>CM033626.1:7937480-8264980 GCA_019453435.1 Rhinogobius similis | reverse complement strand
GTATCAGGAAGTAAAGCAAAGATGTCAGCCTCCGTATCAGGAAGTAAATGCGGAAGTAAGAAATTTTTTTGGGGTCATGCGCCAATGAGCACTCTCCATAGGGATAAACAGGACGGCCATTTTGGATACATCTTCCAGGTTTTATTATAGTTCTATGGGGTAAATATACTGACGTTGTTGAACAGTAATGACGATAAAATACTTATAAAAGCAACCATTTAACATTTTCTTTTTCATTTTTGTCTTTGCCACATTAGATGGATCTTACGTGCATAATTTCCTCGTGCACAGGTGTGAGCAAGCAGAAAGAAATCAGATTACTCACATCGGATATAACTGTTAACATGACATTTCAATCATCTGATACCTCCAGAAATCAGATAAGGATCAGATTTTTGGTGTGCATGTTAACAGCCAGTGCATCCTGATGTGAGTAATGGATTCTTTCTGATGTTCACTTTCCGTTCACTTCGGGGCAGGTTTTACATTAAAGGGCAAAGACAAACATGAGAGAGAGAGGGACTGTATCATTGTACTTTGTCTTCTGAATACAACAGTTATTCTGAAGAAGGAAAAAGAACAAGATGATCTGATTTTTCTTGGGCATCTAAACACAAACAAATAACACATTATGTTTGAGGGAAAAAAGTTAAATAAACCTCTAGTAAAAAGTCACATGAAGCGTGTTTTATGATGCACATTCAGTTTCAAGATGTAATGTTTTAATCAGTGCGTATGAATTGTGATCGGATTTAAATATATTACAAAAACGTGTGGGGTTTTTTGTTGTCGTTTTGCTGTTTGAGCCTCTGAATCACGCATTAGTTAAAAAGTACTTGCTGGGGGCACAGAAATTGAGTACTCCGGCGTTAAAATCTTCTGCTATTACTGTGCGTGGTTTGAAACAGCAAAGGTACAGGCCATAAACTTTGAAAATGTGAGAGATGAGAAATTCGTTTTATCCATTACAGGACAACGTCTGTGTACATCAGAGTGGTTCGGTTGAGCGGTAGTAAACATATTGCGGTGCAGTGTGTGTTGAAGTCAGAGTTAAACAGCAGGAGTAGGCGCTCGCACAAACAAAGCAGTGGGTGGATCTCAGCAGAGAGCAGACATGTGCAGGGCAGGGGCTTCTGGGCATTTCTGCTTGTCTTAAAGTGACAGGTTTTTGTGATTTTCTAATTTGGACTTTATTTGACAGGATACAACCTCTTGAAAGTACGTATGATAGTTTTACACCAACAAAGTGTCAGTTTGTGAAGAAAAGTTGAAGAATATGTTGAAAATGTCAGGAAGTAGAGTTCTAAAACATATGACGTCACACTGTGAGACTCAGAATTCATTGAAAAGTGTGGCACAGTTTACACCAAACACATTTTTCTGACCATTTAAACGTGAAGTCCACAAAATAAAGGCGATCTCATTTATTTTTATATGTCAAATAATAATTTCTGTGGCCCAGTGTACATGATAGTTGATGGGTAACAGTTATGGAATTTCCTTGTGTGATGTCATGATTTACAACAAACCTGGAGGTAAAATTATGAACTGAAAAATGTGCTGAACTGACAAAATATCAAATATTATTATTAGTCCAACCTGTCATTGACAACATGTTCATATTTGGCATTAATATGGATTTAATCTACACTTTGAAACCTTCATCTTGGCATTTCACATTGTACAACTTTGAATAATGTGTATATGAAGTGAATTTATTCAATCAGTTGCAATCCTCCACTTAACAATAACTACACTTTAATTATCCTTAATAAAGCTTGAACAAAGACTTAATTCATAATGAACAAATAGTCTATTAATGATTAAGTTTAGTGACTGCTCAATTAAGGATTTAGTTTAGTTAGATTTATAGTTTATAGAGTATTAAGTAGGTAGTAGTTACTAAACCTAAATCATGATTAATAGATTATTTCTTAAGTCTTTGTTCATGCTTTATTAGCTCCAGTTAAAAGTAGGTATAGATGATGATGAGCGTCGACATGGTTCAAAGCTAGCAAATATTTTTATGTTTGTTGTGTATGCTTTGTATTTAATCTATTTTATGGGTGTGAATATTTTAGCCAGAATTTAAAGGAGACATATTATGCATTTTTTCAGGTGCTTAGTGTGGAAATATAACATAAGTCAATCATTTTACATTTTTGTTCATTTTAAACCGTAATATTGATCTTAAACGGTTTGATAAAAGAAACATCACATTTGACTTCCTGTTCAAGAACTGCACAACTGATAAGCCCCGCCTCTTCATAGTGACATTTCACCCTAACAAGCAGTAGATCATTGTCATTTACTTGTTTTTATTTTTGAAAAGTGGCTACGTGACATTTTAGAACTCGACATATGCCACTCGGAGACTTAATTTTCCAGATAATCACATCTAAGTACAGCGATGTGGGCGGGGACAGGGGGTAAACCACAAATACAGGGTGACTCAAATATGCAGGAATCAATCGAAATGCGAGTTTGAGTTTGATTGTGGAGTGAAAGGAGCAGAGCGAGTCTGTGTGTGACTGTGCATCGGAAAATCTCCTGTTTGGTGTCGGGGGAAATGTCATAGAAGCTTGGCATTTCCCCAGGTTATGTATGTGTGTGTGTGTGTGTGCGTGTCTGTGTGTGTGTGTGCGTGTCTGTGTGTGTGTGCGTGTGTGTAGGTGTGTGCTTGTGTAGGTGTGTGTGCGTGTGTAGGTGCGTGTATGTAGGTGTGTGTGTGTGTGTGTGTGCGTATATGTAGGTGTGTGTGTGTGTGTGTGTGTGTGTGTGTGCGTGTGTGTAGGTGTGTGCTTGTGTAGGTGTGTAGGTGTGTGTGTGCGTGCGTGTGTAGGTGCGTGTGTGTGTGTATGTGCGTGTGTAGGTGTGTGTGTGCGCGTGTGTAGGTGTGTGTATGTGTGTGTATGTATGTGTGTGTGTGTGTGTGTGTGTGTGTGTGTGTGTGTGTGTGTGTGTGTGTGTGTGTGTGTGTGTGTGAGAGAGAGAGAGGGGGGGGGAGAGAGAGAAGAGAAAGACAAAAGAAGTCCATGGAAACTCCTCTCACCCTTTAAAGTCTACATGACAGGTTCTCAAAATGTTCTAATTATGACTTCGTTTGGTGGGAGGGCACCAGTGGTAAATATTTATTATAGTTTTACATCTGTGAAGTTGCAGCTTGTGAAGAAATGTTGACAGGAAGTAGAGCAGAGTTCTAAAACAAAATCCCTCTGTGATGTCATCAAAAGGCGACGTGCCATTGAAAATACAGATACAATTTACACACAGCTGACACATTTTTGACAGTGTCATTCAACAAAATAAAGTTGTTATCAAGTACAATTATTTGTCAAATCATAACTATTGTGTAATTTGATGTGGCTTTGGGCCGTTGTTTTCAAAATGGTTGCTAGGTAACAGTTGTGGAATTACCCTCACCTATGTCATATTTGCTGCCCATGTCCAGTCAGGAAGTAACATTATAAATATTACAAAAACGGTCAAACTGGGGACAAATAGGTAATATACTTGTCCCCAGTTTAGTAAAACCTTAATGTTCGCGACGTTTGAGTGAAATGTGTTGTCCAACCTGTCATATAGACTTTAAAGCGATGCAGTAAAAAGGATATGTATATAAATATATAAAACTGAACATAAAAACACAAACCCAACACAGAGACTGAGCAAAATAAACTAAAGCAACGAAATACATCCAAATAAACCACGACAATAAACATCCCACTTAGGACAGAGATTGTCACCCAAAAAAGAATTCAAATGTCTGTTATTGCGTCAGTCCAGTCCTTGATCGTTGGTATGGTTTGTTATCCATTTCTTTTTTCCAGCAGCCAGAAGTAAGCTCCAGATGTATCCATTTGTTTTGTCCATGGCAGGAGTTTTGAGGCCCAGATAGATCTGAAATCGAGTGGGATGTCAAAAACAGTCTGGAGTGCTTTGTTCATCTCAGTCTCCAGCAGATAGTAATCTCCTGTGAATAGTGGCGACTTTGACAGGGTGTTGTAAAGAAACATGATACATTTTTCCAACAGAATTCTCTTTTGTGGTCCTCTATTGAGAAATATATATAGCTCCTTTGTGTTTTTAAAGGCCAGATTTATTCTGACCATTTCAACTTTCAAATGTTTTTT
This sequence comes from Rhinogobius similis, assembly GCA_019453435.1. Lineage (NCBI taxonomy): Eukaryota > Metazoa > Chordata > Actinopteri > Gobiiformes > Gobiidae > Rhinogobius > Rhinogobius similis. The sequence goes on along the minus strand of CM033626.1, from coordinate 8,260,847 downwards.
GTCACAGTATGGTATTCACCTTATTCTGGAAGTTGCCTTACGCGCCGCCGTCTTGTTTCCGTTGTATTAGTTTACATGGAGCAGACGAGCTCAACAGAAAATAAGTTCTACACGGACTAAAAAGCCGTTTTCAGGCTGCCCAGGAAATCGTTGCGTTGTTGACTTGTTGTTGCTCATGTTCATGAACCATTTTACACAAATCAACCTACTTTATGTAACATTTTAGCGGCAAGACTTTTACCTCGTTTGTCATTAGCTTTAATGGAGTTCTCGTCAAACGGAAGTGCGTTTACAACAAAAGTGCATAAAATGGCAAAAGTGGGCGGGGCAGAATAAGGTCATTAGTACCATGAAATATATGAGGCTATTAGCTTAACTTGCTAGCAGCCACTGTAATTACCAACCCATGAAGCAATAGTTAGACCAATATGATCTCTATAATTTTATATTTTTTTTATTTTTCACTGCTATGATAACGAGGGCAGCAACAGACTTTTATTTTAAAGGAATGACAAGTTAGTCAAATGGTCAAAAATGTTCTATTCTGTTGTTCTAAGGTTGAAATATGGTGACTGAAGACATCTAGATAGAGACTATTCACAAAAAAAAGTACATTATTGAAATAAATAAATACATTTCTTTTGACATTTTATGGTTAAAGGTATTTTTTCATGTGTTTTACAGTCTGTCCAGATAACTATTACAATGATCAAAATACCACTGTGGTTATTTTCTATATTCAACACAATTAGTCCATTAATCGTTGCAGCCCTAACGTTAACCTTTCTCGTAGTTTTGGGGTGCTATGCCATGAGGAAACCTTATTTGCACAAAGTAATTACCCCTGAATTACAATATCCCCAAGTCAATAATATAGATGTATATAAATGATGATTATTATTTTTGTATATTGTTGAATTTAGAAGCCATCATTACATGTTGAGACGGACAGCAAATGACAGTTAATGCAGATTTAGTGTAGAACCTATTGCTAATTTAAAGGTTCAACATTTGCGGTATTTTCTTTTGATCTTGGAAATGTCCCACACTTTTCATTACGCCGCCTCTGACCTCTATATTACAGCACACAATAAAACTACGCGCTTTTGCTTATTCTACTCATCTTGCCTATTTTAATTACTGACATGTCCGAATAAAAAAGCCACAACCTGCAAATTCTGGCTAACATGTTGCGTAATCCTGACCCCTCCGCAGAGATTATGGTGGATTTGTGTCTTGTCAGAGCGGACAGGGGCACAGGCCGTCCTCCTGCGGGCACACTGTGGGCTGAGCAGTCCCTGTCGGTCCTGTCCACTCTCATGTCCCGTACGACTGTCTGCTGCTGTCCCACACTGTCCATCCAAGTGTGTGTTTAACTGAGTCAGCAGTGTGTGTGTGTGTGTGTGTGTGTGTGTGTGTGTGTGTGTGTGTGTGTGTGTGTGTGTGTGTGTGTGTGTGTGTGTGTGTGTGTGTGTGTGTGTGTGTGTGTGTGTGTGTGTGTGTGTGTGTGTGTGTGTGTGTGTGTGTGATGATGCAACCTGCTACTGTCCCTTCTGCTCCGGCTGTACCGCTAACCTCACTTTATTTATATTACAGGTGTCTATCTCCCTCTTGTCCAGACAACTTTATTTTACAGAGGGCCAGATTTTCTTGCCCAATGCTTTTCAATTACACAACAACAACAACAAAATAGCATGAAAAGCTTTCACAACATCTGCAGAACTGCCAATCCAGTACTGTACCAGAAATTACTAAACCAGGTCTAAACCAGGACCAAAACAGGACTACACCACTTCTAAACTAGGACTAAAGTAAGTCTTAATCAGGTCTAAACCAGGACTAAACCAGGTCTAAACCAGGACTAAACCAGGACTAAACCAGATCTAAACTAGGGATAAATCAGGACTAAACCAGGAGTACACCAATTCTAAACCAGGGCTGAAGTAAGTCTTAATCAGATCTAAACCAGGACTAAACCAGGTCTAAACCAGGACTAAACCAGGACTAAACCAGATCTAAACTAGGGATAAACCAGGACTAAACCAGGAGTACACCAATTCTAAACCAGGGCTGAAGTAAGTCTTAATCAGATCTAAACCAGGACTAAAGTAATTCTTAATCAGGTCTAAACCAGAATTAAACCAGGAAGAGATAAAATATTTCATATCCCTTGGGGGGCCTGATTTGGCCCCCAGACCTCAAGTTTTTATTTATTTATATATATTTTTCATTTCTTTATTTATTTGAGCAACATACAAGTTGAGTTACATTTCACTGCTGTGGTGTATCCATGCACAAAAAGGAGTAGGAAGAAGTCTGAACTTATAAACTCCTGCCGCTCGTTCCATTCTAAGTGTCGACAGCATTGATCCAACGGCTTTAATGTCTGATATCGTTCCTGAGCTGTTGAAGTTGAAAAGCCCTGTTGTAGTGTTTGGGCCACACTGACAGGAAATAAACATAACATATCATTAAAACATGATCTGTGTTAAAGAGAAAAGTTCTTATCCAAATGTAGTAAAAAGAGGAAAACAAGAACATGGGAATTACACTTCTTAAACTATTGTGGGAGAATATACAGCACAATGAACAATAAAAATTATACAAACGACCAACACTACATTAACACCAACTGCACTCGGATTCTGGTTTACAAACGGCCGTGTATCTTCATCTGAAAGCCACAGATCACACGTTTGAAGACAGTGAGGTCAAATAAACAGCGAGAGGGGATGTGTGAAAGATGAGTGAAGGAAAGAAAACATTTTTGTTAAGGAGGAAAGCTCTTTTTCAAATGTCAAAGATGCAACCTCCCATCAGTCTACAAGAGCCTCATAACACCTTGGCAGAAATCAAACCAATCAAACGCTAATGAGGGACTTGACAGCTCTGAGATAGAGGCGGCTGTGTGAGTGAAACTGTCAAAGTTATGAATAAGGCCAGGGCAAGTTTTAGTTATAACTCAGAGTTCAGGAGAGTAAATGCAGCTGCTATAACCATTTCCATCAAATGCAGCCTTCGGATACTTTTGTTCTTGGCCTGGAGGCTTCCTGGCTCAAATTACCAAACACATTTACACTGTATTGCACGTTTTACTCTAACTCTATTTTCTAAACTCAATCTCAAACATTTAGCACTTCTCCCTGAGGTTGTAAGCCTGATTAAAGGTCTGGTGGCTCAGTCTTAGCTGTCCAGTGCTGAATTATGTTTGTTTCAGTATGTGCCATAGATGAAAAATCTTTAGAGACCCCCGTGTTAAGACTAGTGGTAAAATTTGCCTATTGTACATGTTTTGGATTACGAGAGAAACTGGAGTATTCAGACAGCATCTTGACATCTTGAGGCAGTAATGCTAGAAACTGCAAGTCTAAATTGGAATATGGAATTTAGAGCCTCCTATATTTAAAGTCTATATTACAGGTTCTCATGATGTTCCAATTATGGTTTAGTTTGGTGGGAGGGCACCTGTGGTAAATATTTAGCATAGTTTTTCATTTGTGAAGTTCGAGTTTGTGAAGAAAATACGAAAAATGAAAGTTTAAAATGACAGGAAGGGCTGAGTTCTAAAAAGGATTCCCTTGATGTCATCAAAAAGCGACATGCCATTGTAAACTCAGAAGCATTTTTCTGACAGTTTAAACAGTCGTTCAACAAAATAAGTGTTATCAAGTATTATTAGTTGTCAAAAAAATAACTATTGTGTACTTTCGATGGATTTCGGCCTTGTTTTCAAAATGGTTGCTAGGTAACAGTTGTGGAATCACCTCTACCTAAGTCATATTTGCTGCCCGTGTTCAACCAGGAAGTAACATTGTAAACTTCACAAAACTGTCAAACTGGGGACACATAGGCAAAATGTTGGTAACGCTTTAGATGAAAGTTCCTTTGTAAACTATTTATTAGGCATTATTAAGCATTAGTTATTTGTTTATGCGCTTCTAATACCTTATAAATGTTAATAAGCCAAAAACCAAAAACATTATGTGTTAATAAACCACATGTACAGCACGCCAACAAGCTGCATATTATTATGTTTTTCAATAACGATGATGATAATGATGATAAATGCTTGTATATGCATATAAGTGCTTATAAACAATAACAAGTGCTTATTCATGCATTATGAATAGTTTACTAAGGAACCTTAATCTAAAGCGTTTTAAGTAAAATCTTGAATATAATCATGTTTACAATGCAGTGAAATGTGTCGTCTAATCCAATGTTTTTCAACCTTTTCTGAGTCACGGCACACATTTTTTGGTGGAAAATATTCTGCAGCACACCACCAACTAAAACATCGTGGTATTTCTGTTGCAAATATTGTATACAGTATGTCAATGTGTCTGGTTCATTAAATTTGGCAATGGTAGCTGTTTACCTTTCAGTTTTTTTGTGAAGAAGTTGCTCAAAACATACTAAAATTGTCAATTATTCATTTAAATCAAGGTTCTAATCTGTCACATAGACTTTAATCTACTTATTCTGCATGTCTTTTTAAACTACCTCTGGCCCGAGCCCCTTGACTAACCCTCGTCTGACCCCGCGGCTGCACAGACCCGTTGGTGGTAATGGCACAGACGTCGTGTTGGCGGCGTGACTTTGATTGACCTCTGTTAGCACGTGGATTAGCGCCGACAGCTGCCGCGCCGGATCCTGCCATTAACTGGAACATGCACTCGCTGTTAGAACAGACACCAACAGGCCAATTACAGACGCTGCAGCTGCACACTCAATGATTAGGGCTTTATTTAGACCCTGATTGCACTTTCGCGGATGGAAATGGTGTTGCCTTGAGCTACCTCCTCAGGGACCGAGCCAGAATCAGCACAAAAAGCCATACAAATGTAGCAGCACAGTGGATTTTTGTTGTTGTTTTTTTAAGGAATATTGTAGGGAGGTACTCTTAAAGCTTCAAGTGCAATCAATAATGTCTGAAGAGTACATTTTAAAGACAAGATTTAAAATGATTTTGTTTAACTTAGGGATGGGCGATTAGACAAAAGAATTCCGCACAAATTTCCTCTTTGTCTAGATTTTAATCAGTGCCATTTAGCAGAAACATTTTTTAATATTTAGGATTGGATGTGGACGTGTCAAAAAGCTTCAAGCTGATAACTGAAAATTTAATATGACTGAATCTTGATTAAAATAGAGTTCATTTCTAGTTTCATATATTCAAAAAACAAACAAAAAGCAACAACTTCTTCACACTATTCCAGGCCCAAACAAAAATGAATGTATTATTTAAGATAAACTAAATTATATATAAATAAATGATAAACTTGAGATACTTTGGTGATATTTCCTTATTGTTATCGCTTGCCAATTAAGTACAATTTAGAAGCTTGGAAGATATATCTAAAAGTGATTCGAACGAAACTCACTCACTCAAAAACTCACTCACCAGATGTGCAAATGTTAGTAAAATATTAGAAAACAGTAAAGCAGTAAACAGTAAAAGAAATGATCAGTCAGGAGCAGAGATTCTGGGCCCCAGATGCAAACCTTCTTGGTGGGCCCCTCATATATCATTTTGTAAATGATTTATTTATCCCCACAAATTCCGTTATTATTGTTATATTTTCATTTACTATAGACTGCACCTACTTTTAAAGATTTTATTTAATTTATAGACATCTACTGGCTTGTATTGGGATATAGTACTTTTTGTTTTTGCAATAACTACCAGGTTAATTTCACAAACATCTCGAAATTCTTTTTATTTATTTACTTATTTTTACAATAAATGCAAATCATAATCACTAGTTTTATTTGCTTTGGGTGATGGATTCCTCAGATCTCATGCGTAACTGTATAGTATAACCCTAACACAACAAAAATAGATTAAAGCGTAGTATTTTTCTACACACAACTAAGATAAAAAACATCACATGCTTTTGAGGGCCCTTCCTGGCCCTTTACCCCCCTCTGGTCAAAATGGTGTCTCGGAATACTTTAAAATAAACTCTTTAGTATTTAGCATCTTAACTGAGAATTCTATGAAAACACAACAATTCCAGCTTCATTTGACAAGTGAAAACAAAACAGTACTCGGATTCAATAATTTGTGAATGATGAATATTTTACTGTGTTTTAAATGTCACCCCAATTCCTGTGTCATGGTGCTTTTGTCTCTTTTTGTTTTTCGTGGCGTGTAATTTGACCGGGTTCAGCTCCGAATACTCCTGAATGCATGTCTTAAACAGAATGTCTATTTTTTTGCATAAATATAGAGTGTATTTTCTTGCACAGTTAACCTTTTCCTCTTCCCCTTCTCTCTGCCTCCTTTTTCTCTGTTGCAGCATCATCCTGTCGCTTTCCTTTTGAATCTAACTTTACCCTCATATATATGTATTTCTACTTGTGTTTATAACCCAAACTGTTGGAATCGGCGGTTATACTTCAACAACTTACCCGTGTGCAAAACCAAATTGTCTCTCTGTCTTCTTTCCCTTCCTCCATACAATTCAAAACAGTTGACAATGATTGGCTGAGACGGCCCATTGGACACACCCAGGTTGAGGTGTGTGACTCCGCCCGCTGCGATACCTGTATGTGTCATGACGGCATATATAGATTCACGCTTCTATATATGAATTGAACTCTCCGGTAATTGAAATTCAGAATGGAAAAGATGTTCAAATTTGAAAAACGCTCACTGCAACCTCTTTATTTCCCCTCAGTTTCAATTTCCAGGCAAATTCAGATTGTGTTCATGTGACATTCGAGAATTAGTAGTTTGAGCGTGATGACAGGTCAGATTCTTCCAGTTAAGTTTGCCTTGTAACTGACAAAATGTTAATTAAACTCGGCCCATTCACATAAAACAAAAACTGGCAAAACTTTTTACTTAAAGCTGAGGTACCTGACTTTTTTGTCTGTAAATGTGTACATTTTGTGGTTTTCCCCAAAGAGTATATTGTAAAACCAGGACTTTGTGACCACTGTGTGCTTTCCTTCAAACTGGAGTTGAAAGCGACGCTCTGATTGGCTGCGCTTGGGTGGTCCACCCCAGTGTCACTTCAACGTCTGAAAAAAAGCTCTTCCAAAACTGTGCTCGTGCCTAAAATGAATGCATGTGGATATTAACACGTGCCAAAGAGTTTGTGAGAGCTAGGGACTTGTTTGACAGAATATTTACTTTCTCTTTAAGCAGTGTGAAAATCAAGTACCCCAGCTTTAATTTCAAAGTATTATTGTGTGTAGAAAGGACTTAAAACTTCAAGATTCAAATTTGTCAACCTGATTCCTAACAAAAAAGATGATTGGGTTCAACATTTGTAGTTTTCTGGCCCTTGCCCTCCACCTAAAATTACGACAATAGAAAGTCATGAACACAACCTATTACCAAAAATCCAAGCTCAAATACACAATTGAAATGATGAGCGGAAATAAAAACAAAATGCAACAACAAAAAAAAGAAATGCCCGTTAGGAAAACACGCATGTAAAGAGCAATACTAGAAAAGCACGCTACAAAGTTTACGCAAAATTTAGTTCCCAGACCATTGCCTGCAAGCGCTCGGATGCTAAAGACATCACCAGAGCTAAGTGACCTTCCTTTGCCTGAAAAAGGATGGGAGCGTTACCTCTGACTGGCAGCAGGACAGGTTGACTCGCGCGTCTAACTGAGTGTGTTTAACTGTCTGCGTAGCGTCGCGGTGCCATGGAGCGTGTGTGGAGGTGGACTCGGACTCTGAAGCGGTGGCCAACGAGGGCTTTAAACTGGGCTGCATCTCCTGTAAGATGAGAGGCGAGGTGCCCGCTGAGGCCTCGGTGGAGTGGTCCTTCATGGCTTCAGACGAGAGCGACTTCTCCCCAGTGAGTACAGAGTGTGGTTTTTTTATTCATATTTGCAGACTTTAAAGGAGACGGATCGTGCCTGTTTGAGGGTGTTCAACTGCAACATATACGTAGAGGATTATTTTACATTTTGTTCATTGCAAACCGTCATATTTATCTAAAACAGCGGTAACGCTTTAGATTAAGGTTCCTTAGTTAACTATTTATAAGATGTTAATAAGCACTAATAGTTTGTTTATGCACTTATAACGCCTTATACATGTTTATAATCCATCAGACAAAACGTGTTTGAGTTAATAAATGACATAATAAATGACATACACAGCATCAATGAGCTGCATATTAGATTGTTTTCAATTATCACGCTAATAAATGCTTGTAAATGCCTTATAAGTGCTTATAAACACATAACAAGTGCTTATTAATGCATTATAAATAGTTTACTAAGGAACCTTAACCTAAAGCGTTACCAAAACAGCTTAATAATGCAAATAGGTCCATTCACTTCCTGTTCAAAACTGCAGAGCGGATAAGCCTCCATAGTGATATTTCGCCGTCGTAAACAGTGGAATTTCACGCATGTGTTTTTATTGCTGAAAAACGACTACATGACATTTTTAAGCCTGTGTGAATTTTAATTTTTTTGAATAATCGCGAGTAAATACAGAGCACTGGGTGGCAATATGGGGTACGTGAAAAATGAATTTCTCTGAGCACTCAAGTCTCAAATGCAGAACAACACAGGACTGCTCAAACATGCATGAATCCATCGAAAGTTAATGTTTATGATGAGGGAAAACTGTTATAATATGGTTAAAAGCTCATTAAAGTAAATTTTGTATGATATGTCTCCTTTAATATCCCCTTATTTTAACTCATTCAAGAGCCGAACGTTTTGATATAACATCGGTACAGGAAAAAATCTTGGGACGTATCTTGGTCAGGAGTTTGGGGAGTATAATCAGGCCAGACTGTACATAGAAGTGAGAGATGTATCAAAAAATGTTGTTTTGGAGACGCAAAATTAGAATGTCGAGTACCTAACTATTAAATCTTATCTGACAAAGATAAAAACATCTATTGTAATCTCCCAAACATAGGAATAATTTTACATTTCTGCCCTTTATTGGTTAATATTATGGTCCATTCAAGTTTTGCTCGATATTTGAACCTCAGCCAAGACATTTACAGACACATTTTTGATGCATTGTTTAAATGTCGTTGTCAAATATTGGTATTGAGATTATGTAAATGCAAAATTATAGTACACTCCTTCTTGGCAGTACTTCTCACTCCCAATAGTACTGTAAACTTAATGAGTTAATCCTTTGGTATAACAGGGATTTAATGTTCCTATGGTGCTTCCTAGACCTTATCTCCAACAAATAATGACGTGGTTCTACATTTGTGTAGTTTATGTTTATGGATATTTCTTGCAAAAACAGTGAATTGCTCATAGAGTTAGACCCCTGTCCTCCATCTGTAATTATGACATTCTATCTAGAACGTGAACATAACCTGAGAATGTGTTAGCTAAACAAGAGACTTTTGCAGAGACTGATCTAAAAGTGATAAAAACAGAAAACTTGGAAATGAACATCCCTTTGCTCATTCAGTTCTGTCTGAATGTAAATAACATGACACAGTCTCCGGTTTACCCTGAAACACACGCTCCTTCAGTGTGCAGTTTGTTCTTAGTTAGACACATTCATCACAGCAGAAAGTGCTCGTGCATATTTCATGATGGGGTTTTTTAGCATTTGTGTCGGCTGGAGACTCTGCGGCTCTCGCATACCTAAGCAGCCGGCCGCACACAGCCCATTAGCCCGCGGCCCAAAGATGCCATTAGCTTCCCATTATAAAAGTGTGTGTGTGCTAAGCTAATTCACCAGGAGGCCAGAGGTCCCAGTGCAAAAGCAGCCGGGGCAGTGGATAAAGTGCTGCAGCGGAGACAAATGGACTTCTCCTCCAATTAAGATAATGTGCACTGACACCTAATGGAGAAAGAACTATTCTGACAGACTGCTGCACGTGTCAGTTAAGGTGATAAACTTGTACTAAGCAAGAATATTCACGAAACAATTGAATGTCTGGATATTTTACGCACATTAAGTTAACAAACACCAGAGGGACTAACCATGGGGCAAAACCTGGGCACATTTTCAAACCCTTTAAAACTTGAAAAAAGAACTAGTTCATTTAAAAAAAGTTAGCAGTGGTACTTCTCACTTTGCTAACGCATTCCTACAGTCGTAATTGTTCACCGCAATGAGTTTATAAGCACTTTTCACAACTTTCAGAGACCCAAAGGCTCAAGATCTGGTGCTGCAATACCAGTGGCATTAAAGAAAGGGTTAACTTCAGAGAATACATTTCTGTTCTAGCACAATAAAGTGTAGCTAAAATTGGGTGACCAGACGTCCCTATTTACCCAGGACAGTCCCAGTTTTGAGCCCTGTGTCCTAGAAGATGTGTTCAAAACCAGTTATTTGTCCCAGTTTTACACAGACACACACAAGACACACCCCAGTTGTCCCTATTTTGAACAATTTGATACCGGCCAACGATAAAGAGAGGAATAAATTGCCAAAATAGAGAAAATTATTCTTGAAAATGACCAGAACACAAAAACATCAGAGCACTATAAATAGAAGTTTCTCATATTACACTGTTTACTGAAGTCGTGAATGAGCCGTGAATGGACCAAGTGTATAATAATGTCCTTAATTATCTGCTCTTTTTACAATTTTACTGTAACTTTCTCTATTCAACCCGGGTGTGTCCCAGTTTTTAATTATGAAAATCTGGTCGCCCTTCTTCAGCTAAACTCAGACAAGACTGAAATCATCGTCTTTGGGCCGCAGAAACAGAGAGAAAGTGTCAGCAGTCACCTCCAGTCTCTCGCTCTAAAACCGACAAATCAAGTTAGAAATCTGGGGGTAATAATGGACTCAGACCTGAACTTTAACAGCCACATCAAATCAATAACATCAACAGCCTATTACCACATAAAAAACATTGCCAAAATTAAAGGTATAGTGTCTAAACCAGACTTGGAGAGACTTATCCATGCATTTGTCTCCAGTAGATTAGACTACTGCAACGGCCTGTTCACTGGCCTCTCCAAACGAGCTGTAAAACAGCTGCAGTACATCCAGAACGCTGCTGCTCGGGTCCTGACAAGAACCAGGAAGTACGATCACATTAGTCCTGTGCTCAGGTCTCTGCACTGGCTTCCTGTGGCTCAGAGAATTTACTTTAAAGCAGCTCTGCTTGTGTTCAAGTCTCTCCACGGCCAAGCACCAAAGTACATCTCTGACATGTTAGTGCCATATGAACCACCTCGCACTCTGAGGACCTCAGGGACCAGCCTCCTGCAGGTGCCTAGAGTCAGGACTAAACATGGGGAATCAGCATTTCAGTTTTTTGCAGCTAAAATCTGGAACAGTCTCCCTGAAGATGTGAGACAGGCCTCCACTCTGACAATGTTTAAATCCAGGTTAAAAACAGTTCTCTTTAGACGTGCATACGACTGAAAGATCTATCTGCACTCTTCTCTTTTAAAGCACTTTATTTTAAAATGATTTTAAAATGATTCTGTGTGTCTTTTTGTGTTTTGTGATTTTAATGCAACTTTTCCTGTTTATGTAAAGCACTTTGAATTGCCCTGTGTACGAATTGTGCTCTACAAATAAACTTGCCTTGCCTTGCCTTGCCTTAGCTAAAATGACTAGGGTTGAACAGGATATATTCCTATGTTCACACATAAGGGGCCCATTAAAAAAACATGTTGCACAAAAAGGCTTTTAGCTTCTTGTGTCTGAGTCAAAGCGCAAAACAAATCTCTTTAAAAACAACCTTAAAAAGCAGTTCTTTGTTTGCTAAAGAAACTGTAAATGGCACGTTCCTCTGTTTGATTCTTTTTACTGCAGTGTCTTTTTATGTGTAATTTTTTGATTAGCCCTGTGAGGCACTTTCTTACTTTTTATGACCTATGACTTATATATATTTATTATATTTGCTTACCTAAACCTGAACAATGGGAAATACTGCATTTAAAGCACACATGTTCCGCTACAGTGACTTTTTTGAGCTTTAAACCATGTTCTAACAATGTTCTGTCATCAAAAACATACCTGGAGTTGCATTCAGCTGCATTCACGCTGTTTTGAGGAACATTCATTGGAAAACCTTCCCCTTCCGAGCGTCAAAAACACTTCCTGCTGAACTCCCTGGATCCGGGCCGTATTTTCAGATTTCCTACATCACTTATCCGAGAATCTTCAATCAATCAATTAGGAGTTCACAATTTGTACCTGCTCACCGTCTTCATTTTTAACTTACGACGCACTGTATTGATAATCTGAATGTTGCTCCATATTTGCGTCGTCGCCCAGCTTTTTTAACTACACGTTTTCTTGCAGTTGTACATTTACGAGGACAAAATGGGCAGTGTCATGGACCCGCGCTTCTACGATCGCCTGGACTGGAACGGCAGCAAAGGCACCCTCGACCTGCAGGACGGCTCCATTTACATCCTGAACGTGTCCTACAATGACACGGGGACCTACCGCTGCATGTTCCAGAGAACGCTGCGGTACACCAACTACGAGTTCCAGGCCAACGCCAGCAAGATCGTGCTCCTGCATGTGGTGCCCAAATGTAAGGAGAACACTGCGTAAAGTCACCATGCCATAGTGCAGTAGAGATAGTAGAGTCTCAATTATAATATTCAGTCGGGTTTGGAGGTTCGTTTGTTATTTTGTCAAAGCTATGATTGAAATTGATGCTTTGATTAATGAATATTGTGTGTAGCCACCAAAACGTTGCACTAAGAGTTGATTTAAAAAAAAGCATCTGAAGTGATATTCTTAAAGTTAAGTATTTTAAGATATAAATGTTTTTTTTTTCTCTGAGGTTTTACCCGCTAACTAGATGGTCACCGGTTTGAACCACACCCTGAAACTATTAACCTCGCTCAGAATATCACAAAATATTAAAAATCAAGGTGTTTTTTTCAAAGTGAAACCACTCAGACACATGTGAGTGACATCAGAGCCTGGATTTTTTGGTGGACATATACTTCAAGAAACATTGAGCCCACAATAGTGTTGTGTTGTGTAGACTACACATTTCACTAAAACATAGTCAATGTGATAACTCAACATTTCACCTGTTTTCCCCCAGTTTAACAGTTTCTATAATGTTTATAATTGCATTTCTTGGTTGAACATGAGCAGCAAATATTACATAGGTAGAGGTACTTCTGCAGCCGTGGCTTACCAACCATTATGAAAACAAGGGCCAAAATCCATAGAAATTACACTATAGTTACGGTCTGACAAATAACATTACCTGATAACACATATTTTGCTGAATGACTGTTTAAACCAGGGGTGGGCAATTATTTTGATGCAAGGGCCACTTTGGACGTTTACACTTGCCTGGGGGCCCGACCATTTTACACACATACTAATACACATAGACGTAATGCCTAAAATACACAAAATCGACAACAGGAGAGCAGAAATCATTACCTTTACTTAGTGCGAACAGTGCCGTTGGTCACTCTTTTTATCCAAAGCATCAAAGTCTGGTGTTATTCTAGTGGTGGCTGTTCTTAAAACTGATCTTAAATGAACAAACAGCTGCTTAGGCAACCATAAAATGACAAATGCGTCATACTTAACTCATACAATTTTTGCTTTGTGGGCCGGATCAAAATGCCAAAAGGGCCACATGTGGCCCCCGGGCCTTAGTTTGCCCCCCTTTGGTTTAAACTATCAAAAACCTAAAGTAAATTGTCTATTTTCAATGGTATGCCGCATTTTGATGACATCACAGAGGGATTCTGTTTTAGAACTTAGCGCTACTTCCTCTAATAAAAAAAATATCTTCACAAATTGCAACTTCACAAATGTAAAACTATGCTGAATATTTACTACAGCTGCTATTCCAGCAAACTAAGTCATAATTAGAAGAACCTGTGATATAGACTTTAAAGCAGCAGCTCCTATACCAGGTTCTACGCCTCTGGCCTCTGCGTTGTGAGTTCGATATCTGGCTCCTGTAATGTGCTGAATGTCATGTCTCACCTCCATTTCATTCTACACTGTCCAATAAATCCCAGGCCAAAGAAAATCAACATAATTTGTCTATAAAGAGAAACTATAAGGATCGGAGAGCTGTAACTAAGTTGTTTAAATACTAGCGTCCCCTAAAGGAGTGATTACCAACCAGTGGTACGGGGGACCCCAAGGGGTTCGTGAGCAATTACCAGGGGGTACTTGGAATGGTTTCAGGATTTAAAAGAAAACTAAATGTACTTTTATCTGTATTAAAAAGTGTTATTAGTTGTGAATTCAGCATTTTTGTAGTATATTGAACCATTAATCAAATAAATACTATATATATAACAGTAATAATTGACAAAATGCAACTACTAAACCCATTTATCTGCCTGAAACTCAAGTTAAGGGGTACTCTGAGTGTGAGACAAAGCTCAGGGGGAACTCGAGACGAACAAGGTTGGGAAGCATGCGGCCTAACCCTCTCGTGTCCGCCGTAGTGACCAGAGGAATGGCGTCCATATTGTCGGAGGTCATGATGTACGTGTCCATCATCGGGCTGCAGTTCTGGCTGCTGGTGGAGATGATCTACTGTTACCGGAAGATCGCAGCGGCCGGAGAGGAGGCCCTAAGGGAGAGCGCGTGAGTATACCCTCCCCGTACCCTCCAGCTCGGTCCCGAACTCCCGCTGAGGTGGTCTTCTGCTCTCTGTCAACCACCTACAACACGATCTGTTCCCCTCTGCACTGCATAGACTAAATACATCTTCTGTTTCCTCAAACTGACTCTGAACTTGTCTTGGCTGTCTCTCCTCTGCTCTTCTCTCCTCCTCAGGGCTGAGTATTTAGCTATAGCGTCGGAAAGTAAGGATAACTGTGCAGGGGAGCAGGAGGCAGAATAGCACTGGTAAGCTCTGCTGCCTCATTTTCCAATTTCATATAACATTTGAAGTGTTTTGTGCTGTCTCATCCTATTATTATTTTCTTTCTTTCATCCTTTTTTACCTTGTGTGAAGATGTTCGGGTTTGGAAAGGGGTCTAGGGACAATAAGCTGCTGAGGGAGAAGGTGTGAGGTGGAATTACGAAAAATAAAGTGTTGTAATAACTTTATGTAACACTCTTTGCTGGTAAGACTGTAATAAGCAATATAGTGGACAGCTCCTGCTCAGGGGCACTTTGACAAGCTCTTTGGAAAAGTTAACAGGCTACCCTCTGGTTGAAGGGCAGTGCGCAACCCACTGTATCATTCATTTCATCTTGCAAAAAAAAACTGTTACTACCACTGTCAAGCTAGGGGTTAAATGTTGCTGCATTTCCTGAAGTATTTACTTTACGTGAAGGTGCACTAATTTGAAAAAGGTTGTATCAGGAAGAGCAGATGATTCTTTATTACTGATTGTTCTATCATTACTATAATAATGATGCATTACCTGCTTGTCTCTTAATGGAGATGTCATTGCTTCATCTGGAATTGCACTGCATTCATTCAGTTGAGCTGAAGTACAGACAAAACACATATTTCCTCATACGCACTCACTTTTTTGTCTCCCGGAGTGTGATTACTGATTACTGATTCATCTTTAAAGTTCTCTCAGGCAGGACACAGAGTTTATGTTTGCTTTTATATATTTATTTCCATATAAAAAAACTTAGTGTTGTTTAATGCCATACTGTGGGACATTGCAGGCAAAGCAATAACATCTCCATGGAGACAAGCCGGTGGTAGACCTTCCACCAAAAAAGTTAGGAAAATTGATTAAATAAACTGTCAGTGATTTATTTCAGGGAACACCTTTCACGAACCTTTCTTCAAAAATAAAGCAGAAGAATAAATGGCTTCCAGTTTAATGAAGACATAGTATTATACTTTTTCAGGCATTTTGTATTAAACTATAACATACAGTTAATGTTGATTTTAATCAGCAGTATTGGTCAACTTAATATTACAAACAGGTCCATTGATTTCCTGTTCAAAACTGAAGAACTGAGAAGCTCCGTCGACATTTCAACGTTTTGACATTTTCATCTACATGTTTTTATTGTTAAATGTGACATCTTTTTAAAACAAACATATATGTCCTGAATTTAGTCTTTTTGATCTGTTGCATGGAAGTACAAGGATGTAGGTAGGTGAAAACAGAAATGTTCTGAGCCTTAAATGCAGGATAAATTACTCAATTATGCTTGAATTAATCAAAATACAGCTTTAGGTAAGATACTGATGACGCAACATCATTATTACAAGGTCAAAAGCTCACTGAAGTCCATTTTACACAATATTAAAGTCAAAGTTTGTACCATCCTCTCATTCCAGAGAGCCCGTGGGTCAGTTAACCCTCTATTAAGACTTAACCATTTAAGGTATAGAATGGAACCTTTAAAAATAAAAGTACCTTTAAAATCCACACATGCAAACCACAAATCACTGCACGGTTCATCCTTGTTTAAACGTAATGCCACATGTTTACGTTTTCCTTCAGGTCGAGGAGGAATTCAAGAAGAGTTTCTGTGAAGTGAGCTACGTTCATGCATTTTTCATGGGCTTTCTCAGCGTTCCCCACCACTGGCACACGCCCTCCACGTGACGAAGCCCCACAGCACAGACACAGACTGGGGCGTGAGCTGTGGACGAGGGCAGGGCACCACGGAGCAGCGCTGGAGGCTTGTACATATGTGTAAACACCCAGGACTCCCATGTACATTCTATATATCCTACAGGACGTGATACGTACTCACTGTAGTCACTGTTTGCTTGCAAAGCTTTGAAAAGACAACATGCTTCTGGTGGTCTGAACATTCATCTGTCACTGTCGGCCTCAGTCACTGGAGGCTCAGCTTCATGCATCTGGGTACATTCTGCTCAAAGAAAATGAAAGGTGCATTATGTAACTTTTCTGGTTTCAATAGAAATACTTAGAATGTTCCACAGTATTACACTTCTTTAACTACATGGAGACAAGTAGATGGCACCAAGTTACAGGTCAGATCTGTGGACGGGCAAGCTCGCTCACAATAAGAATTCTCATTTTTCAAGGTATTTTGGAGCAATAAAAACACCTGTCACCAAATAAATGGTAGACAGAACAGTGTAATGCTGTACTTCCAAGCAGAAACATTTACGTGGAGACAAGCAAGTGGCCTATCCCCAAACAGAAAAGTTACGCAGTGCACCTTTAAACATTTTGCCACAACAAAATGTCCAAAACTAGTTAAATGAGCAATCTGCAATAGTAAGAGTTATCTACATGTATGGGATCTGTGCACAGCAGCAGCTGGCTAAGCTAACCGTGTCTCACAGCTAATGCTAGCTAAAAAATATAATAAAATATAAAATAAACAACCAATTCAAGTTTAAATTAGGAGGGGTATCAGTCCTCCCGGAGACAGGAGGTTTCTCTTACCAGTTCCACAGATGGAAAAGGACTTCCGGATGGAAGTCGAAACGTGGATTTTACAAAGGTGTTCAGGTGATACCTCTGAAATCTTGTCTATGATATTCACCTGTTTTGTAAAGTCTTCATCATGTTGTCAGAAACATCCACCATAACTTGCTGTTCACTGCCTGATCTTACTGTATTTATTCGTTTTAGACAGGAAGTACTGACGCCGACACCCATGGACCTGCCAGGTGCTGAGAGGCTGCTGCTGTTGTGCACAGAGCCCATTATGAACATGAATGAACATGGAAAAAGAGAGCTCCAAACTGCCAGCTCTATAAAAATGTTGTCAACGTTTACATCTCCTGGCAAAGTTATGCACATTGTGTGCATTTAGCTTGGTCTTACAGTCTGTCACTCTCAGAAGCACTGGTAATGTACATCTGTTCACATTGTCACAACTACAGCTGGACCAGTATACTGGGTCAATATGTGCATCTTTTTCCTGAAGAATATCGAATGTCGGCCATAAAGCTCAAGTTTAGGCTGATTTCTTTTTTGTGTTTAAAACCTGACAAAAGTAATATACATGAAGCTTTATTTGAAACCTTCAGTCCGTCAGAGGAGCACAGTGCCACTTGGACATGAAATTCATTCATATCATATAACTTGGTGAAAATGATCAAAGTCTGCCATTCATATCGGCCACCAAAGTATCGACAGAGCGTATATCGACCATCATTAGCTTTGGAATGTCACAAAATATATCAGCCATCCACTAATACAGTAATAACTGCCATTTTACATCTTGAACGCAAAGGTTGACTAAAGACTGTTTAGGATTTTCACTGTGTAACGTACTGGCGACTCATTTCACCTGGAAAGTTATTTATGACAACCACTGCCGAAATCTTTATGTCTGTCTTCTGTGCACAATACGTATTTTTTTACTGAATGTATCATAAAGTTTGTCCCTGACGGCTTGTTCACTGGAGAACAATGTTGCAAATCTTAACAAAGAACCTGCCAAACACTGAGTTCTTAATGAATTATATGATCAATTAAATAGGCACTATGTAACGTTTAGGTTGAGGGTCCACCACCTGCTTGTTTACACAAAGTGTTATTGTTTTGCTTGGAATATTCCACAGTATGGCATTGAACTTTTATCAGATAACGTCACCAGACCAAGTTATAGGTCAGATCTGTGGAGAAGCAACACCGCTCATTGAAGAATATGTTTTTCAAAGCATTAATGAGCAATAAAGACACCTAACACCCAAGATTAGATTAAAGCAACTGTATGTAACTTTCTGGAGATTGCACGTCACCTGCATGATTCCATGGAAATAGAGAATCAAAACCATATTCTGAACATCGTCAGTGGAGATAGATACATTTTAGGCCATACTGTGAAATATTATTGCCAAAGTAATTACATTTCCATGGAAACAAGTAGGAGACTGAGCCTCCAGGAGAAGTACGAGTCAGGTTTGTTGAGATTCAAGCCCGCTCACATTAGGACACAGGTTTTTCGATGTTTTTCAGTAAAATAAAAACTAAAAGACTATTTTTGGGTCAAAAAGTTACCTACGCGGGTTTTAATGCTACAGAGAAATATTCTTAACAAATCAATAACCTCTCATGGATACTGGTAATGGACACTCCACCCAAAAAAGTGACATAATGCACCTTTAAATAGACCTAAAGGTAATCCACAAATCATATGCAATTCCATAATCCAAAGTCTGATAACATTGCTCAGAGAGACTTGTGCCGACTCGAACGCTCACTCTAATTCCAATTCCGCATCTTGTTCGAAAATCAGCTTTAGCGACTTATCCAAAAGCCTGATGTCAATCTCAACTGAATTTGTCCTCAGTAAAACAAACTTTTTTATATCGTCCTCTTACACCAATGACTTAATTCATGTTTTTGTAGTAATTCAAGGGCTTTGGCTAAATTGCTATAGTCAAACTGTCATGGGCAAAAGTTCCACTAAATAAATATCCTGTAATCCAGTGTGCCTCCCTGAGTGAACACAGGTAACGATACCAAAGGGAAAGAGAAGAACAAGCCTCGTGATGTCAACCAACTACTGCAGTTCTGCATGATTTTGTACCACCAACGGTTTGATACACTTTGAAATAACCTTTAAACTGCATGCACGCTACTAAGGGGGGGTTTAGTGTAAATGAAATAGTGCAGACATTATGAGAGGGGATGCTTCTTAATGAAATCTTCTATACCAATAACAACTGGCCCTGCTTGTACTTGTGTCTCCATTAAAACAAAACCCCAGTTGTCATTTCACTTGGTGTGCAAGTGTTGCTTGCCAGACGAAATAAAAAGTATAGAGATACAATGTTGTTGTGTCTTATTTTGCTAGAGGCTTTGACTGTGACGGAGAATCATAGTTTGCTTTGGTTAAAAATAAACTAACCATGATAAGAATATTCTGACTTGACTTGTTTTGAGTTGCCCTTAAGCGTTTTCCCACATACAAGAACAAGAATATCATTATATAATAGCATTATATTTTTAAATGTTTAACGCTGTCCGAATCACTCTGTAAATTGTACATCTTGCCATGCTCCGGTACTCCTGAGTGATGTGGGCTACAGTTTTATCATGATTTAAAAGATGCAATTTGAGATAATGACAATACAATGCTCCTAGGCAAAACAGTTAAGCTGCAACAAACAATTATTTTAGCAGTAGTTAGGGTTAGAGATTATTTTTCCCATTAGCAGACTAGTCAGTTATTTCTGTAGTGCATTGAGACTTTTTAAATAGATTATAAAACAAATTAAAGTTTAAATATGGCAACTGAAGGCTTTTAGTAAATAACTGATGGTTTATTCTATTCTTTTAAAGAGTCTGATGCATACAGATAACAATTACGAAAATACGGCAGATTGTTTTATTGTAGGCGACTAGTCATGATTCGTTGATTGATCGTTGCAGCACCATCTGTCACAACTTTAACCTACTCTTGGCGTTGAAGAGGAACATGCGTAGAAAAAAAGAAATGTGGGTGAAGTGTCTTGCCCGAGGATACAACAACACTATACAATGGTCAAAGTTGAGACTGAACGTCCGATCTTGGAATTTGACAAAGGTGTACTATGCAACTTTTCTCTTGAAGGGTCTGTCACCTGCTCGTCTCCATGGTGATGTTATTGCTTTGCAAAACACAAACAAAACAAATAGCATTTAAATGATCTCCATGTTACAGTCATAATTCAATAAATATAATTGAATTAAAGAATGGATAAATAATCCAACCTCCATAAAGAAACGACAGGCCCCTAACTCGAAATGTTACAGAGTGGACCTTTCAAAGCCCACATTAGTAGCAGCTTTCATGAACAGTAGAAAGAAAAAAATGAAAAAAGAATATCAGACAACAATTCAGTGAAATAAAAAAAAAAAAACGACAAAATAAAGACAGAGACAGTGCTGCGTGTTTTAGACATTTTCATTATCCTGTTTTCTGGTGTACAATCACATCTTTACAGTACATTCTCACCCTCTTTTGCTTCTCTCCCTTGGTCGAGCCAGCACCCCTCCCTCCCCCCCTCCATCCTCTATTAATAAATATCCTCTTTTTTTTTTACCCCCACAAACGCCGGGCCGCGCACAGCAGGGCCCGGGCGCGTCTGTACACATCCGCCATTTTCGGTGAGACGCAGAGAGAGAGAGAGCGCAAAGACTGGCAGAGTGGAGTGTTCAAGAATGGGGCGTACGAACGTGAGGACTGGTTCACATCACAGAGGTCGAAATTAAGCAAGTAAGACGACGACAAACGTGAAATGAAACAAACATGAGAGAAAAAGAAAAAAAATATACTGAATTCCCTTTTCATTTACAATGTGTTGGTTGGTCCATTTTCGCCGTAAATTTTCAGGCTAGGCAGACATTTGCTAATCTTGAACTTTTCTGGTCTATGTTAAAAAAGAATGGCAATACAGTCCAATAGAAAATATGAAATGTATGTAACAGGACTCCATGAAATGATTCTTCCCCGGCACTAAGCATATCCACGCATTTCGATATTATTATTATTATTATACACTACTTTTTCAAACATTCAAAAGAATCGCTATTGTCATTATTGCTCATCAGTCTTTTGCGAAGCTTGTCTTGGTCCACGCTTCGAAATCACGATACCAGGACCATAGCAGGACAGTACTAGATTATCAGAATAAATACTGGATGGTCCAATATACAAATTTTTTGCACCGTTTTCACACAAGATACAAATCTCGATGAGAGAGGTTGATCATTTTGAATTTACATCTAAAAAGAGAATGAAAAAAACGCTAGAATACAGTGTTCGTGGTTTCCTCCGTTGAATCAGCAGGATTGAGGCAAATACTGTCGGAGGAGCAAAACCCTCTGTCCCTTCTTTTTGAAATGCAGTAGAAAGAGTTTTGTTGGAGATTGTGGTCGACTGTGAGAATTGTGAAATGGAAAAAATGCGGAATCGTGGGAATTTATTGCTGTGGTCCTTGTAGTTTACGGTTTGATTAAAAGTTGGCTGAGGTCGAACAACGCCGTTTTCAAGTGAGTCAGGACAAAGGGGGTTGTGGGTAATGTAGTCTCTGTGCCCCTCTCCAGGTGATGTGAGGAGACAGCGGGGTCAGGCTTCAGTCAGTGTCTCGTCGGGGGGGTCAGAGGGCTCCTCCTGCTGCACCTCCGGGAGCACGATGCCTCGATGGAGCTTCTCCAACGACTGCTTCATCTGAGCAAAGGGAAAAGGACAAATGTTAAGGGCAGGTTGGTTACATAACACTCATGTGATCTTCAGGGAGATATAGAACAACATGTAGCTGCTTCAGGCATTCCATGAAAATAGCCCACACATTACAGACATCCTAATCAAAGGATTCATTTTACTCCCATAATATTTTCACACTCACTGCAGTTTAAAGGTTATCACGCTAATATTGTGTTAAAACAATATTGAGTATGTGTGGGAGATACTGACAAAAATTATTATCTCGAAATTTTTAGAAGTATCCTGATAACGATAGTCAGACAATATGCAAGCGAGCACTGTCAAACGATAAAAATTAAAAAATCTGATTAATCACACTTTGGAACTGTGATTAATCGCATTGCATTCTTTTTGCAATTCTCATTATTTACATGTCTAAGTGATTTTGTACATTTTCTTCACATTTTCTTTACAAATCTAAATTATTTAAAAGCCCAGCTAACAGTTTAAG
Source organism: Rhinogobius similis (assembly GCA_019453435.1). Lineage (NCBI taxonomy): Eukaryota > Metazoa > Chordata > Actinopteri > Gobiiformes > Gobiidae > Rhinogobius > Rhinogobius similis. Next base: position 8,238,366 of record CM033626.1, on the reverse strand, counting down.
TCTAGTCACTGCATTTCCTGTTGAATCTGCGTGGCCACATGTTTCAGATAAATGTTCGGTAAAAGTTTAGTGGGTTAAGGGTCCTTCATATACTCATGGACATTCATGGTGGTAGATGGAGCTGGTGTTGGTGATCTCTACAAGTGCTGTGTAATCATTTGGTTAAATGTTACAGCGCTTACGCATGTATTTTGTTTTCGCCATGGAGTGCACACGTTCAACATGAGATCTCCGCCGCATCTTTGGTCGTTTCTGCCGTGTGGAGCTAAGCTGAACCGCTCACCGTTGCTCCGCGCTCGTAAACATCAGCCGCTGAGTGATTTGCGCTCGTCTACGTAAGGACTGATCGATTATATGTGTAAAATAAACTGTACTGTATGTCAATTACATTCATTATCCAAAAATGGTACTAGCACTGTATTTTTCAGTCAGTGTATACTTGCAATTCCATATAAAATAACACAAATGAAATAACACACATTATCCAAAAACAGTACTAGCACTGTATTTTTCAGTCAGTGTATACTTGCAATTCCATATAAAATAACACAAATGAAATACAAATGTACAAAACCTCTTCTGGAACTCCCTGGAGATCTCGTATAAGCTAACACATATTACAGATAATATAGTGACCTGTAGGATTTAGCTCTTTCACTCACTATCATGACACTTGCCCGAAAAAAAGCCAACAGTGTGAACTCCCTGTCCTCTAGACAACTGGTTAAATGTCAGAGTTGAACAAGACTGTGTAAACATCCTGTGTACCTGGTCAAGTAACGTGACTGAAGACTGAAGGATCTGCTGCCACTTGTTGAGCTGAGCCTGGTGGAACTGCCTCTGCAACTGAAGGACCTGAGCCCACTCTGCGGCCGACTGAGGCAGAGGACTGTGGACACACAGGACAGGCACAATCAAAGAACAATATTAAGTCCTTCAACCTGGTGGTACTCCAGCAATGGCCACTAGGGGGCAGTGCAACCAAACTATTCAGCATACAGAACCATGAACGAAACTTGAAAATACTAAAGTTAAATAAGGATTTGTTTACAACCAAAATGTAATGCTCAAAGAAAGTAGCAGTCAGGTAGTTATACAAAACATCCACGTACTGATTAGTGTAGAAACAGTTATCTGTGTAATAGAGAAGTACAACGAGCTGCTTCCGTCTTTGTTTGGACATTTTAAAGGAGACATATTATGCTTTTTTCAGGTTCTCAGTATTGAACTATAACATAAGAAGATAATCATTTTTCATTTAGTTAATTGTAAACCCAATATTGATCTAAAACAACTTACTAAGAGAAACTAATAGGTCCATTGACTTCCTTTTTGAAAACTTACCTCTGCATAAGGACATTTCAGGGTAATAAGCAGCAAATTGTCATGTGCATGTTGTGCTTTCTTTTGAGAAGTGAAGCGTGACATTTTGAACCCTACTCTCTAAGTATTTGGGCAGGGATGGGGGGTAGGTGAATACAGGAATTGTCTGAGCCTCATTCCTGTATTATATATAGTCTTGTAAAATATATATATATATATATATATATATATATATATATATATATATATATATATATATATTTTTTTTTTTTTTTGATAACCCAATTTTCATCAGCTCTGACTTTAACGATGCTAGGGCGGTTCCAGTTATGTTACCTTTGTTTGCCGAGGTTAGATGATAAGGTGTGATTCCAAAACAACACCTGGAGAAATCTAGCTGTGTCAAATCCCCAAGGTCATCTCAAAATAACAGTTGACTAGGAGCTAGAAGCCCCCTGTGGGTGAAGAGCGGGCATTGCAGTGGTTGGTGGTGGTTTACCTGTCTGAGAGGGAGTAGGAGTGCCATGTCTCCAGTGTGTGAGCCGCTCTCTCCAGGGCGTACAGCTTGTAGAAGAGAAGCATGTTCAGAGCCACCAGCACCACTAGGCTATGGAACACACACAACAGCAGAGGGTAAGAACTACAGCCAACAGTTTAAAATAATTGTACAATATCAAAACTAAATTAATATATAATAAAGATTTCACTGCTACAGTATTTTGTTTATCAGGACCAACGTATTTTGTTGCATGTGGTGAGTGATATTGACAAGAAATTATCTCTAGATTTTTGGGATCAATATTTTTGCAATCCATTTGAAAAGTGCTGAAAAGTATATCAGTCCTTTTTTGAAAGATTACACTTGTTTATTTTACTAGTCAATTAGTCAGCAATTGGTTTTTTTGGTTAAGGTTACCAGTCAAAAGATGTGATGATGTCATAACCTCAAATGGAGGGCAAGAGCCACGTTTCCCTATTGATAACACTGGACTTGCCATGATATATCTCAAACGTGACACAAATGTTGAACCTGATGAAAGCCATTGTTTTACAACAAAAAATCAGCATTTTAATAATTTCTATTCTAATTCTATCTGTGTGCAACATGGAAGAAAAGTTCATAAATGCAAAACAAAACAATTTCACAGGCTTTGGTTCACAAATGCCCTGTGACGAGTTGGCCACTGTCCAGGGTGTAACCCGCCTAAGGCACAAAGTCACTGGGATGGGATCCAGTCACCCGTGACTCCAAACAGGAACCAGCGGTAAAAAATTAATGATTGGTTCACAAATACACACACTTATGCCTGTATTAATTGTTATGTATATTTAGTAATTGTAACGTGTGGTAAAAATGCATTGTTTGGTGCTAGAGCAGTGCTAATCTCAAATTTTCTGACCAGTATTGCGATTGTGATTTGCAGTTTATATATTTAATAATGAGATTCTGTTCATAATTCACAGTAAAACACAACCAAGACAAGAGAATCGACAAAAAGACTGAAATATGAACCGACAAACTATTAAAAGAATCACGTGTTGTCGCTTTCTGTAGCATTTTTGTTGCTTTCAGTTGCATTTTTGTCTCTTTTAGTCACGTTTTTGTTACTTTTATCTTACCTTATGTACAGTATCTTTGTCACTTTTAGTTGTGTTTTTGTCACTTTAATTCATGCTTTTGACGCTTTAAAAGTTGTGTTTTTGCCACTTGTAGTATTTCCTCACGTTTTTGTCGCTTCTATCAGAAAATGTTTTAACAAATCTGAATTAGCGGGTTAGCAGGTTTTATGCAAAATAAAACAGGATATATTGTTGTTTGTGGAGGAAATTATTTCACATCAAAAACTGCTGCCTTTGCAATTTGCGAATTGCGTCCATTCAAACTGCAAGTTGAATAATTGTGCAGCCCTATTTGGCTTTGTTTCAGCAAAAAAATGCCACTTTTTAATGTTGACGGTAAATGTGCGAACAACACAATATCAGTACATTCCAATAAATCACACACGTCAAATCTAGGAACAGGCTGACTATCACACACACATTCACATTATATGAAAAAGGAAATATACACATTTCTATCCACAATCTTACAGTCTAAAACTATTACACACTTAACACTATAATTGATGAAATGAAAGCCTCTCATACCTGATACAGATCCTGAGCACAAGAACAGCAGAGCAGAGGGAAAGAGAAGAGCAAGAGAGTCATCGTGAGGCTCTTAGTTCAGACTGGATCAATACAGTGGCAGGGCAGAATGGGAAAACATTTAGCCGAACGATCGATGGCGCCATGCTAGCAGTTGTGCCGAGCTAAACGCTAACATCGACACAACAGGGTTCCCTGTGTTAATTAGGCGTACGGAGCTAAATAAAGAGCGCAGTAAATATCCAGTGACACAGGCGAGAGTAAGCGGTTTTAACGAAGAAGACGTGAGTAAGCTAAAATGTGTGGTAAACGGAGGACAATAGTGCATGCAGCAACACAAACGTGCAAAAGGAACTCCAATTAATAAAATGTGCTGCCAGACGGAACATGAATAAAAATTTTCTGGTAAACTTACATAAAGCTGACTATGAGGAGGATGGTGGATATGTTTTGTCCTCCACCTCGCGGCCGCTCTCCGAGTTTCATAAATTGGGAACCTGCAAATATACCAATCATTCAATTCAGAGTCAACATATTACATTGAAGTCAAGAGCATGAACATAAATCTCTTTTTTTCCTCACATTGACTGATCAATTTTAGATTTGATTTAATGCCTTCTTTCTTTTTAAAAAACAAATAAAATGTCTTTCAAAATTTATTTCCTGAACATAAACAATATATACTTTAAATACTACCACTACTACTACTTCTTTCAAAAAATCTGAACTCTGCTCCAAACCATGTTTTCAATGACGATTAGAAATGACTGAATCACAATCTTGATTCAATTCAGACTAATTGCACAGCCATCGTTTGTTAAATCAACAATTTTGTGAAATGTGATTGCTGCAGTGATTTTGAGCAATACAAAAGTAAAATGACAGGACACTCACTGGCTTCTCTTCTGTCGCGGTCCTCACCGACTCCCCTGTCCCCTGCCCCTCCCGCCCCCAGCCCCCCTCCCTCCCTCTCTCTCTCCCGGTCGCCCTGCCGCCTGGAGCATGTGCGCTTGCGTCGCCGTAGACATGGAGGAGTCTTAGCTGCATCCGGGCCCACTGGTTCACCTGTCGTCACCACGGACACTTCAGACTGGAGCAGAGTTTCAAGTTTGCACACTTCACTCTCTGGAAGAACAAAAAAACGTGAATGAGAAAGAGGACTGCAGATTTACTTGCACATAAATTTCACTTGACAATATGTTTTAAAACGCAACGTTTCTTCTCACACTGTTGTTTTATTGATGTAAAACTATTATTCAGATTTAACACAGGCATTATCACACCTAAGTAAGTAATAATAAAAACAATACAAAAACAATAAAAAAAAACCTTACATGATGCATTATGTAACTTTTCTGGTGAAGGGTCCGCTACCTGCTCATCTCCGTGCAGAAGCTAATTTTATCCTTGAATGTTCCAAAGTATTGCATGCAACTTATCACTCTCCAAATAGGTGATACCAGCAGGCCTAGTTAAAGGTCAGATCTATGGAGAAGCAACCCAGCTCACAGTAAGTATGTATGTTTTTCAAGGCATAAAATTGGTGTAACAATGGATTGTACCAATGCAAAAAAGTGTCACAATATGGAATTCAGAGAAATATGTGCTCTAATGGTCCACTTATGTGCATTTATACGTACTAAGATATGCAGTAAAATGCATCATGGCTTCTCTTCTCTAAACATACTTCTGTGCATGTTTACAGTAATAATAAATGACAAAATTAATTATTTGAATAGTTTTTATCACCAAAGTGGGAATATTCATTCATTCATTCATTTTCTACCGCTTATTCCCGTTAGGGGTCGCGGGTGACTGGAGCCTATCCCAGTGACTTTGGGCCTTAGGCGGGGTACACCCTGGACAGTGGCCAACTCGTCGCAGGGCTGACACAGAGAGACAGACAAGGACAGACAACCATTCACTCTCACATTCATACACTAGGGACAATTTAGTTCTCAATTAACCTGAACACAGTCATGTCTTTGGACGGTGGGAGGAAGCCGGAGAACCCGGAGAGAACCCACGGTAACACGGGGAGGACATGCAGACTCCACCCAGAGAGATCGTGTGATGTTAGGGTGGTCCGGAATTCAAGACCACGATGTTTTGGTGGTCCGGGATTCGAACCCACGATCTCCTTATTGAGAGGCAGAAGCTCTAGCCGCTCTGCCACCGTGCACCCCAAAAAATAATTCATTTTCTCCTTATACTGCACATTGTGTACCTAATTCAAGAAAGACAAGTTTAATGCCATACTGTGGAACATCTTGGGCAAAGTAAAAACCATGGAGAAAAGCAGTTGGCATACCCTCAACCAGAAAAGTAAAATAATGCACTTTAACTTAACAAGGAGTTATGGTTTAAGCCAAAAATAAAAATCCAAACTGAAAAGGAGCATGACCTTTCCAGAGGTTTCAATAATGCCTCCCAAATGTTGCTATTATTTACTTTTTACTATTAACTTAGTGAGCAAATTATGTTTTATAAACACGGCTATCCCTGTAGTTTAGACCTCTACCAAAATGAAATGCATTTTTCTACAATTTAATAAAACATATTTTATGACTTTAACACCAGACTTTGAAATGTATTATTATTGTTATAATAATAATAACATATACAATATATTATACAACTATATATAATAATTTAACTAGCATGCTTATTGCGGAAAAAATACTAGGAACTTTGAAGTCGATTAAAGGCAGTATAAATTGCAAATGATTATCAAAACAATGTAACACATTTATTACATAACATTACGCTCAACAATGTAAAAAATGACCTTAATGTAAACACATCAAAAGGCAGGAAACAAAACGCTGCTGGCTCAATTGTTCTCAACCGTGTGGCTGAGAAAACTAATCCACTTAGAGCCTGTACACTCGACAGAGGACAGTGAGACGGTGGTGTCATGTGACCTACCCATATGTCTATAATACTCTTCAATGCCGCTCCAGGTGTTCTTTTCAATCAGGGCTTTGACCAGGCTCCACGGCTGCTTCCTGTAGCAGATGTCAGAGGAAACCCTGTGCAGCGGATAAGCACACAAAGCATGTTTCACACAGGAAATTAAGACAAGGCATTCTCAGTATTCAAAATAACATTATATGCATAGCTTTAGAGTAAGACAGAACAACAGCGCTGTCTGAACGGAATTGCAGCTGTGCATTTTTTTTTTTTTTTTTTACAATGGGTAGTAACTTTAATCAATTTTATTCAAGTATGTGTGAGTGGATTTTGGCATGTTTGTGTTTTCTTCCGGACACCAGGATCAATAAAGTATCTCTCTATGTCTCAGTCACATTTGTGTGCTACTAAATGTGTGATATGGAAACAGAGGACAAGTCTGAACATTGTTTTACATAATATATCAAGTATGTATCCTCGCTTTCCCTAAGAACAAAACATTGTTTGCAGTTATTCTTGTCTCCAGTGTGTCCCACAGTCTCACCGTAGGCGACTCTTGTGTTTGCTGACGGAAGTGAGGCAGTAGCGATGGACAGTGTAGAAGTAGTCCTGGTACGGGATGCCTGAGGTGATGACTTCTGAGTCCACCACAAAACACTCGCCCCGAACACTGCTCTTATGTAACGTCTGCAGCACAAAACACAAGCACATTTTATCACTGCGAGAGACTTATGGCTGCACTGCAAGGTCTCACTGTGGTCACTGATTGAAAATACTGTAGTAACATGGGTTAATAGTAGGGTCTGTATCGCTATGTCGAGATATTATCGTATCCATATCTGTATCGAAAGTAGTATCAAATCGAGAGGGACCCTGCAATTCCCAGCTCTAGTTAATAGAATCCCTGTTCAATTGGAGAAGTTAGATTAAATTAAGATATTTTTAAGATTTCAACACTAAAAGAGCAAAAAGTATAATCATATCATCGCCCTCTGCCCATAATGGAAGTTAATTTATTTCCATTATGGACATAGAAATTAAAATAGGCCACTAATTGGCATTGTACAGGGCTGTAACAATTAATGGAGAATAGTCGATAAAAAATAATTATGAAGTAGTGTAACAAATAAGAGAAAATCTGTCAACTCCAATAATTATCCAAAAATGTATATGTATATGTATATATATATATGTGTGTATATATATATATATATATATATATATATATGTATGTATGTATATAAATAAATAAAACACACACACACACACACACACAATTTCTGCACCGAATATTAAAATAAAAGTAGGTATGGGAGATATGACAAAGGAAACAAATCACTTTTTTTTTTCTCTTGTTTTGGTCGATCACAATTTTCAATTCCATTTTATTTTTCTTATTTAAAATGGCTTTCACTATACATTTTGATAAGAAACAGGATATATGTTAATTCATTGCCCTTTAACACAAATAATAAAAGTCTGAACTCTGCTCCAAAACTACAACATGCTTTTACTGACAGAGCATTGGCTTGGTTTAAAAGACTCAAGATGATAATAATTCACATTTAGAAAATACTTCATTTCATTCATAATTCAGCTGATGGCCAGCCCTATTTTAAAGTAACACGGAGCTGTCGGAGAGTTGACCAAATGAGCCAAAATCCTAACAACTGATAAACAATTTCACCCGTACTTTCACCGCCATCAAAGGCTAAATTTGGTGCAGGATTCAGAGACAGTACTGACCTGAGTCTCTACAACAGGAGCCGTTTTGGGACCGAGGGGGTTGTTCAGGGCGATGGTGTAGCTCAGTACTCGACTGGTGTTCCCTGTGCTGCCGTCCTGCTGCCACTCGCCCACCGACAAATCTGAACAAAATCACAAGAAATTTCAAATAAGAGTAGACTACTTTAGACATGTTAATTGCAGCTGTATAAAAGCGTGTACATGCAAGAAAGAGAGAAGCCGGAGCTGCGAGAGTAAAAGTGTGGGTCTGCTCCGTGAAAAAATTAATTAGTGCGACTCATTGTCCCCGTCTGAGCAGGGCCTCTCGGCAGGGTCGGACAGCCCACACACCAGCTCACTTTCAGTCTAATTCTAAATACATAACAGATCTACTGATATTTGAATTAAAAGTTTTGCCTAAAAAATTTGTGAGAGAAAAGACAATGTTGTGTTAATCCATAAAGTCAGTGCTAAAACGTGTCTTGGTTGAGATTTACGTGTTTACGTGCACAAAACATGAATAGACTGTAAAATGAACCACCAGTGCAGAAATATCACTTTATACCCATGTTGAAAGATTATATGGTACTAGCAGGTTTTATTTTTACTCTGCTCTTTTGGTAGCCCTATTATTTTTTATTATAGACTATAAGCAAAATTTTAATACCGGGTACATCTACAAAAACATCCATCCATCCATCCATCCATCCATCTTCTTCCGCTTATCCGGGGCGGGGTCGCGGGGGCAGCAGTCTAAGCAGGGACTCCCAGACTTCCTTCACCCCAGACACTTCCTCTAGCTCCTCCGGGGGGATCCCGAGGCGTTCCCAGGCCAGCCGAGAGACATAGTCCCTCCAGCGTGTCCTGGGTCTACCCCGGGGCCGCCTCCTGGTGGGACATGCCCAGAACACCTCCCGAGGGAGGCGTCCAGGAGGCATCCGGAACAGATGCCCGAGCCACCTCAGCTGGCTCCTCTCGACGTGGAGGAGCAGCGGCTCTACTCTGAGCTCCTCCCGTGTGACTGAGCTCCTCACCCTATCTCTAAGGGAGCGCCCAGCCACCTGGCGGAGGAAGCTCATTTCGACTGCTTGTATCCGCGATCTTGTCCTTTCGGTCATTACCCAAAGCTCATGACCATAGGTGAGGGTCGGAACGTAGATTGACAGGTAAATCGAGAGCTTCGTCTTTCGACTCAGCTTTTTCTTTACCACAACGGTTCGATACAACGCCCGCATCACTGCAGGCGCTGCACCGATCCGTCTGTCAATCTCATGCTCCATCCTTCCCTCACTCGTGAACAAGACCCCGAGATACTTGAACTCCTCCACTTGAGGCAAGGACTCCCCACCCACCCGGAGAGGGCAAGCCACCTTTTTCCGGTCGAGAACCATGGCCTCGGATTTGGAGGTGCTGATCCTCATCCCAGCCGCTTCACACTCGGCTGCAAACCGTCCCAGTGCATGTTGCAGGTCCTGATTTGAGGAAGCCATCAGGACGACATCATCCGCAAACAGCAGAGATGAGATCCTGTGGCTCCCAAACCGGACACCCTCCACGCCCTGACTGCGCCTAGAAATTCTGTCCATAAAAATTATGAACAGAACCGGTGACAAAGGGCAGCCCTGGCGGAGTCCAACATGCACTGGGAACAGGTCTGACTTACTGCCGGCAATGCGAACGCAGCTCCTGCTCCGGTCGTACAAGAACCGGACAGCCCTTAGCAAAGGGCCCCGGACCCCATACTCCCGGAGCAACCCCCACAAGGCGCCCCGGGGCACACGGTCGAATGCCTTCTCCAGATCCACAAAGCGGATGTGGACTGGTTGGGCAAACTCCCATGAACCCTCGAGCACCCGATGGAGAGTATAGAGCTGGTCCAGTGTTCCACGACCGGGACGAAAACCACACTGCTCCTCCTGAATCCGAGGTTCGACTATCGGTCGGATTCTCCTCTCCAGTACCCTGGAATAGACCTTACCGGGGAGGCTGAGGAGTGTGATCCCCCTGTGGTTGGAACACACCCTCCGGTCCCCCTTCTTATACAGAGGGACCACCACCCCGGTCTGCCAGTCCAGAGGTACCGTCCCCGACCGCCACGCGATGTTGCAGAGACGTGTCAACCAAGACAGTCCCACAACATCCAGAGACTTAAGATACTCAGGGCGGATCTCATCCACCCCCGGAGCCTTGCCACCAAGGAGCTTGCCAACCACCTCAGTGACTTCAGCCAGGGTGATGGACGAGTCCGCCTCCAAGATCTCAGCCTCTGCTTCCTCCTCGGAAGACGTGACAGTGGGATTGAGGAGATCCTCAAAGTATTCCTTCCACCTTCCGACAACATCCCCAGTCGAGGTCAACAGCTCTCCACCCGCACTGTAAACGGTGTTGGTGAAGCACTGCTTCCCCCTCCGGAGGCGTCGGATGGTTGCTGGCTCCCACGAGCCAGCAAGGCCCGATAGGACACCTTCTTCATTCTGACGGCATCCCTTACTTCCGGTGTCCACCACCGGGTTCGGGGATTGCCGCCGCGACAGGCACCAGAGACCTTGCGACCACAGCTACGAGCCGCCGCATCGACAATGGAGGTGGAGAACATGGTCCACTCGGACTCAATGTCTCCAACCTCCCCCGGGATCTGGGAGAAGTTCTCCCGGAGGTGTGAGTTGAAGACCCTGCCGACAGAGGGCTCTGCCAGCCGTTCCCAGCAGACCCTCACGATACGCTTGGGCCTGCCGAGTCTGTCCGGCTTCCTCCCCCGCCAGCGGATCCAACTCACCACCAGGTGGTGATCGGTTGACAGCTCCGCCCCTCTCTTCACCCGAGTGTCCAAGACACGCGGCCGAAGGTCAGATGACACGACAACAAAGTCGATCATCGACCTCCGGCCTAGGGTGTCCTGGTGCCACGTGCACTGATGGACACCCTTGTGCTTGAACATGGTGTTCGTTATGGACAAGCTGTGACTAGCACAGAAGTCCAATAACTGAACACCGCTCGGGTTCAGATCGGGGGGGCCGTTCCTCCCGATTACCCCTCTCCAGGTGTCACTGTCGTTGCCCACGTGGGCGTTGAAGTCCCCCAATAGAACAACGGAGTCCCCAGGCGGTGCACTATCCAGTACCCCTCCCAGGGACTGCACCGCTGTTCGGCCCGTAGGCCGACACAACGGTGAGAGACCTGTCCCCCACCCGAAGGCGGAGGGACGCGACCCTCTCGTTCACCGGGGTAAACTCCAACACGTGGCGGCTGAGCTGTGGGGCTATGAGCAAGCCCACACCAGCCCGCCATCTCTCCCTGCGGGCAACGCCAGAGAAATGGAGCGTCCAGCCCCTCTCGAGGAGACGGGTTCCAGAGCCCAGGCTGTGCATGGAGGTGAGGCCGACTATATCTAGTCGGAAACGCTCAACCTCCCGCACAAGCTCAGGCTCCTTCCCCCCAGCGAGGTGACATTCCATGTCCCCAGAGCTAGTTTCTGTGTCCGGAGATCTGGTCGTCGAGGTCCCCGTCTTCGACTGCCTCCCAGATCTCTCCGCACCGGCCCCTTATGGATCCTCCCGCAGGTGGTGGGTCCACGGGAGGACGGCCCCATGTCGCTCGTTCGGGCTGGGCCCGGCCGGGCCCCGTGGGGAAAGGCCCGGCCACCAGGTGCTCGCCGTCGAGCACCCACCCCAGTCCTGGCTCCAGGGTGGGGCCCCGGTGACGCCAATCCGGGCGACGTAACTGGCCTCGATTGATTACTATTCATAAGGGCTTCTACAAAAACAACCATTGCAAAATTGTCTGGGTTTTTTGCTATTTCTCCACTTCCAGCTTACAATATTTCTTCCCGAAATTTGTCGTGACTTCCGATGGACAGCAAGTGATTTTTTTTTTTAGATTGGAAAAAAGCAACTAGGTTTCACTGGATTTTTACTGTTCAAAACTACTTTAAAAACAGGCATCGTTTCACAAACTCCAGGCAAAAAATTATGCTGACAAAGCTTTATGCCAGTTCACGTGGATAGGTCAAATAATTACAGGGTTAATGGCATCACACAGATTAAAATATCAACATTTTGATAAAAGGCTAATTCTGCCATAAAACTCTGACCTGTTCTCCATCTCAATAGTAGGTTTTAGCAACAAGAACCTAGCTTTTCTCCACATAGATAATATTTTCTTTTCCCAGAGCAGAGGTGTGGATGCACTCAAATCAGACAGCAGGTTAGACTACTGTAACGGCTGCTCACTGGCCTCTACAAACGGGCTGTAAAATACTAACAATGCTAAAATGGTTAAAAACTATTTGTTTAGCTGTGCATATGACTGAAAAGATATTATCTGCACTCTTCTCTTTTTAAGTGACACTGACACTGAGTAATTTACAGGAGAATGTCATTTAGAACATCCAGGCTCTGCAAGATTTGCACATTCTACAACACAATAAAGCTTCTGAAATACAACATGTTCAAAAGCAGGCCACCAATAACTGCAGATACTTAACAGGAAAAACTTGTGTTATTGCTTTTATCCTGCAACAAGTTGAAACAAGTTCTCACAGCATATCACTGAAGGTAAACAGATTGTGGGCAGGTCAAAGAAATTAGTAAAAATACTACATGTGTTAGTGGGGCATGCAGTTGGTTAATGGTTGACGCACCAGTGAAGTGTCTCTGGGAAAAGAGATGTTGGATAAAGTGTGTGTCCGCAGAGAAGAGCAGGTCGTGCAGCTTGTCCACACTCATGCGGACCACAGTGTTTATGTGCAGACGGCCTCCCAGGTTGGCACAAAAAGACTCCACTTCACCTGCAGCAAAAAGCATGTATAAGCCCAAGGATATTTTAATTGTTACACTGTAGACTCACTACCTGGTCAGCTTCTTGAACTGTTTCTATCTAATGGGTGGTTCGAGAAACAAACCTGCATTCTTCGTAACTAGGCCAAACTTACTGTTTATGAAAAAATAAATGCCTTGGTCGGTCATCATAATTACATTATATGTGTTAAAATGGATGACAGCTATTCTGTTGCTGTGCAACTTTATTAAGTCAACAAATCATGGGGTGGGTTACACATTAGTGCCCTTATCAAATTGAAGGGTATTTTTCTACAATTAGCCCTATCTAGTTGGGATGTTTAAAATGCAGGTGGCAAGACCATTTTTATGGGCGCTTTGAAGAGCCTTGTTTAAAGTCATCATGTAACCTTCTAAAGTTTTTGGAAAATCAAGACAAATTAAATCACATCACTAAAGCATAATGCTCAAATCATTGTTTGTACATGGTATCAAAAGGAGAAAATAGGGTTTTAACTATATTATATTCCCTCAACATTATCTTACACTCAGAATTGTATTGTGACTATTATTGCTCATACTTGATTACTCATGTTTGAGTATCTGTTTTAACCTTCCCTCTATTCCCGTCTATAACTAACAGAAACTAAAAGAAATTCCAGTCATACAAGTAAAATGTCATGTAACCATTTTTATGAAATGAAAGGGTTTAATACTAAAACAAAACAAAGTATGTCTTCAAAGGAAATCACAAAAGTAATTTATTCATGTTACATTTTACCTCACTAAAGCTGTAAATAGTGCAACATGATGCAGACAACAACTCTATACTTGTATCAAAAATAAAAAAGGATCATGCTAACCCTCGGTCCACCCCATAAAAACCAGTTAACTACTGTGGGACTAGCACTTACTCTCTTCTTGTGTGTCAGAGGAGTTGCTGGGGTCTGTGGGCAGGTCCTCATCGTTGGTGATGTCCAGTGAGGAGAGGTTTCCCAAGCTGGTGGTTGGTGCCGGCTGCATCTGATTAGTGGATTCTGACAGACTTTCCCCACCCTCCTCCAGATACTGAAAGAGGCACAGAGAGACAGAGTCGCAGGATGGTTAGGAGAGCGCAGAGAGAGCATCAGCCCATTGTCATATGACTGTAGAGTGTGGAGCAGAGTCTGAGCTGGCCTGGCCTCGTGTTGACGAAGCATGAGCAAACATACCACTGTGGCCACATTGCAATTAATGTGACCCCAGCCTCCAGTCACACAGACTCTTCATTCACTGAGGGATTTGATCTGGTCTTTAATAAAGAAGGTGCTACAGAGAGCTAGCTGCTAACTCAATAATGACAAAATCATTTGACTTCTTTACACCAAATCCTCTTAATCCTTCAGCAAGTTCATATTTAGACAATATAAAAATGACTGTAATGTCTGAGGTGACAATAAATAAGTGCATATTATTTTGTTATCTAAGAAATATTTACACAAAAAATATATTAGAAATAATTCGTTATATTTGAAGGTCAATTAGAAATAGTCAGTATGAGTTTACATGAAAAGAAACATTTCAAAAATATTAATATTTATATTTAATGTTTTGACTCAACAGTAGGGCTGCAACTAACGATTATTTTTCGATAATCTAATAATCTAGCAACTATTCTTAAGATTAATTGATTAGTTGTTTAGATCACAAAAGGCCCAAAAATATAAGATTTTCTCAAAATTTCAATGAGAGGAAGTTACTACTTGAGGTTTTTCCTGGTGGTGTTTATTTACAGACAAAGCATAATCATCAAAAACATTAACTGTACATGTTTACTGTGTCTTCTTGATATAAGTCCTGCTTTGTTCAAGTCATAGTCAGTTACTACATTAGTTGATAATTATTTAAATAATTGATTAGCTGTGATTAATCGATCAAATTGACCAGAACCTCCTCAAGAATTTCCCACTTTTTGCAGTTTATACATTTTTAATCTAGCAAGCGCATTTGACCAGAAAGTGAGAGGCGCTAAGCTGCTTACAATCATAAGCACCTGTAACGCAATCACAACAGGCAACATGAGCTCAAAAAGCAGACTCACAAACGAGGTAGTAGCCGAGGCCGGGGCGGAGGTGCTGGGCGTGGAGGTGGCGGTGGCGGGTGCAGAGCTTTGAGGCGTAGGTGGGCTAGGCTCAGGCGGGTCGGTGCTCAACCTGGGTCCTGATGAGGAAGGCACCTCTATGGGCAGACAGGAGGTGGAAGAGGGAGAAGCTGGTCCTCCGAGGCTGCCGGAGGAAGGAGAGTGGACGGGAGGGAGCAGAGGAGGAGGAAGAGGAAGAGAGCTGCCTGCAGAAGTCACTGAGCTCAGGTCCAACAAGTCTGCGACGGAGACCGACTCTTCCCCTGGCCTAGGACGGCATGAGAGACAGAGGACACAATGTGATAAGAAGATACTGAAAGAGATGTGTGTTCAGATAAGAACTGACTGAACTGAAAAAAAGGGATCACCAATTAACCATCATAAATTGATTTTCATTCGTAAAATGAACTAATCTGTAGTGCTGAGTCAAACCCTGAAGCAAGTACATCCTGAGGATGTATCATGCTGCATCTGCCACCAACCACAACTAATACACATCTTTTCCTGAGAAGAACACAGTGCTTTGTGGTGACTTTTAAAAAATTATATATTATTATTATTTATTACAGTAAATTATAACACTAAGAAAAATAAGGTATTAACATATGGTATGTGTGTAAATTGTAATCCAATTAGAAAGTATCTGTTTAAAGGTAGTGGAAATATGGATGTTAATGATAAAGTTAAGACTGTGCAAGCTTGATGTGTTCAGAACATTGTGCTGGTAACTAGTTTGAAGTTCTGAAAACTGAGGATCATGCGAGCAAAAGCTTAAAAACTCTAAATGTAATGTAAAATTAAAGCTTTTAATACTGTAAATTACTACCATTAAGACCTCCCCCTTAAAGATGGGATATTGGACTTTGTTTTGTAAATAAGTACATTTTTACGTTTTTCAAAAACTATATAGCAAAAGCAGCACTTTGTGACAAAATGAGAGTACTTCTCTTCATTTCATAGATATAAAACCTACTTCCGGTTTTGTGGTGTGAAAATTTGGTGCCCCAGCTTTAAGTGCTTTCTAGCGCACACAGACATTGTAAATAAGAATTTGTTTTTAATGTTTTAGCTGGTAAAAAAATCTACTATATAATTACTACTGTACTATAAAGTCAGGTTAAACATTCACTTTTTAACTTAAGGTTTATGGTGTTGGAGTTACATAAAGCACCATTATTATAGTAGATAGCTAGTGTTTTCTGATGAACTGTTCGTGGATTTGATATTTATCAGTGCGGTCAATCAAACATTTATCACGTTAATCAGACTTTTGAAATATGAACAAAGCTATACCGCCCTTCGCTCATAAACATCCTAAACTAGGGAGAGACATTTTCTGTTTATAGGTTTTCAAAAACACAATAGTTAAGCAGTGCATTTTTGTCCGGCAGTAGTGTAGTGGCATTGCACATATGTGCTCATGGATTCAGTTCCCAGTCTTGCCGGTTTGCTGAATGTCTCTACACTCTCTCCCGAACTGATACTATAAAATAAAGCCTTCAGGGCAGAAAATCTAAAGAAAATCATTGCGTTTCTATGAGTCCTTACAGAAGGCCGTTCATGTGTTCACTGGAGGGGGAGACATAGTCATCATCTTCACTTGTGAGACCCAGCTCAGTACCGTAACACTGATGTACAATGTGCCAGAGCTCCTTAGGCGACAGAGACTGCAAAACAGCACACAGAAAAGCTTAAAAACATTATATGTAAAAATGTCCACACAATATGGCAATTTTATGATTATGTTGTTCTCCATTGGATGTATCAATAGACACCACACAACATTGTCACTATGCAATGACTAAACCCAATAATATATCTGGACCGTATATATCAGTGGACTATGGGATTGTGACATCACCCATAGCGGCTAGCAGTTACAGCGGCTAAAGTGGAGCAAGACTCCATATTTGGAAATCCGAGTGCGTATCGTGGCACGGCGGCAACCATAGACGGCAACGTGCGGCGCCAGCTGTCAATTAAACCTGTTGCTAACACGAGCGAAAACGGTCCCTGGAAAAGGAAGCACCTGAATGGTCAGTTATTATTGCTAATAACTTGATTTATGAACAACCTAAGGGGGAAAAAAAACACCCGATTCATGTCAAGTGTGTCAAAACAGACATTTTAGTTCCAAGATGGTGAGCTTGACAGAAACAGTTACAGAGTAAAGGGCACCAGTGTCCCAATAGAAAGTGAATGGCAGCTCGGCTTTATGGAGCCAGGAGCCTCCATAGCTGCTTCCTATTTGGAACACGGCGGCTAGCATGCTAACGCGGTCCACTGATATGTACGGTCTATGATCTGGATTAGATCTGGACTAAACCAGGACTAGAAGAGGACCAAGCCAAGTTTGCATCAGGACTAAACTGGGCTCAAACCACGACTTAATAGCTGTCAGCTGAGAAATTTTAAACAAGAAAATAAGCAATGCATCACCAACATGGAATCAATCAATCAATCAATAATAAAAATAAACAATGAGGTTTCAAAAATAAAATCAATATCATCTGAAATCCCATAATTCTTTGTTCTACTAAATTGCTCCTTCCCTGTACCAGTGAGAGCCAAACTATCATCTGTTTTATAAGCTATTGAACTGTTGTTCTGTGCATGTACTCCATTTCTGAGTCCTAATTTGGGAGATTAATTATCGGCTATGCCATTTCTGAAGGTTGTCAAAGCTCCAGGGACACGGCTGAGGTGGCACTACCTTGTCCATCAGCGCGTTCTGCCACAGACGGAAAATCATCATGAAGCTCCTGTCCCTGGCTCCAAAAGAGGTGAAGAAGTGCTGAGAAAGAGAACACAACAGGAAGGACAGATGATAAGTCAGACTGCTCAACGATTCTTTTTTTCAGTGTCACAGTAAAAAGTGTGAATCAGCTTGTTTTTAATCACTGTAGCATAACCTAGGGGATATTAAGGGACTGACTGGGCAAAAGTTCAGCCCCTGAGATCTACACAGACCTGTGAAACAATAGAATTTCAGTGCAAAAAGTAACCTTGTTTAGGCATTGGTCCCATTCAAAACAAATGGAGAGAGGAATGAATCAACTGTGCAATACTTAATTTCTGTTAAACTTGTTTTACAAAACATATCAATTTAGAAACTGTTTATGTCTCATATGTTGGAAAAAATTTCAGATTGTTTAAAACATAAAATTAATATGGCAATGTGTGGTCCTAATCTAAGAAAACTAATGATAAGGTTAACATTTGTGGATCTTCTCTTCTGTTTTATTTTGAGTAAAAAATACTTTATAGCCTAAACTACTCACTACCTCTCACTACAACTTTACTTCACTCTATTATCAACTACAAGCACTAAAGGAAATTAACATAAAATCAATAACTTGTCAAGGGTATTTGCGATGCGCTGAGTTTGTCTCAGACCTTGAGGCTGACATACATGATTTAACGTAAACAAAACAAAAGAAATGTGACTATTTGGACATGAGCTAACCACTGACCTTCTCATTGTCAGTGCTGATCTGAATGGCATTTGGAATGAGCTTGGCAGTCTTTTCCTTGGTGAGAGAGGTGACGTCTTTTAGCAAGATAGTGATCTGTGAAGAAAAGGAGAAAGCCACGGCGTCACTTTATCATAATTCAATATAGTTATCTTTGCCCCGGTCAGTGCCCATATCCATATTGATCTGTAAACATGGTGCATTGAGTCTTATCTGATTAGAGGTGTGACATTGAGCACCTTGCAGCAGGTGGCTGTTTGAACAGTGTGTTTGTGTGTGTGTGTGCGTGTGCGTGTGCGTGTGCGTGTGTGTGTGTGTGTGTGTGTGTGCGTGTGCGTGTGCGTGTGTGTGTGCGTGTGTGTCTGTGTGTGCGTGTGTGTGTGTGTACAAAGAACGTGCAGGTCTTACAGTGGTTTCCCAGCGGAAGATGTTGCTGTAAAAACAAAGCCAGTTCTCCGACAAATATAGACGGCCCTGAAGTAAAATGTCCTTTTGCAAAGCGCACGAATAATCTGAAAGACACACAGAGCAAAGAAAATAACTACTACGCACGATCACAAATTCAACCAAAATAAATGTAAGATTGGCAGAGAGAACTTACCCACTATTAGACGCTCTGTATCGGGAAGCTTTTTGAATATTTTGCGAAAATCTTCATTTCTCTGTTTATATGTGGGACTTAAAACCTAAAATGGTGAAAGGAACGTTACAAGCTGTGAACTGCTAAGCAATCAATATGCAACGGTTTTGGGTAATACTTACATTATACCAGCTCTGCATTTTCTGTGAAAAAGATAAATAATAAAAATGAGAGGCAGTATTAAATGTAGTTGTCTGCATTCTATAAAGCAGTGCATTTCATGTGTAAAACAGTTGTGTCTCAACAAAGTGTTTTCATAAAAGGTCACAGCCGTTGAAATATTCTGTTAATACATTAGTGTAAACATCCTCATCTGAAAAACACTGCTATATTTACATTGAAAGGCAATATTTAAACAGCTTCTTCCTTTTTAGACAAGTTGAGTTATTATGCAAGTTTTTACAAGCATCAATTGACCAGAAAAAAATACATTCAGCAATGATTTATTGACTAATCACGATTAGTAATCGCTATGGTAGAACTTGCTGTTTGCAGATTTATTGACCTGGTTTATGGGTTATATCTCTGTTATTCCTGGGCCTATCCAAATGAAACCAAAACTGGCCCAAGGTTAAATGTCTTTTAAGTTTGTGTAAACAATAACATCAGAAACAGGTGCCATTTCATCTCCAAAGGCATGATTGTTGTCAGATGAAAAGGCTTTAAGCCATAAGAAGAATATTGCAGTCTGTGGAGCCAATCCCTAAAAATCCACAAACGCTGAACTCATTTTGCATATTTCTTTTAAAAAACAATAAATCTCCCATAGAGGCACTTGCCCACCATCTGAGATTATGACATCATCAAATTGGAAAACATGAACTTAACCTATTCACCTTATTCTGGAAGTTGCCATGAGCACCACCATCTTTTTTCCGTTGTATTAGTTTACATGAGGCAGGTGAGCTCAACAGAAAATAAATTCTACACCGACTACAAAGCCGTTTTCAGCCCGCCCAGGAAATTGGTGCATTGCTGATCTGTCAATCTACTTTATATAATGGTTACTTTTCCCTCATTCGCTATTCACATGAACGGGGTTCACGTCAAACCAGAAGTGCGTTTATAACAGGAATGCAGTGGGCGAGGCGGAATAAGGTGAATAGAATTCTATTCAAAGTGACGGAAAAAGGCCTATGAATTAACAAACACAAGATCTATATGTTTGTGCAGATTTAAACAACAAGGTCTAGAGGTTTTACGCAAAATAAAACCAACAGAATAAAAAATTGCAGCTTTGCCAATTTGCTAAAGATTTACGTACATTTAAATTGCAATTTTGTTTGCAGCCCCACCACCCATATAAAGAAGACTAGTGTAGACTAGTGTTGCAGGTACCTTGGCATTGCGTGATAAGTGTTTTGAGGCGATGGGGTAGGCAGAAGAGAGGGAGGACGCAGAGGCGGCAGAGGGCAGGGGGCTGTCAGAACCACCTCCTCCTCCGATGGTCCTCTCTCCTCCTCCTTCACTCTCGCTCGCCCTGCTGCCCCCCAGGACTCTTCGGCGCAGAGATGGGGAGCTGCCGGGGGTGCTACGCGGTGAGTTACTGGCCGTGCTGGAGACAGAAGAGAAAAAACGAATGGAGAAGTTACAGCCTCTAAGTAGAAGGTACAATGTTTCTTATGCGTCAGTGTCAAAGGTCAGGAATACAGGCTTTAATAAGGCGGTATAAAGAGCTTGCGGGACTTTCCTTTCAAACTGCTGACTAAACTAAGGCCAAGTAAGGCCAGCCATCTTATCAGCTGAAATCTCCTTGACTGCTACAAGGGTTAGACAAGAGCAGTAGTGTCAAAAGGCAAAAAACTTAATGGATTTTGTACTTTGACTGAACTGCACAAGAGCCCTCCAGTTAAAATGGTCTTATGTTGACTGTAAATATAAGAAGAGTCAACCCAAATTCGTTTTGCTGTCAGTGCCTTATCCAACATGGCCAACCAATGACAAAAACTGTATTTACATCAAAACAGTTTACATGTTTCCCTCTTGGTTCAGTCAAAACACTGTAATGAGCATGAAAGGTTCTACAAACAAGCCAACAAAATGATAAAGAAAAATCTATCACTTTACCCACCAAAATAAAACTATAGACATTACATCGATGTAAACCCTCATTCGTCCAGGTGTGGTCCATCGTAGAAAGGGTTTCAATCGATTGACAATAACTTTTGGATAAGTCGAAACGTCTCGATCTTCAAACAGCGTCCGGATGACAACCCCTGAAGCCCTTTCTACTATAGACATTACAGTCCTATAGGTGATGGTGTACCCAGAAACATCAAATTCTGAAATGGATTTTGTGTATTTATTTAGTTTAAATTAACATTGGGCTGAAACCCGTTTATTGCATTAGCAAGAGTGGGTGTAAATCACAGTTTAACCACTGCACAGTGTAGAAGTGTATGCTATTACATTATTACAGCAGCATTATTCCATATGCTGAAGTCAGGGGTAAGAGGAGAGGTGTGAGCAGGACACAGTCAGCTGTCTGTCAGTGATGAGTGTTTACAAACCAGCCGCTAAATCCGTCAGTAAAGCACACTGCGCGGATTTAACCTCAGAGTGCCCGTCTTATATGCCCTACTTCACACACACACACACATACAGCTCAGCTAACACGTAGCTAACCAAAACAAAGCGCTCCCATCCGGAGGAGAATGACAGCATGTCCCTGTAAAGAACAGAGAACAGCGGGTCCGGCCATGAGCCGAGACTGTGCTGTGGTCAGTGAAATGGTTTGTGGGCGGGGGCAGTGTATGACCGGTGCGGAGGATGTGTAAACGATGAGTAAATGACCTTCTTTCTACTCAGTACACAGAAACATCCCATATCATTTGCACACGTTCAATATCGCGTCACATGCAGTGTTTATCCCACATTTATGACAAGTCAAGTGTGCAATGTGAGTCTGCTTCGCCAAACTGTTCAGCAGACAGGGCTAGCATAGATGCTACTCCTTACATTAGGCTCCACGTTACTTACTCGAACATTTCAGCAGGTGATTTCAGCACCAAACACGCCCGTGCTCATTAAACGTAACGACGGCGCTGCTGTGTCCACGCGTGTTCCGTTAAAACAAGGATGCTACCGGCAGTATATCCGTTCCTTCGTTTGTTTTCCTTGTTTCGAGGTGAGGAGACCACTCAACGCGCCCATCTTGCACCGTCCCGCGGCCAGATGCTAGTTCCCCATTGTGTGACGGAACCAGCTGGACACAGTCCGGTACCGGACTGACCGCAGGCCCTATGCCGTGCTCCTGGAGCCGGTGAGCGGGCAGCGCGTCTCTGCGTCCATCGCTAATCCACAGAGAAAAGCAGAGGGCGGAGGCGGCCGGAGGAGAGTCGAGGGAGGGGCGGCTCTGGAGGACTATGCACTGGTGACAGGGGCTAAACTGGGGGACACTGATAAGCACGAGTAGGTGTGAGATGGCACTCTTTATCTCAACACAGACGGGGCAGGTCGGCTTTAAATAACGGGTTACACATAAACTTCACAAAAAGACCAGCTAGCCAACTACTTTTTAACCTTTAACATTTAACATGGATAAATTCGACCTATGGGTCAAAAACAATCACACTGTCCTCTTTCTGGATGGCCAGTTTCTTTTAAAAAGAGCCATCATGATGCGGACTAACAATGTACACTTTAGAAATAGCAAGTAACAGCACAACATGAATAATGTGCCGAATCACCAAGCCATACACTTTTTACACGAACACATTTTAAACTCTGTTGTTTTACGTACTGACCACAAAACAATCAATGAGGGGCAAGCTATGTAAAAAAAAAAAAAAAAAAAAAAAATCCAACAGAATTCAAATTCACACATTCGCTTCAGTTTTAAACTAGCAAAATACATTCTTTGACACACAGGCAGAAATAAGACGTACTTCTGACCCTGTTATTTTTAGCTCTAAATAGCATGTTTAGGAAATGGCAGGGCAGGGCCAGGATCACTCAATCTGTAATAACAACTCTATAATTCCACAAGTTGTATATCATTATTGTGCCGTTTTTTACTACAGTTGTTTTATAATAGCCAAAATAATACCTTTTTTGTTAATTAAATATGATGTTCACAGACCATTCATTCACAAAGCAATTATACAGTATCTTCATAAGACTCCGACATCAAATCTTCCCAGTGTACATGATCATATTTTGGTATCAAAATGAGGAAACCATGTAGCGCATCCACCTGGCCAATGTCCAGAGCCCACCCAATCCCTAAACCCACAATCTGTGGTCCCATCCCTGGATTAGACCAAATTATAATCTGTGGTTGCATCTCCACCATGCTATCTCACTGTGTGTAACTGTAATCTGCTTTTCTCCACTTCGCCATGAGTCTGTAATAAAAACTGGAGACTGGAAAAGTGAATGCATTAAAGTCCAGTGTCATCCTTATTATTAAGAAGCAACATTGTAGTTCTAAAATACTGTCAGTTCTATTTCTGCTTAACCTAAAAAGTATTTCACATGTTTATTTATCATTATATGTTACACAAATTGTTGCTTTTATCATCATCATCAATATTGTGATGTCTATAATTACACCCATGAAGATCAACTGAGGAAAAGTACATAGCATGGGCATATTTCTACGTTCATTCGTGTAATTTCACAACATGTTTTCCTTATAATAACCAAAACAAATAGCAGTGTGAGCGTATAAGGTGGCATACTGTACATTTTATTGATTGTGGGAAAAGGGTCTGCTGACTGAGGCAGATAGCAGAAAGTTTGTCTTGAGACACAAGAACAGACTGTTCAACTCAAGCAAGAGGGAAAAGTTCTGCATGTTTAAGATAGAGTTGGTCTGATGAATTTGAATTTAGTTACACTTTGAAAAGAAATGCGACTTTTGGGGATTGTTGCTGGTCCACATAAAAAGGTATGTTTATGTACAACTGTGTCCACATAATATCTAGAAATATCAATCATAGTATATCAGTTATATATTAACTTTCTGCTAAGTTTCTAAATTTCTGCAATTGGTCAGATAGTTTAAGGTTGCAAGGATCCTTATGTGGTGGATAAGTAGTAAATCAAGTAAAGCCACTTAAGGATTTCACTGCTTTATGGGGTCATTCCTGAAAGTGCATTTGCTAAATTTTCAATATTTACCATAGTTTTACAAGAATCAAATGGCAGTTTTGATAAGTGCGTGTGATAAGTAGAATTTTACATAACAGGAAGTAGCGTTTCTAAAATGTTTCTAAGATTTATATCATCAATACAATAAAAATAATTAATTAATTAATTCGTTCATTCATGAATGAATGAATAAATTAATTAATTAATTAACAATAAAACTTACATCCAAAATGCACTAAAAATAGGGCTGAAAGATGAATCGCAATGAAATCTAAATCACAATTTTAATGGACGCAATTAACAAACCGTAAAGGCTGCCATAATTTCATCCACAAACAATCACATACTCGGTCTTATTCTGCATAAAAAAACTGCTAACTGCTGCTGTACAAACATGTTCAAATTCTTTTATTGGTTTATTGGTCCATCCATAGGCCTATTCCAGTCTTTTTGACAATTCTCCTGGACACGTTTAAAATGAGAACTTTGAACAGAATCCTATTATTAAAACATAAATAACAAATCCAATTGTAATCACAATACTGGTCTGATAAATCATGCAGCCTAACTGACAATTTAGGATTATGACTGTTTAAAGATTAATTTAACAAAATAAAGATATCATCCATTTTTAATTGCAACATCTATTGCTCAACTCCAAAAAGTAACCCAATAAACTGAACCAAAATTATGTGAATCAATAGTGACAACTGTATAAAAATGTTTAGCACAATCCCAAATATTATTATGATGTGTTTTAGTGAAATGAGTAGGCAAACCTGCCAAATGCACTTACAATCATGTAAACAAATTGAGCAACAATTATTTTCAGGACAAATCTGTCTCCATATTGTCCTGGAAGACGTTTAACGAAAGCTATAATTTCAATGTTCATGAAAATCACAGGCCCAACAATAACAACTAGGTCAATAAAGCAACAAGCACAAGGGCACAGCTGTTAGCGAGGAGCACAGGACAGACGCTTGCCCTCCCACTGCCCACTGCGGAGATGCCCACAGCTCATTCTCCATTCTGATTGGACTCACATGACATCATCAGACCAAACGCGGGATCCTATTGGCTGAGGGTGATGTCATGCTCCAGAGAGGGGATAAATAACGCCGGCTAAATCCCCACCTCTAGGTCTATTTTGCTGCCTGTCACAACACACCATCTGACTTTCTTTGTTTACGCTTTATGTAATCTGACGGTGTTACCAACAAGAGTGGCCTATTGACGCTACTTAATGTTCAGGTCATTCATATGATTCAGCATGACAAGGACATGATGTTCAACCACTACATGTTCGCTCCAAATCAGACAGCACCATGAATCAACTACTAGGGCTTAATCAGGATTTTAGCAGTATAATCCTGTCCAGTCTTGTTTTAGCCATTAGCTAATTACCAAACAACCCTGGCCTATTTGACCTCATGCGGCAGAGCTCTATAAATCAGTCAGAGTAAGCCTTCTTTCAGCTCTCATTGATGTGCACAAATGAAAGAGCAGTGACTCCAGACGTTCTGTGCAGCCTGGGGAAGAGTAAGCCTGAATACAGATGGGATAAGGTTTCACACAGAAAGAGCAATGGGGTACAATGCCCAAGAGCGAGCATTAAAAAGACCGTTCATTTGGCCTCACTCAGGCTTACAGAATACAGACTAGCAGACTTGATAAGGCCATGAGAAGTAATACAATTGTAACAAGATTAGAGATAAACATTGATTTGGTTGTATGCTATCTGTTGAAATCAGAATTATTTTAGATGTCAGTAAACAGGATTCACAAACTAGGACTTGTTTTTGCTGAATGGCGCTAACGTAAACATGATAACGGTTGTTTATGTGCAAGTATTATACTTAAAGTGCCTATGACAGGTTAAGATACACATTTAACTAAAATGCAGTTAAGATAAATATATTCAAATTTCTACTAAAATCTTTACAAATTTAACTCCAGTTTAGATAATTTTAGGTTTTTAATTTTACTTCCTGGTTGTAAAGTATGACATCACACTAGGAAATTACCATAGCAACCACACTGTACATTGACCAAAACTCAGCTAATGTCACAGATTTTGTTTATTTGACAAAGAAAAACACACGTGAACACCTTTATTTGGTTGAATCAAAGTTTAAAGGGTCAAAAAGTAGTTTTGTGTAAATTATGCATAACCTTAGTCTCCCCAGTGTGATGTCATCATCAGATTTTTCAACTTTTGTCCACAAATAGCGACTTGAATGGTGTGAAACTATAATTTGTATTTGCAAGAGATATTAACACACTGAATAAAGTCAAAATTATAAAATCATAAAAACCTGTCATACGCACTTTAAGTAAGTATAAGGGTAAATCTCAATTGTGCAGTACGTATTCTTGAACATGCACGAACAAATGAATAACTGTATACTGTACAAATGTACAATTACATGTAATAATAATGTTATGCAGTTTGATTGAGTTGTAAAATGCTGAAATACTGATATGATTTGATAACAGACCAAATCAAATGTTACTATAGATTTTTGGACTTTGCCTTCTCTAATTGATCACTTTTAATGCACTATAAAGCTAAATGTGTTACTGATAGCTTCATATAGCAGGAAGTGTTTTTTATTACATTTAATTGTACTTTAAAGGGCCTATGACAGGTTAGACGACTCATTTAACTAAAATGCAGTAAAGACAAATATACTTCAATTTCTACTCTAATCTTTACACATTTTATTGCAGCTTAGCTATTCTTTTAGGTTTTAAATTTTACTTCCTGGTTGTAAAGTATGACATCACACTAGGAAATTGCCATAGCAACCACACTGTACGCTGGCCAAAACTCTTCTAATGTCACAGGTTTTGTTAATTTGACAAAGAGAAATGCATATTAACACCTTTATTTTGTTGAATCAATGTTTAAAGGGTCAAAAATGTAGTTTCTTTTGTGTAAATTGTGCATAATCTTTGTCTCCCCAGTGTGATGTCATCAATCTGTTTACTTCCTGTAATTTTCAACAGATTTTTCCACTTTTCTCCACAAATAGCGACCAGGTGGGTGTAAAAGTGCAATTTATATTTACAAGAGGTATTAATACACTGAATAAAGTCAAAATTGGAAAATCTGTCATACGCACTTTAAATATAGTAGTGGCAGGGGGGTAAATAAAGTTCAAGAGGAGTTTTTGCTTGGTAATATATATCCCAGTGATATAAACAAGAATGCAAATTTCTCAACTATTATAAAATGTATGTAATTGTAAGTTTATGACAAGTGGTGGTGTACACAGACTTTTATTTTAACTTCTTTTGGTTACTAATAGATGTTCTTTCCATTTTGTATTTTAAAAGTGTGATTTGGCAGGCATTTAAATGTTGGTGGCACATTTTAAATAGGTAACAAGGCAGCGGAAATGCATTTGTCTCAGTACAACAAATGAGAACGTGTCAGCTGTCACCTTAAGTGTAAAGCAGGAAGTACAACCACAATACCACCACAGCACTCAACTGAAATCTCTGGTTTCCTTCTCTTCAGACAAACAACTGTGGTGAATGAGCATTTTTTCTGACTGTGTAAAACTGTGATTCTACTGTCATTACTACTTTAATGTTATTATGCAACAAACGCTTGTATGTTCAAACTTATTACATTTTCCAAAGGTGTTGCAAGCTAGGGCTGTGCAATTAATCCTACTGATACGCGCACGCGCACACGCACACGCACACGCGCGCACACACACACACACACACACACACACACACGCACACACACACTTTTTAATCAGTCTACACTTTCTTAACAGAGTAAGAAGTAATTGTTGTTGTTGTTGAAATAATTTTGTTTACAATTATGCGCCAATTAATCATGATAATAATGTTCGCGCAGCCCTATTGCGAACTTACATTTGTTTGTCCCTTCAATAAGTTGAAACATTTTATTATAGGGCTTGTTGTGTTAAAGCTATGTATTTTTTTCATTTAAACAGTTTTACTTTTTCAATATTTTTTTGTAAACAACTTAACTTTTTTCTAGTTCGTTTTGAATGCATGCCGTCTGGATGGTCTTCCACTGTTAGGGCTGCACCACATCTAGCTGAACTTAATACTGTATTAGAGAACAGCCTTGATAAGAGAATTTTTCATTTGTATTGTTGTATGTTGTTGTATATTTTGTTTCTGAATGTTTAATTGTAATTCTAATCTTGTTATTTTACATTAACTCGAACAAACTCACTAACCTGCAACTGTCCCACTCTGAGTCCCTCCCCAGCAGGCTCTTCAGGGACCAGCGAGAGCGGCGGCTGGGCGAGGGGCTGCGTGATGAGGAGCGGGAGGGCAACAGTAAGCGGTCTCCCCCTGGCTCCTCTTCTTCTCGATTCATCTGAGAGAGAGCGTCATCCACTGTGCCCCCCACCCGCCTCACTTTGGGACTCAGACTCCAGTGGCGCCTGATAGGTGAACATCCCTGATCCTCCCCGTCCCGGTGGGTCGTCCTGGGGCGGCTGCGGTGCGAGCGGCTGTGGTGGTGGCAGCGGGATTGGCGGGGGCTGGGCGAGCGCGACCATGACTCCGTGTCTGAGGACGGTGGCAGGACAGTCAGCGTCGGCACGGCGATGGGCTGACTGAGGCGTTCTGGGGAGGTCATCATAGTCATCTTTAGGGACTCTGATGCTCACATCCAAATGGTTTGAGGACCCGAGGCAGTTGTGTTTTCCTTCAGTTTAGCAGCATTCAGGAGCCGTCATCTTGGAGTATTTACTATGCATCCTGCGTTAAAAATTAGCTCTCAAATGTCATAGTTCTGTAGTTCCTTCTTGGCTAGAGTCCGCTAGTCTTCATCCTCTGGCATGGGGTGAGAGAGTTACACCACAGTCCTCACCCTTCCTTCCTTTTTTGTGTTACTCTAAATTTCACAGTTGACTTTGATGAGTTTTGAGATTTCCCTTGTGTAATGTTCCTTTAAAAGTGACAACAACCTGAGAAGTAGCCTAAGATGTATAAAGACAGAATCTAGCAACAATAGGACAATTTTACATTATATTATGCACTGTTTGTCAGTTAATT
This sequence comes from Rhinogobius similis, assembly GCA_019453435.1. Lineage (NCBI taxonomy): Eukaryota > Metazoa > Chordata > Actinopteri > Gobiiformes > Gobiidae > Rhinogobius > Rhinogobius similis. The sequence goes on along the minus strand of CM033626.1, from coordinate 8,209,101 downwards.
ATACAGTACCGAAAATAGGTAATGTTAATCAGAAAAGTTACAGAGCAAATCCAGATTAAGAGAAAAATAAAGACTCTAAATCATACAAGTGTATAGTACAATCTAATAATACCTCATAAAAAGGTACTGTATATAAAACACGGACTCACAGTAAAATCCATTTAACTATAAAAGCAGACATTTTGTTTTTACTGTCTGCAATGTAGGTATTTCTGGGAATCTGAGGTATCAAATGACAAATGATTTAGAATCTTGAGACTATAAACAGACTGAGACGAGAATCAATAGGATATTTTTGGTTTGTAGTAATATTAGGAGGAGAATATTGGAGCTTTCAATATATTTTGATTATGGAAAGGCAACAACAATTAAAGATAAGTTAATAGATAGCGTATCAAAACATTTATTTATTTATTTTTCTCTATTCTCTGAGTGTTTTATTACTTTGCATCTCAAGTAATAGTTTTAGTTTTTGTGTTTTGGTTCTGATTTATTGCCTGAAAGTACATTATTTTAATGTTAAGTTCAACCTTGTTTGTATTGCATGCTTATTAAAGCAAATATTATCCATAGTTGTATAATACTGGAAATGCACGCAATTATAAAAATGTTCATGTTTCTTTGAATAGTGCGGAAAAGGGTTTTCCCACCAGAGTCAGAATCTGTCAACAAAAACAAGTCAGGACACGACCTATAAACAGCCAAAATCACATGGTACACGAGATGTAAACAAAGTGGAGACAAAGTGTAAACAGTCACTAAGATACTGGCGCTAAAACAACATCAATTACACACAAGTTAAAGTGTCACAACTCTCACTGCTGCTTGTACCTAGAAGAAAACTGAGTCTGGTTAGCTGACTCTCCATTGTGTTGTCTTCAAAGCCAGCAGCAGCAAGGCCAAAGAACACCTCATAGTATTTGAAGTGATGTTTAAACAAGAACAATCTTGGCACTGCTCTGTTTGTCTAGAGCAAATCATACATGATCTCTCTATGTGGCCATTCCCCTTTGTCAACAACAATCAAATGGTGAATTTCTTTGCCATTGATGTAACGCTATCATCAATCATCACTGAATGCAATCATGCAAAAGAGTGAGCAAAAGCAAACAACCCAAGGTTATATAGAAGTATGAGAGTTTGTTTGAAAGAATGAGATTACTCATTCAGAGGAAAATAATGAAATATAAGAATATAAGATTTAGATTAGATTAGATTATAAGTATATTTAATCTTTGAAGAACCGTTCAGCAAATCTTATTCCCAAAACTAATGTCAACAAAGTTCAACCCTAAAGGGGCTGCTGGTGCGGTAAAATTTAAATCAAACAAACCAGCACTGGTAATTTCAGTGAGCTCATAGCACTAAATCATGCAAAATAAATCCTGACTCAATGCAAATTCTAGAGCGCACAACAACAGTGTAACATAGTACACAACAAAAGGAAAGAAAATGTGCTCAATATAGTTATCAAAACATACTTTTCAATAACGAATTTTATTGTTCACACACGTTTAAAGTGAATGCAGTGGCCACAGTTTAACCAGCAATATCACCAAGAGAACTAGGTGGGTAATAGTTAGCCTTAATATTATTTTCCTTACAGTTACATTCATTACTTTATGAAGAAATGGTACTAGAAATACTTCTGGCACCCAAACTTTCTACTTGTACCGGAGAAACCATTTGAATTAAGTTACAATCACTTTTATTTTTCTGCAGGATTTAGGTAGGCCTCCTTCCTTATGAGCAAGCCTGTCAAACTTGAATTTCTGAGTTTATTTCATTTTCTTTTTTAATTGTGCATTGCTTTATACTTTCAGTCAAGTCTGATCTGGTTACGCCACAACAACAGCTACCGAGTCCTTGACATTTTACGTGACTTGGAAACACTACTTATATTTGAATAATGATACTTTAAAGTACAACTTGACTTCTGTTTTCAAACAAGCGTGAAGTTAGGTCGCACTGGAGTTGTCCCCTCTCGCTCACTGTGTGATTCAAATGAAAGAACCCTTTAAACTTCTCCATACCTCCCATTAGACGAGTTTCCTCCGTTTCTGGTGTCCTGCTCGGCCTCGAAAACCAGCCGAGCCACGGTGCGAGAAGCCACGTTATAATCCACCTTCTCACAGGACAGCATCAACATTTTTGGATCACTTTAGTTAGCATTTGCTCCGCCGGCTAAAGCGCTGCTAAAGTCGGGGCCAAGTTTAGCTAAAGTTACCCCTCGACCTCATACAAAAAAGGACTTTCGGGTTAACACGTTTCCAGCACCGCCATGTCAGCAATACAACTTTCCATTTTTATATTAAAAATTGCTATTAAAACATGTTAGAATTCAATGTCAGTTTCACTTTGGCGTAAGATGAGACGAACGCCAACAAAGAATGCATTTTTTGTCGAAAGTAAGAGGGGCTGGGGCAGTAACTTTAAAGGGGGATAAACAGTTTCCAAATGAAGACTTAACAATAGTGCATACGTTTTAGTTTGAGAACTTTACATTTATGTCGATTATTTATTATTATATATTTTCGGAAACTTTGAAATAAATTGTAATATATTCTAATTAATACCAATTCAATGTCAATCCGGGGTGAGACTCCCCCCCTGCGTGTAACTTTTTGGTACGGTCCAGGAAAAATAACTGTTCGGAGGATGTGGCGATGGTAAGATCTCTGTTTACAGCGGGTACATTTTGTTTGAAGCTTGAATTCTCTTTTTGCAACCTCCTCAACGCTTTTCTCACAGATATCGTGCAGTTAAATGTGCTTGTTTTATACTTCGTGTAACTTACATAATGAGTTATTTAAACTAGACTTGCAGAGATTTGAAGAAGAACGGAGAGACAGCGACATCTTGTGGTATTTTCTATCCACATCGTTTGATTTCCATTAGATACCTCAGATACAGAAACTACCTACACTTGCGATTAAATTACATGGACATAATTTATTTTCTTTAGTAAGCATTCAGTTACTTACCTTGTGTTGTTAGTGCTATCATTTTTAGACAAGGTGCGTTCTTTAAAACTGTACAGATCCAAAAGTTATTTGAGGGTGAAACTGAAAAAAAGAACAAGATGACCTTAAGTTAGGGTTATAAACATACAAGTTACAGAGCTGCATTCATAGGCCATATATTGGTATCTCTCTTGACAAAAGCACATAAGCGTCACCAAACATTAAATTACTATCAAAAAGAGGATGGGTGATTCATTAAAAGTACTACATCAGTATTTGATTTAATTGTTTGTATCTCAAAAACAATATTCAGACAATATCATATCAATTCAACAGAACGTGGTGAAATGGTGTTTTTTAAATGTTGAAGTTTATCAGAGGTATCATATAAATGTCAAATAATAATAAAATGACCCAAAATTAATGCAGAAATATCACTTTATTCACTTATTTGGCAGTTTAAAACATGTATAGACCCAGTCGATATTCAATCATTTGCATAACTTCAAATATCATATATGAAATTTCAATATATTGCTCACCTCTAACAGGAATTTAAAATAATAATAATAATAAACATGTATAAGTCTATTATAATCCATTTCAGACTATTCAATTATTAGTAATTTTAAATTGAATAAACCACCACTAGTTTGATTTCTTTTTTCTGACAAAAAAAAAAGTTAAATACATGTAGAATATTAAATGAATGACAAGGAAGTTTCTCATGTGAACTAGCATCAGTAGCTTTGCATTTTCCATTATTTACATAAATTGCCAGTCACATGCAAGTTGAGCAAAAGCACATACTGCTATAACACCATCAAGCACTTTCTGTTTATAATGTACATTTAAAAACAACATTTTTTGTCACAGAAATGTTACCTCTCGCTTTGTTGTCCAGCGGTTGCCTCCTTCCACCCGGCGACAGAACATCACAATGACTTAGCACTTTTATATCATCCACAGATTCCTTGGACACCTATCTCACTCACTTGTGGTGCGTCCCTGGTTTGGGCTCAGCGACAATTCCCTGCTGCCTTCCCTCTCTCTTTCCAACAACAAAAACTGTGGTCTCCTTTCTCTGCCAATGCGGCCATGTAACCAGGACAAGACAGTGCCGGAGGTTACAGCCTGGAAATTGTGTTGCTGATCGTGTGGCTGCTGATTCTGGGACTTGGAAATTTGATCCAGGCTAAAAATAAATATAAAAAAACACACCAGCACAACAAGAAAAGAGGTGTGTCACTAAGGTACACACATATGGAATATGTTTTTTATATTTACATATGAAAATGACAGTGAGTTAAGATGGAAAGAGAATAGTAATGAAGCTAAAGAGATCACTGCATATTGTAGGGTTGTCAAACGGATCAAAAATGTTATACTAATCAACACTAAAATTGATATTCAACCTAGTTAAGAATTTGAGCAAGTATCAACAACAAAAAAAATCACAAATGGGACAAAATTTAAGCTTTCCTGAACAATTTTGAGGACAATCTTGAGCTTTATCGGAACTAGTATAAGATCACATGGAAGTATAAAAAGAGCTATTATTTTGAGTTGAAAATTACAGAACAAGAGTGCTTTTTAATGATCATTATGGTATCGACGTTTATATTGAGTATCGCGCCCATTCCCTAGTATTGAAATTTCAGTATTGTGACAACACTAGTATGTTTGCGCAATCATCATTTAAATAGAACCCAGATGAATACATTTTATAATCATTTACTAAAGTGAAAAGTTATTTGTGAATTTTATTAGAGCTTGGATTATTGATATAAACTCGGGCAGTTATCAGTCAGTTGCAATGGCGCGACGAAAAAAAAAATCTAAATCAGACCATTCCTACATTCAGCTCTTCACTTTTCGCTTGTTCAAATTGGCTGGCACGTTATTATCAAGGTTAAACCAAGGCCTTGTCATAAGCTCAGTGTGTCATCTGCTGCATCACATGACAACACCCATGACCCCTTCCAAAAGACACTTAATCTCCTTTCCTTTTACCTTGAACACATTCCCATAACCATTTTAGACCCAGACATTTCTCAGTCTATTTACGAGGCCTTGGTATAAGTTGATCTCTGGCTCGGCGATAAGGATGAAAAAGGTAAAATAAGCGGCTAAATGGATCTGTCATGTCGACTCACACTGACTGTACCAACAACTGTACCGTGTGTGATCTCGTGCGTGTGTTTTGGCAGCCTTGACTCCATCGGCCTTGCCACGCTGACAGGCTCACTGGCATTGATGGATGGGGAGTTGTTTGGTGGGCCGCGGCACATGTCAAGATGGATAATGCGGTGGATCCTGGCTGACGGCACGGTAAGACAGATTGGAATATATCCTGTTTACTTGTATGTGAATTGTGAAAGAGATGTGAGTGATTTAAAGTGTATATGACAGGTGCTCATGTTTTTCTCATTATGACTTGGTTTGGTGGGATGGAACACAGTTTTATGACAGTTCAAACAATCATTTAACAAAACCTTATTATTACTATTATTATTATTTGTTAAATCATGTCTATTTATCAGTTTTTACGGATTTTATGGTTGCTAGGTAAAAGTATAATTACCTCACAATTACATTCACATCTGCTGCCCATGTCCGACCAGGAAGTAAAAACACAAACCTCCCCAAAATTGTCAAACTGGGGGAAACCAGAATATTTTTTTTAAAGTAAAATCTTCACTACGTTTTAGTGACATGTGCAGTCAAACCTGTCGTATGAATTTTAAGTTATACACAGGTTTCTTCTCAGTGAATCCAAACGTTTTTGTGAGTTTACATTTTTTATCATGTACATTGTTCATGTTCTTTCTTTATGTAGTTTTACATTTATATTTACATATGCATTTACATTTATATTTGCTGTGATTGTAACTTTTTACAATCCACGCAGAGAGGAAAATCAATCAAATTTTGATATGAGGACTGGAGTAATGGACTTACTTGATCATCCGTTGTGTCCAAAATGAGATTTCTGGACTTTACTGTATAGAAAATGTATGAACATTTTATCAGTTAATTCATTTTATCAATATTATTGATGCTTCCTAGAATGGATTTAAATGGAAATAACTGAGGGAGCTATCTCTAAATGTTTTTTTTATATGAACAGGAGCTTGATAGAAAATAGAGAATAACCTGAATGTTAAGGGCTTAATTAATTGGATTTTATGCCGATGCATATCTTAAATTGGTGGTGTAATGTGCTTTTAAAATTAATAATTTGTATAGTAAATCTGTTTACTTGGGCAATCATAGTCAAGCCACGAATTAACACATTTTCTTGAATGTAGCCGCTTTCACAAAAAGAAAGTAAAAGAAAATATCTACATTTTTGCCTTCAATTATGTGTAAGTTTGAAACATGTCTTAATTATTTCTATCTACTAATACTCATTTGATTCATGTATCATCAAGTCAGTGTGTATGATGCATGCACAGTCTGAACAAAGTCTTACAATTTGCCTAACAAAACATGGCAGGCATTACTTTGCATAAGAGACCTGCTGACTATGGTAATAAATAGTAAACCTGTCACTATACAGAGAAGAACCTTTTTAAAATCAACATAAAACAAAGATTAGGATGAATTTATCTGAACAGTTTGGGCAGTAAAATGACTGAAGTGAGTAGCGTAAGTGTTGTCCATTGGTGTTGTGGATCATATCTCCGATTCTCAGATTTCTTGCTGGCTCTGGACACTTGCTGCGTCTCTTCCAGTTCACACACTCTAAATTTAGCCAACTTATAGTCAGACTGGATCACACCGGGGACCAAAAACTACAGCGGGCAGGTCAACAAACTGGACTGACACTTCCCTCTCCAGCAAGAAGGATTGTATTAAGGAGTAATGTAATCAGCAGCAGATTTGACCAAGATGATATGCAGGCTTCCCCTCATAGTTGTGCTCAGTCTGCTTGGTGAGTTTTCCATCTTGAAGTGTGGATATTTGGAGATACTGAAATATGTGTAAACGTGTCTCTTGAACTTGGTCAAGTACAGTATTTGTATATGTACACAATTTGTCAGTTGCTCTCCTAATTAAGGAATGGAAAAAGATGAAACAATAACAGTAGTAATAATAAGGCTGGGCAATATTGACAAAAAAGAGTCTCAATAACAATATTCTCATGTCAATCCAACAGAAATGTGTTAAACGTGTTGGTTGAGGTTCAGTTGTCAATCAAATGTGAAATGCCTGTAAAAGTAATCACAAAAGTTCAGAAATGTCACTGTACACTCTTAGTTTACTTTTTACAACATATCTTTTTTCATTTTTATTTTCAATCAGCTCTTTTTGAAGCATTTTTTACAATAAATGATATACTCAATATTCAAATCTTCATAATAACATTCACAACATTGCAGTTGTGTTTTGGGATATATGCAACATTAGAATATCAAGAATATTCTAAGTCTATAATCAAAACTATGAAAAGAAACATATTGAGATGATGCAAAAAAAATATATATATATATATATATATATTTATACATACTGTACATATATATATATATATTGCGTTTTTTGTAAATCTCGCTCAGTCCTACAGCATTAGTCAGCAGCTCATATATTTCCTATTATCTCCCTGAGCGTAGTGCCCCATGCCCTGGGCGCCTGTGCGGAGGTGGACTCCATGACTGAAGCTGTGGCAGGGCAGAACTTCCTTCTGGGCTGTATCTCCTGTAAGAGAAGAGAGGAGGTTTCAGCCTCGACCACTGTGGACTGGCACTTCAGACCTTCAGGGGAGCAGGAGTACAGGCACGTGAGTACAGCTGGCAGTTTTATTGATGCATATCAAATTGTCTCACAACTAAAATGGAATTGATTCATTATTGTTTTAGTGGTTTTCTGTCCAGACAGAGTTTTTTCATGCCATCGCAAAGCAAATCTAATAACTATCATTTCAGTGTAACTTGGTTAGATTTTTTTATCATTTGTCTAGAGCTATCGCTGATGAGGTTACAACTCTTGAGAAGTAATTCTTAAAAGCAGTTCTACATTGAATATATATATATACATATATTTTTAACCAGGCCCACACCTGCTTCAAGTGAATCAAACAATGTCTCCTCTTGGGAATTGTGTCTTGTCCCATCACTAATAAACATGTATGATAATATCATTAAGTGTCATTTGAATGAATTAGTTACCTTGATTCAATTTGTCTGCCGCATGGCAACTGATGCAACAGTAGAAGCTTGCTACAGCTGATTATAGAGTTAATATAGTGTAACGCACAATTTTTATCATTATATTTTTATGCAACTTTAAACATCTAGAATAGTGTTATATTAGTCTAATGAGTTAATGCATTATTCCTATATATATTGGCATTTCCACACTCACATTTCTGGTTTTGTTCTTAATGGTCTTTTATTCTGTGATATACTTTGTAACATTCTGTTGAAAAGTCCTATATAAGTAGTCATTACAATTACATAACCTTCTTTCCTTCTCAGATCTTCCATTATGAACACCCGACCGCTGACATCCTCCATGAAGACTTCAGTGGGCGCCTGGAGTGGCAGGGCACCCAGCATAACGACATCCAGATCGGTGCCATCTACCTGAGCAACGTGACCTTCAACGACACAGGGACGTACCTGTGCACCTTCCACCGCACGCTCCAACTCCCCATGAAGGACGAGGAGGTCACTGTGGAGAAGGAGGTGGAACTGACTGTGGTGGCTGTAGGTCAGAGGAGCTCCTTTAAAACTATGCATCTCAAGTAGACGCCGGGATGTTCTAAATGAGGAGCCAGAGCCAGTTCCCTATCCATGGGTTTCAATGTGTTGAATAATGACTATTTGTCATAGTAATACAAGCAAAAAACAGATGTACCTACAGTAGCTGTCATATTTTGTTGATAAGGTTAATGAATTACTGTAAACATATGCATTGCATAAGCTTCAGTGAGCAAAACATGAGATTATGTGTATCAAGAAATTCCAGAAAGCAGTATCAGTGCATTTTTATTTGAAACCTGTCCATGAACAACCATATAAATTTGACAAAAGTCAGGAAAATATGGGGCCAATTAGCTAAAGAGATCCCTGGTGTGGCTCTAAGAAGCAGCTGGCTATGGTCAAGGGTTTCATCTACCTGATTTTGGTGACACTTTTCACCATTCAAAATATAATAATATTTTGTTTTAATTAATTAATTTCTATGGCAATGATCTGGTTAGTCTACAACAGGTCCCAATTTTTCATCATAATCATTCATTCATTCATTTTCTACCGCTTATTCCCGTTAGGGGTCGCGGGTGACTGGAGCCTATCCCAGTGACTTTGGGCCTTAGGCGGGGTACACCCTGGACAGTGGCCAACTCGTCGCAGGGCTGACACAGAGAGACAGACAAGGACAGACAACCATTCACTCTCACATTCACACACTAGGGACAATTTTAGAGTTGTCAATTAACCTACACAGTCATGTCTTTGGACGGTGGGCGGAACCCGGAGAACCCGGAGAGAACCCACGGTAACACGGGGAGGACATGCAGACTCCACCCAGAGAGATCGTGTGATGTTAAGGTGGTTCGGAATTCAATACCACGATGTTGGGGTGGTCTGGGATTCGAACCCACGATCTCCTTATTGGGAGGCAGACGCTCTAGCCGCTCTGCCACCGTGCACCCCATCATAATCATTCAACTTGCTAATTCCTTTGGGGGGCTATGCGAATTAAAAACAGACTATAATCATTGTTATAGCAAAAGGAAATTGAAATCTGTCAACTGGCCACTAACCACTCCTTTGAGGACAATGAAGTTCAGATCCTGGCAAAGGAGAGGTGGTTCAAGAGAGGAGTATTGAAAATCAGATATTAATCGATACTAAAACTAGTATCGAACCTAGATACTAATTTGAGCACACATGAACTGAGCAAGAGTTTACCTTTCCTGAACAGATTCATAATGATCTTGAGCTTTATCAGACCACAGGGTTTAATAAAAAAGTTATTCTGAGTTGAAAATGTCAGTCTTTTATCTAAAACCTTAACCTAAAAAGAGCATTGTTAAATTATCATTGTAGTACTGAAATCGATTTTGAGAATTGAGTATATTTCTTAAAATTTTAGTAACACTAGTCCAACAATTCATCATGAATTTACGCCCCCAGTCTCAGGTCTAAACCAAAACAAAGAAACAATAGGGCTAATCAGAGTATGTTTATGATGAACAATTATGATAAAATAATTCGGGACAGTTTTCACCTAATGCGTCCAATAGACTTAACTAACAACAGATAACCCTTATTGTAAAGCTAGCTTGCTTTAGTTTCATGTAGTTAGTCTCTTATGTAAGGACGCCAGTGACACCAATTCTCTGTCAGGGGAACTGAAGAAGAAGCCTCTTGGATAAATGGCAAGATGTCTTCACTTTTGTCCAGTTGACAGAATTATATACAAATATTCATTGTTTATATCCATACACAGCGGTGCAGGTTAATTGCAATGGCTCAGCGGTTCGAGTTTGAGCATTCACAGTTCTATCTCAGCTCCGACCCCTTGTAACGTTCTACCCCTGGGCAGCTGTGTCTACAGAAGTTTTGAAAATCTGGATAGATGCTGCATAAATCCAAGGCATTTGATTATGTTATATAATTGTAATCCAAAAAGATTCATTTGGTTTTCTTTTACTCTAGCTACTTTTATTTCCTGTCAGACTAGTGTTTTTTTGATACCTTGAGATGTTTTAACTATCTATGTAAATTTCATTGAATATGTTTTGAAGGTAACTTTGAAATCAACACCTTATGAGCTGCATCATGCAGCATCATGTAATTTTCATGGAAGTCAGCTGCATGCACTGAAACATGACCTAGGGGTACACAATAGCTGGATGCATAGACTCATTCATTGCTTGTTTACTTTCATTCATTTTCTACCGCTTATTCCCGTTAGGGGTCGCGGGTGACTGGAGCCTATCCCAGTGACTTTGGGCCTTAGGCGGGGTACACCCTGGACAGTGGCCAGCTCGTTGCAGGGCTGACACAGAGAGACAGACAATGACAGACAACCATTCACTCTCACATTCATTCACTAGGGACAATTTAGAGTTTTCCATTTAACCTACACAGTCATGTCTTTGGATGGTGGGAGGAACCCGGAGAACCCGGAGAGAACCCACGGTAACACGGGGAGGACATGCAGACTCCACCCAGAGAGATCGTGTGATGTTGGGGTGGTTCAGAATTCAAAACCACGATGTTGGGGTGGTGCGGGATTCGAACCCACGATCTCCTTATTGAGAGGCAGAAGCTCTAGCCGCTCTGCCACCGTGCACCCTGCTTGTTTACTTACTATAATAAAATGTGTGCTGTTTTTCAGCCAATCGGGAGCTGACGGCTGTGATATCGGAGATCATGATGTTCGTCCTGATTGTGGTTCTGCAGCTGTGGCTCATCATTGTCCTGGTGTATTGTTACAAGAAGATCTCAGCTGACCATGAACGACGAGAGGCAAAGAAAGCGCTCAAGGCCCAGACCCAGACTCAAGAGGAGGCTTGAGTACATGCTTTTAGGTCTGAAAAAAGTAAATACTAACAAAGACAAAAGACCAAAATGTAAAATAATTGTGTACATGTTCTGGTGTATGAATGAAGTGTGTTGTGAGAGTGAATACGGGACAACGGATGGAATTTTGGCATGGAAAATTGGAATTCTTCTGCTCTTCTGACTTCTCCTCCTTCATCTCAGCTTTGTAACGTCTGTGGTTGTCATTTTCCTGTTCCAGACGGCTCACTCTCTCCCTCAAGTCTTGGCTGATGTTCTCTCCTGTTTTACGTTTATCTGGAACATTTTTCAATGCAAAATTTATTTCCTTCTGTTTACAGACGTCTGGACGGCATCTTCCTTTTTTTTGGCTTGTCTAAAACAGAATTGTGGTGTGATTTTATGTTGAAAAAGTGAATAAATTGCATTTTTGAACCTGGTTGTTTATACAACTTTGTCTTTGATGCTTAATTTTGACTAAAATACTCAGTCAGTGTTTACTCCAAGTTTAGCCTTGGGTTTGTTGAACAAGTGTGTGGTTAGGGTTATTTGGGGACATATGAACATTAGTCACCAAATACCTGCATCAATTATGCCTATTTTTTATATATATATATATATATTTTTTATAGAGAGAGAGAGATATACACATTATTCATGAATTAATGAATAATGTGTGAATCTTTTGAAAAGTCTATGGGAAAGTGTCATGGGAAATTTTCTTCTGGAACCTTGATGGGCTCCATGAATGAACTTAGCCCTTGTTAAGTCTCAAGTTTTCGGCCTCAAGTCCAAGGAAAGTACCAAGTCAATGGCACACAAGTTCAAGTCAAGTCCTAATTTATTTCCTTTGAGTTTCAAGTCCTTTCAACAAATACTGCTCATATTTGATTATTATGGACAGTCTTCTCTGCGGTCTAAAGACTCAGTGTCACTTTATGGTAAACTATATTTCAATATTCTTCTGCCTCAACCTGAAAAATATTCAAAAGATTCTGGAAGTAAATACATACAAATATAAACCCATACCTGAAAAGTTATATATTGTACCTATATGCTTTTAGTGGGTTATGTTCCTGTCATGTTACTTCACTGATTCCACAAAACATTTCAAATTTACTTGAATTAAGAATATTACAGAAATATGCGTTTAATCCTGGTCAGATGTTTGTGGATTTATCTTGCAAGAAGAATTGATTTAAATGGCTTAATTCATTCAAGTAATTTATGGAGAATAATCTTGTGTTATAATAAATAACTATAGTGTCATTGTTTTTTGTTAATAATAATTTAATTTTATGTCTAGCCAACTAAAGTTAAAGATTTAAGAGGTAAAGATTTGAAGTTAAACAGATAGATTAATCACCCTCCATAATATCAGAATATTATCTGATAAAGTGCCATCAATGCACTACTTTAAAAAACTCACTCTCTTGAGGACACAGTTCTACCATATGTGACTGTTTGCTGCATGAAAAATGTTACAAATGTTAGCTGCTAGTGCAGCTGTTGGGACGGCTGTGCATGACCAGCAACTGCTGATTCTTTTCTTTTTTGCAATGTGTGTTTAACAGTTTCAAGTGTCTGTAACTACTTGGAGTGATTTTTGTCAATATGAACGTTTGAGTTAAAAGTTTACCAAACTTAACCCCAATCACAATTCTCCTTTTTACTCTTTCCTCTACAACTTACAATGAGGGCTAGGTCTGAAAACAAAGCACTTGGAAATGGGACACCCCATTTCCTCTCGTGAACGCAACGGGCAAAATTAAGGGTAACGGCTAAGGGGAAGGACTACAATTTGGATTGGGCCTTAATACAGTGTCATCTTTTGTATACATAGGGAATCAAACTTTATGTTTTGACTTTGCAGGCTCTTGGAATCTTAACTACAACTGTGACAGTGTGCAGCTGGAGTGAAATTAGAGATTGACTGAGCTTAAAAAATGTGCACATCAGGGCTATCTGATACGGCCAAGAAAATCTGACTAAATACATGTTTTTTCTTTTTATCTGATGCATTTAGTATATTGCACCGAGTGACTTATAGACGTAGAATAATGACTTGTTACTTTAAGATTAGAGTTTAATATTTGTAATAAAATAATATATACAGTAAATGCACAGTATAGGTTCAGAGTATCTTAGCTGTTCCTAGCGCTTCACTTTTCTAGAGATGTCTGATGTTCCTCCAGGGATCTGCTGTAGCCACTTCTCCAGTTTGGGGGCTGCCCCGAGTGCTCTGGGCACCACGGGCACCACTTTGGCCTTCACCTTCCAGGCCTTCTCCAGCTCGTCTCTGAGCCATTGGTATTTCTCTAGTTTCTCATGTTCCTTTTTTCTGATATTGCCATCACTTGGTATCTCCACGTCAACCACAGCAGCCTTCCTCTACTGTTTATCCACCACCACGATGTCTGGTTGGTTTTTCCATTACCATTCTGTCAGTCTGTATCTGTATCATTCTCTACCACCTCTGGAGGTGTTTCACATTTTGACCTTGGGGTTTCCGGTCCATACTCCACACAGATCTTTCTGTACACTATGCCAGCCACTTGGTTATGGCGTTCCATGTGCTCTTTCCCTGCAGCATCTCACACCCTGCCATTCTGTGCTGGACTGTCTCAGGAGCTTCTTTGCACAGCCTACACCTTGGGTCTTGTCTGGTGTGGTAGATCACTTTGGTGCTCAGGGCCTGCTCCTGTGCAGCCATGATGAGTGCCTCTGCTGTTCTTCTGTCCAGCACGCTCTAGCCACTGGTAGGATTTCTTGATATCAACCACTTGGAGACAGTGCATGCAGCTGGCAGCTGGGGAAGAATGTTTCGGACACTCGGACTATCAGCACAGGAACTCCACAGGGCTGTGTACTTTCTCCTCTGCCAGTGTCCTGGTGTCCTGGACACTGGTCCACTGGTGGAGCTCAACGCCCAGAAGACAGTGGAGATGATTGTAGATTGCAAGAAAGTCTCAGCCCCTCTGCCCCCCCTCGCCCTGACAGACTCTCCCATCACCACCGTGGACTCTTTTCGCTTCCTCGGCACCACCATCACCCAGGACCTCAAGTGGGAGCCGACCATCAGCTCCATCATCAAGAAGGCCCAGCAGAGGATGTACTTCCTGTGGCAGCTGAGGAAAACCAATCTGCCGGCGCAGATGATGGTGCAGTTCTACACGGCCATCAACGAGTCCATCCTCACCTTCTCCATCACCGTGTGGTCCATCCTCACCTCCTCCATCACCGTGTGGTCCATCCTCACCTCCTCCATCACCGTGTGGTACGCTGGAGCCACAGCCAGGGACAAACAGAGACTACAGTGCATTGTGCGCTCTGCTGAGAAGGTGATCAACTGCAGCCTTCCAATCTGTCCAGGACCTGTATGTCTCTAGGACTCGGGGACGAGCAGGTCGGATCACAGCTGACCCTTCTCACCTGGACATGGACTATTTGAGCCACTCCCCTCGGGCAGGAGGCTACGGTCCATCCGGACCAGAACCTCCCGCCACAAGAACAGTTTCTATCCCTCTGCTGTTGGACTCTTGAACACTTTATAACACCTGCCACTTTAACAATGATACTATAATAGCTATCTATTTGCACTACCAATTTGCACTACTGACTGTCTGTACATTTCTGTATATAGTCTAAGTCAGTGATTCTTAACCATAGGGCCGGGGCCCAGAGTAGGGCCGCGAGCACCGCCTTGAGAGCCGCACAATCACTAAAATATAATGCATTTAATGAGATTGGGCCTCGAGTTACTTTAGATGGAAGTCGGGCCTCAAGGTAAAAAAGGTTAAGAACCCCTGGTCTAAGTCTAATCTATTCTATTTTATTCTTAATTTTATGCATGCCTCTTTTATATATTTTATTATATTTTATTCATTGTTTTATGTTGCACCTTACACCAAAGCAAGTTCCTACGTTTGTGAATTTTGATCACTGACAATGGCAATAAACAGATTCTGATTCAGTTATGTTTCTGTGGTACATGTAAGGCCTTGTCCTCCCATGATGGTCCCTCCTCCGGCACCTCATCCTCTGTTCCCCATTGCCTGAGACATTCACTGAGCATGTCATCATCTGGGGCCTTATCCTTGATGTACTTGTGAATCATCAAGTCCTCCTATAATAACATCCTGGACACTCACTAGTCCACAGCCTCCTTCCTTACAGCTAGTGTACAGTCTCGGGGTGCTGGATTTGGGATGGAACCCTCCATGGTAAGGAGCTTTCGGAGGAAGAGCTACATGGTGAGGAGTTTTCGAGTCTTAACATGTTAACATGTGCAAACATTTTAACACAGAACATAGTCGAACTTACGGACAAAGATTAGTTTGTCTGTGGCTGCACCGGGAGCCGACCATGCTTGACTGAGAACATGTGGCAGAAACAAAACATATACACAAAACGTCCGCTAGAGGGCAGTAATCGTATCAGAGTGAATGTAAACTTGTGTAAACAGTACAAAGAGACATCTATCGTTTTGTTTTTTATCAGAAATGTTTGATTCATAGTCCATCCTTTTTTCATATAATGTCATGGACAAAGTTTCTCCAGTAAAAAATAGCTGAGGGCACAGAGATAATATGGTGATTATTTATTACCATATTTAAAAAATCTCCTATTCTAATAATTGCATTAGGTGAATTTGTTTTGTTTTTGATATGATGCCAGTCTGAGCTCAACCTAGTGCTAGGTTGTACTATAAGATTTGAAAATCATTTAAAACATATAATATTTGAAATATTATTAATATTATTAGATGTACGAGATAATTTGAAAATAATTTAAAAGGCATAACACTGTCATAATAAAAATGCGATACAGCGATACTAGTGCCATAACGTTGACAGCCCTAATCAGTACCCTTTGTATTTATTTTAAACCAAACTTGAACTTTTGAAGCAGAAGCCCTCTGCCTCGGCAGTCCGGCCCTTCTGCTCATGTGCAAGTGAGTTTGACTTGTCCTAAATGTTCAGTGACACTACTTTATTGTATGAAATTGCAAACCACACATGCTCTTTTTCGTGATTCCCAGCCTGTTGAGACCCTGATAGCCATTTGGGTGCCCTAAGCCAGCCTTTTTCAACCAGTGTGCCGTAGGAGATTGTCAGGTGTGGCGTGGGATTTTGGACGAAATTTAATTCATTTCAACAGAGCGCTGTAATACTCTCCCATACAAATAGGTGGCAGCAGCGCGCTATATTTTCATGTCACTCTAACTCACGTGTACTTTGGCGCGGTCTAGCATCGGCGATTCATGCAAACAGGTAGCGGTGAAATAAGAATGAAATAGATATGTTTTTGAAAAGAAAAAATGTCAGCTCAGAACTGGACACTGGACAAGATTCTGAACCAGAGGAAGGCGTCAGTCCTAGTGTCAAAAGAAAGCAAGGACGGTGAGCTCGAGGCAGTACAGTGAAAGCTTTATTGCATTTGGATTTACTTTCACCGGAGATACAATATCACCGTCTCCGTTGTGTGTAGTGGGTGGAAAAACTGTCAAATAGCGCCATGGTCCCAAGCAAGCTAAAGCGCCACCTTCAGACAAAACACCCATTGCTTCAGCACAAAAACACAAACCATTTTGTTCGCCTGCATGAACACACCTAGAAACAGGCAAATGTTATGAGAAGAACGGCAAAGGTTAATGAGAGAGCCCTGAAAGCAAGCTATCACGTTGCTGAACTCATCGCCAAATCAAAAAAATCCCACACTGTTGCTGAGTGTTTAATACTACCTGCATGTAAAGCCCTTGTAAACGAAATGCTTGGCCCTGATACTGTTAAAGAAATAGCAAAGGTCCCGCTATCAGATAATACCATTGCAAGACGTATTGATGACATGTCTGCTGACATTGAAAGCGTTGTTTTGGAAAAGATACGTATCAGTCAGAAATATGCGCTTCAACTTGATGAATCCAATAAGTGGACATGCTCAGCTCTTGGCAAATGTGCGCTTTGTGGATGTCACATCAGAATATCTGGAACAGGGTGGACTCTACCTAATCTCTGCATGCATATATCTGTCATAAAAGGCTGCATTTGTTGTCGACAGTTTTATGACGTCCTAATGCCAGACGTTGGGCAAATGCCTGTAAAATCCTATGTATGTAGGGAAATGCACTGTTTTTTGAATTATCAGCGCGAACTTAACGCATCTCAGTTTTCTTCAGAATAAACCATCAAGTCAACTAGCTACTAAATGTGGACTTTTAATGTCAAAACCAGGAACAAATAATGCACGAAACAGATTATTGTTGTTATTAACAGGACAGGAACAGCAACAAGTGGTTTGCAATTTGCATTAGAATCAGAAAAGGTTTATTGGCATTGTTTTTATTTGGAAAAAAAAATAAATAAATAAATAAATATATATATATATATATATATATATATATATATATATATATATATACAGAGCGTCGCCAGACTAATTTATACCGGGGCTTGAGCCCGGATGTTTTACGCCCAGCCTAATGAAATTATTTCCCAAAATTATTGTGATTCTGATTCAAAGTCCGCACTGTTACATTGCACTTTATGATGGCGGGACTCAGCGCTCCGAGAGTGGAGGCGAGCGTGGCGCCTCAGACGCTCCGCGCTGGCTCTCGCCCGCTCCGTGAGCGGTGCTGGTGCAATCGGGCGAGTCATCCAAGCCCGCCTCAGCGCTTCTGCTGCTCTCAGCGCCTTTTTCATGCGCTCCCTGTCCACATCCTCCAGACAGTTCAGAGAAAGTCCCACCTGAGGCTGGGCCTCATGGCTCGATGTCCGGTCCACGCCTTTACTCTCTCTCTTCACAAAATCGCAGAGTGCTCTGGCTCACTGCGGCGCCGAGAAGGGCTCAACCTCTAACTCATCCTAACTAATTCGTCCTAACTAACTCATCCTAACTAATTAGTCCCTAGACAAGGACCGAGATGTGTCCAATATTAATTTTCTCTATAACCTGTGCAGCCTCAAAACTGCACCTCCAGTTTTATGAACATTTTAAGTGTTTTAGTTTAGGTACATTCTAAGTTATAGTTGACATTGAAATCTGTCAAATGCAGATATAAGGCAGTCAAACCCACCGTCCCTGATCAGGGACACTTTCAGAGTTTTTACATACATGGGTCATTCATTAAAAACAAATGTTTTCAATACAGACATGTTATATGTCATTTGAAAGCTTAGAGTCACCACTAAACGTCTAAAATGTTCAATCCTCGCTAAATCACCTCCAAAAATACTTGTAAGATATCAAACTGTAACATAACCAAACTGTTCATCTCTCATTTCTTACCTTTTCGTTGGCTCCTCAAGACGCAAACAAAATCCAATCCAGAAGTGTGTGCACTCTTTCTGCCCATCACAGTCCACAAAATAAGAATATCCAGTTGTTATTTCAAATAATATAATCCATTTGTTGATATCCACCCGTAAACGCATCTTCTTCATTTGACAGTAACACAAAGCAATAAAACATAACGTGATTCGGCTAGTATGATCGTTTTCTCTCTCAGTCTTGTCTTCAAAACGAGCCTATCCGTGCAATTTTCGGTCCAGTACTTCCAGAGGGAGTCCTTTTTGTCCATTTTGACACGAGAGGAGCGTCAGCTCCGCGTGCGTAATGGCGTCACAGCCTGGAATGCCATTGGTGATTCAGTAAGTCAATCACACATTCTTCTGGCCAATCATCACAGCTTTCAAGTGAGGGGCGGGACTTGCAGGTTCATTGAGTGCAGGAGCTGATTTTTCCGTGCGTAAAGAGACGAAGGCACCATTTTACGCATCATTTACGCAGCGGAAGGTCTTTACGCACGGCCTGCCTTTGATTTTAGGAAGTTTATGAAAAAAATAATCTATAAGGGATATTTATAGTCACCAAAATGACCAAATGTGGTTTTCAGGGTCATTAGAGGCAAAATGCATGAAAAGCAGTTTGGCACATTTGGCACAGAGAAGGACCTCCTGTTCGGATTAGGGTTATTACATACAAAAAGCTGCTCAACATCAAAATGGTTGGACCTAGAAGTCTGACAATTCACACAGTTATGTCAACAAGGTGGACAACTGCTGTGGGGAGTTTCAATAGCACAGCATGAAGTATGTCTTCAGGAAGACATTTTTGTTTTCTCTTTTTTTTTCCGAGATCAAAAAAACGACTTTTGGGTGTGTTTGAACAGGTGTATGGCAGGTTGTGTTTCACTCAGACAAATCTAATGCACAGCTTCTGAAACTAGAAGGTCTTTGCTTTCAAATGACACATTATACACGCCTATAGACTGTAAGTTAGCCATACAATAAGCTTTTTCATTTGGGTATGTACTTTTCGAGAAAAACTGCCAAAATGAGGTGGGTCTTTAAGTGCAAGTCAAAGTTAGTTTACTGCAGCGGTATCCGTGCTTCTTTAGGGACCGTCAGCAAATTACTGCACAGTGAGGTAAAGAAAAAAAATCCTACAGTGCATTTTTTTGTTGTTGTAGTAGGGCATTTGACCCAGTGACCCCAAACCGCCTTAATAATATGACTTTATATTTGGTTAGTGGTTCTCAAACTATGGGTGAGGGTTCAAAAGTTTCAAAAAGTATAAAATAATATTTACTAATTTGTTCTTAATCCATTGAAACATGTGCAATTTTATAAAATGCAGTGGGTGACCAGCTCTGTGATGATTGGAAAAATCTGTAAATTACAAAATTAGGAAGAAAATTGGGAACCTAAGTTGAGTGACTTTCTTCTTTTTTCATTTTTGGGACAGTAATATTGTAATACAAATATATCAGGTGTTTAGCAATGTGTGTTTAGTAATATATCATTTATTACAATTTTGACTTTTGTGTTTTAAATTCTAGCCATCTATCTATAATAAATTTTATTTATTTATTTTTTAAACGCTGGTTGACGAACATTAAACATAACTAGATAATAGACCAGTTTGCAAAGATGAAATCCAGAAGGTACAATCTCATGGTCCCACCTTCTCACAAGTAACAGGTTAAACAAGTAACACAATGACAGTCAACGGAGTTCAAAAAAAAAATGTTGTTTTGTAATACAAGACTCATGTGTGCCTACAAAAACGTTTATTTTTAGTTTCTCAAAACCTCTTAAAATGCACCAGAATACAAGAAACAAGTCTCCCTTGGGAAAAAATTCTGGGAGGACCCCAGACCCCCGTCAGGATTTATCGTGATGACTTAAAAAACACACCGGGCTAAGCCCCGGATCTCACCAAATCCCAGAAACGCCCCTGTATATATATATATATATATATATATATATTATATAGAAGATAATGGTAATATAAATACAAACATTTAAAGAAGCCGTCCAGATACACACTCCAAAACAGTTCACAATATTTTCCTGTAAATTGCTGTGACCAGTGATGGAGACCTCTTTAAACTAGATGATATAAAAGTTCATCTTAAAACTACATTGCTAAATCTATATCCCATTGCTATATAAATAGAAATGTTGTGTATTGTCTTTCCTCATAATTATAATTGATAATAAATGTTAAAGGGGGTTTGTTAGAGAACAATAACTAACAAATAGGGGTGAGTAATATTGACAAAAATTAATATCTCAATATTTTTGGGAATATCCCAATTACAAAATTCTGATGATATAATGTCAATCCAACAGAAATGTATTAATCATGTCTTGAAACGATTATTTCAGGGTTAAATTTCACACAAATATGAAATGTCTGTCAAATTAATCACTTTTTTTATTTTTTATCAGCTCTTTTTCTTTGTTTGCAGTAATCGATTTCACTCGCACACATGCGCATATCTTCAAAACAACATGTACGATATTGTGTAAATTCTGATGTTGTGTTCACCCCGACTAACAAATATAACACGTACTGTCAAATGCAAAGTGAAGTGAGACAATCCTTGGGTTTTATGTGCATTATTACAAAGAGAGCAGCATCTGTTTTCTTAGGGAGTGCTTATTTCTTTTTTATCCCTGTTTTGGTGGTCTGTTTTGGTGATGTTTTTAGAGGCTGTAGTTTCAAAACACAAAGAACTATCATTTGTCAGGACAATAAAGTTAGTGCGGTAGTAATATTTTCAAAAGCTTGACAATCTGATTTATCTGTTGTAATTTAGTGCCATATTTAACATGTCCTCATCTTGGTATTGAGTTTGACCTGTGTGTTGTTCTTTCAGTTTTTATATAATGGACAATTTAGAGATTCATCAGGCAGAAATCCTAGAAAATCTACTGGAAAATATGGGCTACAATAATATCTCCAACGAAAATCTGCAAGAGTTCAGTAAAGGTTAGAAAATATTCGCACAAGCACAAATTATGGGCCCAATTCTAAACAAAATTCTCATTACATTATGTCATTACATGGTTTGTGTTTCTTGTTTCCCCAGAATTGAATGTACTGATCAGAAGCAGAGAATGGACGACTGTCGAGTCTCCCCACAACTCACAGATGGACGTCACAAACAGCAGCCCTCCTGCTGTCACTGAAGATAATGGTGATTGTGAATTTAAGTGCATCTTATTGTTGTATGAAAACAGAAATATGTGTGTACTAGTTACTTTAAATTGATGTTTCTCAAAGTTTAGTTAACAGTTCTAGTGTTTTTTTTTTCTAGATGTTTTTCTGGCCCGAAGACTTTATTTGAGAGGACAATTATATTGTGAATTGGGTAGAGAGGGTAGAGACACTTAGTAAATGATCGAAGGTTTGAATTGAACAACACCAACCATCGGATATGATATGATTTAATGTCTTCTGGTTAGGACAAGCCACTCTTCTGGAGATTGTGCATGTGACATCAAGATTATGTTTATCATAAACGTGAATATAGTTTGAGGAAGTGTCTGGGGTGGGGGAAGTCTGGGAGTCCCTGTCCCTGAAATGAATTGTCTGCAGAGTCAGGCTCAAACACAAAGCATGTGAGTCGAATTGACCAAAGTTTAATTTAAGAGATGAAAACAGAAAATAAACCCTTCTGTCTCTGTTTTCAGTTATTCGCCTGACACTTGGTCCGACCTGCCCAAAGCAAACAGACAGAAGGGCAAAGTAAGCCTTAACCCATTCTCTTTTATTGTACTGACTTGTTTTATGGATAATGTTATTTTCTGCAGATATTTCCAGTACAAACAGGTGTGGGATCAGTTCAAAATACCAAGAGAAAATACCTCCGTGAAGTTGGCCCCCCATCAAACACACACCCCCACAAAAATGGGGGTCAACTTCACGGAGGTGGACTCAAGTGGGAAAACTGCGTAAGTGTCTGCACTGATGGAGCTGCAGCCATGGTCGGGCGCACCAAAGGTTTCCTGAGCAGAGTGAAGGAAAAAAACCCAGACGTTATTATTATGCACTGTTTTTTGCACCGCGAGGCTCTTGTCGCCAAAACTTTACCAGTTGATCTGGTTCCTATGTTGGATGCTGCTGTAAGGATTGTAAACTTTATAAAGACACGACCTGTAACACGCCGCCTATTTACCTCTTTATGTGATGAAATGGAAGCGGAGCATAAAGTGTTATTGCTCCATACGGATGTACGGTGGTTATCACGCGGCAAGGTCTTGTCCCGTGTGTACGAGCTGCGGGAGGAACTAAAAGTGTTTCTGACAAACGAAGGCTCAGATTATGCAAAGCTGATTGCAAGTGAGGAGTGGTGCACACAACTGGCATACCTGGCGGATATATTCCATCACTTGAATGAACTAAACATGCGCATGCAAGGTCGAGATGAAAACCTGCTCACAAGCACGGATAAAATAAACAGATTTCGTTCAAAAGTGCACATCTGGCGACAACATGTGGAAAGTGCAAACCTTGAAATGTTCCCCCTCACCAACAAAAGGCAAGATGTCAATACTGCTGCACTGTGTGAGATAATAGGTAAACATCTGAAAACACTTGAAGAGAAGATGGCATTTTATTTCTCTTCATCCTCAACTCAGTGCCTGGACTGGGTTAGAGACCCATTCAGCTCAGCATCAGTTGGAGGAGAGGACATGTCATTACAGGAGCATGTTAAGGCTAAGTTTTGCTGATCAGCCTTTGGACCATTTTTGGTTAAATGCTGCCAAGGAGTTTCCCATTCTATCTATCCCCAAGCTATTCTGACATTGATACCATTTTCCACTACTTATCTGTGTGAGCTTAGCTTTTCAAGTCTGACTGCTATAAAAACTAAAAACAGAGAGAGACTGAGAGCTGTTGATGAAGAGCTTCGTGTATGTCTTTCTTCAATTCCTGCCAGACTATCAGCTCTGTGTTCATGCAAACAGGCCCAGGTTTCACATTGATTGACAAATAAATAAATAATTGTTTTAAAACAATGTTTTGGCTGGTGGTGTGCCTCAGAGTTTTTTGAATGTTAAAAGTGTGCCTTGGCCCAAAAAAAGGTTGAAAACCACTACCCTAAGCAGAAATGCTCCGTGGTGCCCCTTCCCAACTCTTTTTAAATGTGTAAAAATATGTAGTGGGTTGGTATCTATACTACAACCCTGTGGTAACTGTTACAATGGTTATGGATACAATGGATATATATATATATATATATATATATATATATATATATATATATATATATATATATATATATATATATATATATATATATATATATATATAAAAATGCATGTATCACAATCATGCAGAAACTTTTATAATGTAATATAAGCAGGGCTCTCAAGTTTTGATCAGAGATTAGAGTGAGATTTTGGCCGGAGGCGGGGTAAAGTGAGTTGAAAAGTATCTTGGAGCATAGAACAGACTCTTCGTTTTTTCTGCATGATCTAACTTACCCGAACAATAGGGTAATAAATCAAAAAGAACACTGAAAGACAAAACAAATGTAATGAATTAATTCAAACGTTTATTTGTGTTAAGATAAGGCAGAGCACCAATTAGTGCCTCTTTTAAAACTTAGGTAAAAGCAAACTTTAAGTCTATGACAGGTTCTCATGTTTTTCTAATTCTGACTTAGTTTGGTGGGAGGGCATCTGTGGTCAATATTTATCATTTTACATCCGTGAAGCTGCATTTTGTGAAGAAGTAAAAAAAACAACCTAAAAGCTCTAAGTGCTTAGTTCTAAAATGGAATCCCTCTGCGATGTCATCAAAAAGCGACGTACCATTGAAAATACAGAGACAATTAACACTCAACTGACACATTTTCTGACAGTTTAAACTGACCTTTAAAATAAAGGTGTTATCAGGTATTATTTGTCAAATCATAACAAATGTGTGATGTATATGGATGTTGGCCTTGTCTACAGTCTGGTTGCTATGGTAACAGTTATGGAATTACCTCTAACTATGTCATATTTGTCTCATGTTCAACCAGGAAGTAACATTATAAACTTTACACAAACTGTTAAACTGGGGACAAATAGGCAAAATCTTTAGTCAAATCAGACACTACAGGCAAAACCAATCTAGTTTACTCAAAAACTAAATAAGAAATCCAAAATCCCCTTTGTAAATTTTTTGTAACTAATATGTGTAAAAAATGATCCAAGAAATGTAAACCTTGTCCCAAAAATGTGCAATTTTAGCCATTTTTACACCTAAAATATCTTATTTCTACACAAAAACATTACAATGAAAAACTTGTAATACATTTTTTCTTACATTTATGTGGACTACTACAGTTTACAGTTGATATCTTTAAATGTAAGGTTTTTTCCAATTCACCTGTAGTGTCCCACCAGAAATATAATAATGTTCACTACATTTTAGTGAAATATGTAGTCTAACCTGTAATATATATTTTAATCATTTAACATGACTAATTTACTAATAACTACTAAATAGGTTTAAATTGTACTTAAAACATGTAAAGTTACCTGTTGGTTATTTGTAGGGCTGCAACTACTTGATTATTTTGGTAATCGATTAGTCTAGCAATTACTCCTTCGATTAATAGATTAGTTGTTTAGAACGCAAAAGAGCCTTGAATAGGAGAATTGTATTAAATTTTCCCCAGACAAAGCTAAAGTGAAGGGGTTTGACAACGTCCTGGTGGAGATAGATGATAGATAGATGATTTTAATTAGTTGACAACCATTTCTATAATTGATTAGTTGCGATTAATCGATTAACTTGTTGCAGCCCTAGTTATTTGTTTTAAAACATGTTTGTAATAGCTGTTGTAGCTGTTGGTTGCAGATTTGGCCTCTTTAATGATAGCTTTAGCATTCATGTTTTCAAAACGTAAGAAAGACAACAATTATTACCATTTTGGAGTAATCAAGAGAGAGAGAGAGAGAGAGAGAGAGAGAGAGAGAGAGAGATTGACCTGATTGGACAGTGTGCGTTCATTACAGTAACACAGTTCCGTGTACAAAATACGGCTGCACATCCATTTCACATATTTCAACACGGAGCATGGCCTTATTTTATTTTATGGCGTCTTTAGTTTTGAGCGTGAGAAATATGAAGTGTGGCGTGTGAACATACCCAAATGCGTGTGTCTCACGGTCAATGCGTGAGACTTGAGAGCCCTGTATAAGACACCCTCTAAGCTTGAAAGAGGTGAAAGAGTTTGTGGACCTATGCATATTTATCTTCCTTGGGAGAAATTTCTAAAATATTAACATTGTTGCCAAACATGCCACTACTTTGGTATGTTTTATTGGGAGTAGGAAGTTTATATCGCTAATATGAGCATTTACGCAGAATTTTAATGTGTTTATGTTCACATGATGTACCTCATTGTCTAATATATAAACGTGAAGATGTTTGGACAGTCCAGAAGTTTCCCTCCCCCTGTGCCCCTTGTCAGTCTGCTCTTTGGTCTAAAAAACAAGTTTTGGTGACGTTCCACGGTTGCCAATAGATGCAGATATACAGCCTGGTGTCTTATTTTTTTTTTTTAAACAAGTTTTGGTGACGTTCCACGGTTGCCAATAGATGCAGATAAAAAGCCTGACGTGGTGAATTTCTGTCCATTTCGCTCTTGTTTTCGAGAGAAGCCACACGACTAAACGCTCCACAAGCTAAGCTAACGGCAAGCTAGCAGCAAAGCAGCACCCAAACACCTTGTTTTGTTTCGCAGCACTTGAACCCCAGACTGCAAGTTTAACTACAGCATGGTACTGTACTTTTCTGTTTTTCAAAAGCATTTACAATGATTATTAGGCACAACAAAAACATCGCAGTGCTTGATATCTACAGTCTATGGTTTCAACGTTTACCTCCCGCCGTGACAGCGAATTAGCTCAACTTAAAAGTAATTTCTAAACTAAAGCCATCTCCGTGAAAATATACATTTACACTTCCATCATGTTTTTATATAAGAGCCATAGACTTTTAAATATTAAAAGGAGTAAACTTTGAATGTGGTTTGATAACATTTAGCAACATGTTTTATGTCTAAATCTGTGTTTTACATGGCCATATTTGTGAAAGGTTTTATGGCCAATTTGAGCATTCATGCAGAATTTTAATGTGTTTATGTTCATATGATGTACCTTACTGTCTAATATATAAACGCTAAGATGTTTGGACAGCAGTTTCCCTCCCCCTGTGCCCCTTTGTCAGTCTGCTCTTTGGTCTATGCGGCTTATTTAAAAAAAAACAAGTTTTGGTGACGTTCCACGGTTGCCAATAGATGCAGATATACAGCCTGGTGTCTTATTTTTTTTTAAAAACAAGTTTTGGTGACGTTCCACGGTTGCCAATAGATGCAGATAAACAACCTGATATTGTAAATTTCTGTCCATTTCGCTCTTGTTTTCGAGAGAGAACCCACGTGACTCAGAGCTCCACAAGCTAATCTAACGGCTAATAAAGCACTTGAGCTAGCGCCAAAGCAGCACTCAAACTAACTGGTTTTTGCTCCTTGCAGCACTTGAACCTCAGGCTTCAAGTTTAACTACAGCATGGTACTGTACTTTTATGTTTTTCTAAAGCATTTACAATGATTAGGAGGCACAACGAAAACATTGCAGTGTTTGTTTAACGTTTACCTCCACTTGGTGACAGCGAATTAGCTCAACTTAAAAGTAATTTCTAAACTAAAGCTAACTCTGTGAAAATATACATCTACACATCTATCGTGATTATGTATGAGCACCATAGACTTTTAAATAGTAAAAGGAGTAAACTTTGAGTGCGGTTTGATAACATTTAGAAACATGTTTTATGTCTAAATCGGTGTTTGACATGGCCATATTTGTGAAATGCTATTCAAAATCTTGATTTTCTACCAATTATATTATAATTATATCGTTAGAGTATTTTCCCTTACTTTATTTTGCTCTTGACTGTGGGCTCTTGAATGTGGGCTAAGTTTGTTCGAGACTAAAAGTGTGTATCCATTGCAAGATTCTCCCAACATAAGTATATAAAGTTAGATTGGAAAAGAATTTCAACGGTAACAAAAATGAATGTAAGCTACACAAAGACATTTCAATAAACATGTTGTAATACAATGCTACATATGTGTTGGCGCTACATGATTTTAAAATCCTGAAAGATGGCAACACATCAGTCACAAAAGTCACTTCCATTGAGAGAAGGCCCAGGGCTCATTTTGTCCCCCTCTTTTGTTTCTAGTTCCTGACTTCCAACATTTGAAAACTAATCGTGATAGCTTATGTCTTTCCAAAAAAAGAAGGAATTTATTTTTTCCAATTGACATCTATCCACTTTCCAGCTACAGACTTTTGTAGTCACATTTTGGAAGAAGACTTTAAGTAGATATTATCTCTGAGCCCACATTTTATTTAATTAATTCTGTGTCCAACAGGGTGGCAGGAAGAGGAAGAGATCTCCGGCGCCTGCTCCGAGGACCATCCGAACCCGGCGCGATGGTCCTTCAACGAGGGGCAGCTCTCTTCCTTCCTCTTCCGCTCCGGTAAATCTGTTCACACTTGCTCTTTAGTCTATTGACAATGTTGTTGTAAAAACGGTTGTGCTGATCTGTGTGTTCCTGATATTGCAGTTCCAGAGAGAGCCCAGCCCAGCGCCCCGCACCACTGGGACACCCGCGGCTCCTCAGCAGGTAAACCTGACACACTAAACTAAAACCTGTCTCCTGTTGCTTGTATTGTAGGTTTGAAGTTTGTACCATGGCTGTCAAGCGACTCCCAATTATTTGCAATTCATTTTAATTTCAAGTACTTGCATTTTAACAAGCGATTTAGCTTTTTTCTCTCTTTTGCTTATCGCTTACTTCAATTATGCCTTTATTGTAGACACTAATACCAACTAGAAAAAAATGTCTTACATCTCATCTAACTGTAATAATGTAGAACAGTGAGATGTTATATTCATTATCAGCATTCATTACTCTGCTCTGCCTCTCACCAGGTGTTCACAAGAAGGCTTTTTCTGTAGTGGAAATGTACAGAGTCACCGGAAGCATAAGTTAGAAGTTATGGCGACATGGTAAACAGCAGAGCTTGTAGAAGTTTTACCGCATTTTGGAAAGCTGATATTTTGAAAGAGATGAGCGTTGATTGTGATTTTAACATCGAGACACGTCTCACCAAAATGAACATAAGCTGGAGCATGCGGACAACCAAAAGTAAACATGCGATTAATCTGCGTCAAAAAACATTGTCATCATTAAAATGTGATTAAACAAAAATAGTACCATAACGTTGACAGACCTAATCAGTACCCTTTGTATTTATTCTAAACCAAACTTGAACTTTTGAAGGCTGCCAGGCGCAGAAGCCCTCTGCCTCGGCAGTCCGGCCCTTCTGCTCATGTGCAAGTGAGTTTGACCTGTCCTAAATGTTCAGTGACACTACTTTATTGTATGAAATTGCAAACCACACATGCTTTTTCTTTTTTTCTTTTACTTTGTTTTTAACAACAACATTAAACACACATATAATAACAGATACTAACAATACACTACAGATCAACAGGAGAACAGTCTTTAACAAGATGTTTTTTTTAAAATTGTTTATCCCACATTTTTACTGGTGTCACTTATGAAAGTCTGCCACTTTTCACACATGCTCTTTTTCATGATTCCCAGCCTGTTGAGAGCCGCAGCCCTGGGCCGTCTTCCTCTGGCTCCTCCGTGCCCCCTGGCCCTGGTGCTCAGGTCAGTTATGTTTCTCTGTCAGTTTATGCAAAGCTACTGCTTTGTCATTGTTCTTAACTTGAAGGTAACATTTGTGTTTTGTCTGTTTTCATCAGCCCTCCACGAGCCAGGACCCTCGGCCCTCCACCTCGAGCTCCCGGGTCCATGTGGACCTGGTGAGTGTCCTCATTTACCTATGACGGTGTAGTGTGCTTTAGGTTTAACGTGTCTGTCTGGTGTTGTATCAGCCTGAAGGCGTGCAGCTGACCTCCTCGCTCCCTCTCTGGCTCCATGTGTGGGACGAGCTCCTGTTCTGGGAGGTAAACATGACCCTACACTAGAACACTGTAATGTGTGTCACATGTTACGACTGGATTATGGCACTAACAACTGTCACCTGCCTTTTGTAATTGCTGACTGAAGTGCAAATTGTGGAAGAGTGTAAATTTCTTGGTCTGACCCTGTCAAATGATTTAAGTTGAAACAAAAACACAAGTAAAGAAGACTCATCAGTGTTTCTTTCTGCGGAAAATTTAATAATTAAAAAAAACTCGAAGATCTTGTTTAACCTTTATCGCTGCAGCAAGTTTTTTGTGTTTGCTCTATCACTGTGTGGTTCAGTAACATTACAGCCAAAGAGAAGAAAGCTTTAAATAATGTTGTCCGTCAGCTAAAAAACAACAACAACAACAATTCATATTTCGGCCTACATGTTCTTGTGGCTTTTTACAAATGTAGACTTTTAAACCGATATCTTCAAATCATAAACAATCACTCTGGTCACGCTGGCAGACTCGTGTTTGAGCTTCCTCCTTCAAGATATCACTGTAATAAATGTAAAACACCTTGACACGCTACAAGCTCTTCCCGCAAGCTTGAACAATGCACTTTTAACTTTGATCAGGTTTTTTTGTCTTTTCAAATCTTTTCAGCTTGCATATTTCTCAGTTAAAATGTTTTTTTGTTGTTGTAAAACAGACAAAATACTATATGGACTCTGATCTCTTTCAGCTTATTGGGCCTATGCTGCCCAACCTGCACCACATGGACCAGGAGATTTGGCTGTACCGTGCTGGCTCTTGGTTCATGCTGGTGACCTCGCCTTGGGTGTCCGCCTCCACCATCCATAAGATTGAGGAGACCATCCTTGAGATTGAGGAGACTACCAGAGCTACCAGTTCTAGCCACTCACCCTTCAGCAGCGAACTGTAAGTCCCTAAGCTGTGGGTCTAACGGTATTAAATCTTGTTTTATAGGGACAGGTGCAGTTGAGTATTGTGGTCTCAGGTGAGTAGTGGGGAATTGGCTGTGCAGAGGAGGAGGAGGAGACCGATACTGGCCCCTGTTGCTGGTGGGCTGGAGCACTGACGGTGCAGAGGAGGAAGTGGAGGAGGTGCAGGAGGAGGATGGATGACGATGTCTGCTGGCCCCTGACGATGTTGATGATAGGATGGGGAATTGGCTGTGCAGAGGAGGAGGATGAGACAGATACTGGCCCCTGTTGCTGGTGATGGTAGGCTGGGGCATTGACGGTGCGGAGGAGGAGGTGAAGGAGGTGCAGGAGGAGGATGGATGACGATGTCTGCTGGCCCCTGATGATGTTGATGATAGGATGGGGAATTTGCTGTGCAGAGGAGGAGGATGAGACAGATACTGGCCCCCGTTGATGGTGATGGTAGGCAGGGCACTGACGGTGCGGAGGAAGAGGTGGAGGAGGTGCAGGAGGAGGATGGATGGCGATGTCTGCTGGCCACTGACGATGTTGATGATAGGCTGGGGAATTGGTTGTGCAGATGAGGAGGATGAGACAGATACTGGCCCCTGTTGCTGGTGATGGTAGGCTGGGGCATTGACGGTGCGGAGGATCGATGTTGATGATAGGCTAGGGAATTGACTGTGTAGAGGAGGATGAGACAGATACTTGCCCCTGTTGCTGGTGATGGTAGGCTGGGGCATTGACGGTGCGGAGGATCGATGTTGATGATAGGCTAGGGAATTGACTGTGCAGAGGAGGATGAGACAGATACTGGCTACTGTTGCTGGTGATGGTAGGCTGGGGCATTGACGGTGCGGAGGTACGATGTTGATGATAGGCTAGTGCATTGACTGTGCAGAGGAGGATGAGACAGATACTTGCCCCTGTTGCTGGTGATGGTAGGCTGGAGCACTGACGGTGCGGAGGAGGAGGTGCAGGAGAAGGATGGATGACGATGTCTGCTGGCCTCTGACAATGTTGATGATAGGCTGGGGAATTGGCTGTGCAGAGGAGGAG
Organism: Rhinogobius similis; assembly: GCA_019453435.1. Taxonomy (NCBI): domain Eukaryota; kingdom Metazoa; phylum Chordata; class Actinopteri; order Gobiiformes; family Gobiidae; genus Rhinogobius; species Rhinogobius similis. Next base: position 8,177,328 of record CM033626.1, on the reverse strand, counting down.
GGGCTGGGGCCAGCAGACATCGCCATCCATCCTCCTCCTGCATCTCCTCCACCTCCTCCTCCGCACCGTCAGTGCCCCTGCCTACCATCACCAGCAACAGGGGCCAGTGTCTCTCTCATCCTCCTCTGCACAGTCAATTCCCCAGCCTATTATCAACATCGTCAGGGGCCCGCAGACATCGCCATCCATCCTCCTCCTGCACCTCCTCCTCCGCACCTGTCAGTGCTCCAGCCTACCATCACCAGCAACAGGGGCCAGTATCTGTCTCATCCTGTTGCTGGTGATGGTAGGCAGGGGCAGGCAATTCCCCAGCCTATCATCAACATCATCAGGGGCCAGCAGACATCGTCATCCATCCTCCTCCTGCACCTCCTCCTCATCCTCCTCCGCACCGTCAGTGCTCCAGCCTACCAGCAACAGGGGCCAGTATCTGTCTCATCCTCCTCTGCACAGCCGATTCCCCAGCCTATCATCAGCATCGTCAGGGGCCAGCAGACATAGCCATCCATCCACCTCCTGCACCTCCTTCACCTCCTCCTCTGCACCGTCAATGCCCCAGCCTACCATCACCAGCAACAGGGGCCAGTATCTGTCTCATCCTCCTCTGCACAGCCAATTCCCCAGCCTATCATCAACATCGTCAGGGGCCAGCAGACATCGCCATCCATCCTCCTCCTGCACCTCCTCCTCCGCACCATCAGTGCCCCAGCCTACCATCACCAGCAACAGGGGCCAGTATCTGTCTCATCCTCCTCTGCACAGCCAATTCCCCAGCCTATTATCAACATCGTCAGGGGCCAGCAGACATCGTCATCCATCCCCCTCCTGCACCTCCTCCACCTCCTCTCCTCTGCACCGTCAGTGCTCCAGCCTACCATCACCAGCCTTTCATCTCCAGCCTACCATCACTAGCAACAACCAGCAACAGGGGCCAGTATCTGTCTCATCCTCCTCTGCATTATCAACATCGTCAGGGGCCAGCAGACATCGCCATCCATCCTCCTCCTGCACCTCCTCCTCCGCACCGTCAGTGCCCCAGCCTACCATCACCAGCAACAGGGGCCAGTATCTGTCCTATCCTCCTCCTCTGCACAGCCAATTCCCCAGTCTATTATCAACATCGTCAGGGGCCAGCAGACATCACCATCCATCCACCTCCTGTACCTCCTCCACCTCCTCCTCCGCACCGTCAGTGCTCCAGCCTACCATCACCAGCAACAGGGGCCAGTATCTGTCTCATCCTCCTCCTCTGCACAACCAATTCCCCAGCCTATCATCAACATCGCCAGTGGCCAGCAAACATCGCCATCCATCCTCCTCCTGCACCTCCTCCTCCGCACCGTCAATGCCCCAGCCTACCATCACCAGCAACAGGGGCCAGTATCTGTCTCATCCTCCTCTGCACAGCCAATTCCCCAGCCTATTATCAACCTCGTCAGGGGCCAGCAGACATCGTCATCCATCCTCCTCCTGCACCTCCTCCACCTCCTCCCCTCCGCACCGTCAGTGCTCCAGCCTACCATCTCCAGCCTACCATCACCAGCAACAACCAGCAACAGGGGCCAGTATCTGTCTCATCCTCCTCTGCATTATCAACATCGTCAGGGGCCAGCAGACATCGCCATCCATCCTCCTCCTGCACCTCCTCCTCCGCACCGTCAATGCCCCAGCCTACCATCACCAGCAACAGGAGCCAGTATCTGTCTCATCCTCCTCTGCACAGCCAATTCCCTAGCCCATTATCAACATTGTCAGGGGCCAGCAGACATCGTCATCCATCCTCCTCCTGCAACTCCTCCACCTCCTCCTCCGCACCGTCAGTGCCCCAGCCTACCATCACCAGCAACAGGGGCCAGTATCTGTCTTATCCTCCTCCTCTGCACAGCCAATTCCCCAGCCTATCATCAACATCGTCAGGGGCCAGCAGACATCGCCATCCATCCTCCTCCTGCACCTCCTCCACCTCCTCCTCCGTACCGTCAGTGCCCCAGCCTACCATCACCAGCAACAGGGGCCAGTATCTGTCTCATCCTCCTCCTCTGCACAGCCAATTCCCCAGTCTATTGTCAACATCGTCAGGGGCCAGCAGACATCGTCATCCATCCTCCTCCTGCACCTCCTCCACTTCCTCCTCCGCACCGTCAGTGCTCCAGCCTACCATGCAACAGGGGCCAGTATCTGTCTCATCCTCCTCTGCACAGCCATTTCCCCAGCCTATTATCAACATCGTCAGGGGCCAGCAGACATCGCCATCCATCCTCCTCCTGCACCTCCTCCTCCGCACCGTCAGTGCCCCAGCCTACCATCACCAGCAACAGGGGCCAGTATCTGTCTTATCCTCCTCTGCACAACCAATTCCCCAGCCTATCATCAACATCGTCAGGGGCCAGCAGACATCGCCATCCATCCTCCTCCTGCACCTCCTCCACCTCCTCCTCTGCACCGTCAATGCCCCAGCCTACCATCACCAGCAACAGGAGCCAGTATCTGTCTCATCCTCCTCCTCTGCACAGCCAATTCCCCAGCCTATCATCAACATCGTCAGGGGCCAGCAAACATCGCCATCCATCCATCCTCTTCCTGCACCTCCTCCTCCGCACCGTCAGTGCTCCAGCCTACCATCACCAGCAACAGGGGCCAGTATCTGTCTCATCCTCCTCCTCTGCACAACCAATTCCCCAGCCTATCATCAACATCGTCAGGGGCCAGCAAACATCGCCATCCATCCATCCATCCTCCTCCTGCACCTCCTCCTCCGCACCGTCAATGCCCCAGCCTATCATCACCAGCAACAGGGGCCAGTATCTGTCTCATCCTCCTCTGCACAGCCAATTCCCCAGCCTATTATCAACATCGTCAGGGGCCAGCAGACATCGTCATCCATCCTCCTCCTGCACCTCCTCCCCTCCGCACCGTCAGTGCTCCAGCCTACCATCACCAGCAACAGGGGCCAGTATCTGTCTCATCCTCCTCCTCTGCACAACCAATTCCCCAGCCTATCATCAACATCATCAGGGGCCAGCAGACATCGTCATTCATCCTCCTCCTGCACCTCCTCCACCACCTCCTCCGCACAGTCAATGCCCCAGCCTATCATTACCAGCAACAGGGGCCAGTATCTGTCTTATCCTCCTCCTCTGCACAGCCAATTCCCAAGCCTATCATCAACATCGTCAGGGGCCAGCAGACATCACCATCCATCCTCCTTCACCTCCTCCTCCGCACCGTCAATGCCCCAGCCTACCATTACCAGCAACAGGGGCCAGTATCTGTCTCATCCTCCTCCTCTGCACAGCCAATTACCCAGCCTATCATCAACATTGTCAGGGGCCTGCAGACATTGCCATCCATCCTCCTCCTGCACCTCTTCCGCACCGTCAGTGCCCCAGCCTACCATCACCGGCAACAGGGGCCAGTATCTGTCTCATCCTCCTCTGCACAGCCATTTCCCCAGCCTATTATCAACATCGTCAGGGGCCAGCAGACATCGCCATCAATCCTCCTCCTGCACCTCCTCCTCCGCACCGTCAGTGCCCCAGCCTACCATCACCAGCCACAGGGGCCAGTATCTGTCTTATCCTCCTCCTCTGCACAGCCAATTCCGCAGCCTATCATCAACATCGTCAGGGGCCTGCAGACATCGCCATCCATCCTCCTCCTCCACCTCCTCCTTCGCCCCGTTAAATAGTCTTGTAAAATAAAAGGAATGTACCTTTAATACTTTTTATTTGCATTTCTGTCTCTGTCCCAATATTGGTCTAAACAAACCTGTGTGTTGCATGCGGGTCCCGGCTCCCCACCGGGTGGCGTTGTTGACAACCGTTAGTGATAATTTGCTGAAGCCCTTATCCCTCATGCCACAAAAAGGTTTCAGATGTGGTTGTCTGGACACTGTTTTGGAAAAGCACACCACTTCAACTGGGGCTGCTGCCACTGATGAGGGAGACTAGAGAGCCAGCCATTTTGTATGATGTTTGCATATTCAGGCTTTAGATATATCCTCTCTGCATCACCTTTGTGTCAGATGCCTTTTCCTAGGCACCTATACCCTCTGCATGCAGTATAAAAGCATTCTGAACCAGTGGCATCGGCAGAATGTGGATTGGTCTTGATTAGACACCGCTTTAGATGGACCACCTACCTTCAGTGTTTGACAGTCAACAGCAAATAGAGTTCAAATCTGGCTCCAGAAATGTTTAATAATGGTTATTAATAATAATAATAATAATAATACTAATCACAGGCAAAAACACTACTAAACCAATAAAAGAACTTGATAACTGGAGGAATGAGTGATGGGGCTAATCCTGAATCATTATAGGCCTGAAGTAACTTTTCCGGTCAGGGGTTTGTTTCGGTACAGATGTTATTGCTTTACCTGGAATGTTCCACCGTATGGCATTATGCCATGTTGGTAGGGGTTAGCTCTCTGAGTCATGTTACACCTTCAAAAATGCCTCGTGGCTAAGTGGATGGAGAACCTGCCTGGAATGTTGATGGCCCGCAGAAACTTGAACTTTTTCATGAATTTGTGAAAAGTGAAATAAAAATCCTTTTGACTCCAGACCACCTCCATGGCTGATCTGAGTTCTGGACAGGTAAAAGGCATTTTCCTGAGCAAACTTACAAACAAACATCTGATTGCAAGGGGTTGGAAGAATTACAGCACAAGGAGTATAATGGAGCTTTTAGGACTTTTGGAAGAAGGAGAAGGAGAATGCCAGAGAATAATAAAGCCATTTGTAATGAATTCAGATCAAATGCACCTCGACAGCAGCAGCTTCCTTTCAAACTTGAGCTGCAAATATACAGTTGGACCCAAAAATATTTGGACAGTGACACAATCGTCATGATTTGGGCTCTGTGTGCCACATTGGATTTGAAATAAGCAACTACAACAGAATTGAAGCGCAGAGTTTAAGGTTTAATTCAAGGGGTTGAACAAAAATTTATGATTAAACATGTAGGAATTGTAGCTATTTTTATACAACCGCTCCTCATTTCAGGGGCTCAAAAGTAATTGGACAAATAAACATAACCCTAAGTAAAATGTTACTTTTCAATATTTTGTTGAGAATCCTTTGCAGGCGATGACTGCCTGAAGTCTGGAACCCATGGACATCACTAAATGCTGGGTTTCCTCCTTTGTGATGCTTTGCCAGGCCTTTACTGCAGCTGTGTTCAGTAGTTGCTTGTTTGAGGGTCTTTCTGCCTTCAGGTTTGTCTTGAGCAAGTGAAATGCACGCTCAATTAGGTTGAGATCTGGTGATTGACTTGGCCATTGCAGAATATTCCACTTTTTTGCTTTAAAAAACTCCTGGGTTGCTTTTGCGGTATGTTCTGGATTATTGTCCATCTGTACTGTGAAGCGCCGTCCAATCAACTTTGCTGCATTTGGCTGAATCTGAGCAGAAAGTATATCTCTATACACTTCAGAATTAATCCGGCTGCTTCTGTCTTTTGTCACATCAATAAACACAAGCGACCCAGTGCCATTGGAAGTCATACATTCCCATGCCATCACAGTGTTTCCACCATGTTTTACAGAAGATGTGGTGTGCTTTGGATCATGAGCTGTTCCAAATCTTCTCCAAACGTTCTTCTTCCCATCATTCTGGTACAGGTTGATCTTAGTCTCATCTGTCCAAAGAATGCTGTTCCAGAACTGGGCTGGCTTCTTCAGGTGTTTTTTAGTCAAGTCAATTCTGGCCTTTCTATTTCTGAGGCTGATTAATGGTCGGCACCTTGTGGTGGATACTTTGTATTTATTCTCATGAAGTCTCCTCTTTATGGTAGACCAACGGGGCGGCAGGAAGAGGAAGAGGTCTCCGGTGCCTGCTCCGAGGACCATCCAAACCCATTGCAATGGTCCTTCAGCGAGGGGCAGCTCTCTACCTTCCTCCGGTCCCGCTCCGGTAAATCTGTTCACACTTGCTCTTTAGTCTATTGACAATGTTGTTGTAAAAACGGTTGTGTTGATCTGTGTGTTCCTGATGTTGTAGCTCCAGAGAGAGCCCAGCCCAGTGCCCCGCACCACTGGGACACCCGCGGCTCCTCAGCAGGTAAAACTGACACACTAAACTAAAACCTGTCTCCTGTTGCTTGTATTGTTGGTTTAAAGTTTTTACTTGTTCAATACATAGATATATATACCGGGGCAATTCAAATTCTCAACTCCCAATTTATCGCAATTCATTTTAATTTCAAGTACTTGCATTTTAACAAGCTATTTAGCTTTTTTTCTCTCCTTTGCTTATCGCTTACTTCAATTATGCCTTTATTGTAGACACTAATACCAACTAGAAAAAAATGTCTTACATCTCATCTAACTGTAATAATGTAGAACAGTGAGATGTTATATTCATTATCAGCATTCATTACTCTGCTCTGCCTCTCACCAGGTGTTCACAAGAAGGCTTTTTCTGTAGTGGAAATATACAGAGCCACCGGAAGCATAAGTTAGAAGTTATGGCGACATGGTAAACAGCAGAGCTTGTAGAAGTTTTACCGCATTTTGGAAAGCTGATATTTTGAAAGAGATGAGCGTTGATTGTGATTTTAACATCGAGACACGTCTCACCAAAATGAACATAAGCTGGAGCATGCGGACAACCAAAAGTAAACATGCGATTAATCTGCGTCAAAAAACATTGTCATCATTAAAATGTGATTAAACAAAAATAGTACCATAACGTTGACAGCCCTAATCAGTACCTTTTGTATTTATTTTAAACCAAACTTGAACTTTTGAAGGCTGCCAGGCGCAGAAGCCCTCTGCCTCGGCAGTCCGGCCCTTCTGCTCATGTGCAAGTGAGTTTGACCTGTCCTAAATGTTCAGTGACACTACTTTAATGTATGAAATTGCAAACCACACATGCTCTTTTTCTTTTTTCTTTTTTTTTAACTTTGTTTTTAACAACATTAAACTCACATATAATAACAGATAGTAACAATAAACTACAGATCAACAGAACAGTCTGGAGATGAAAGACAAGATGTTTTTTTAATTGTTTATCCCACATTTTTACTGGTGTCACTTATGAAAGTCTGCCACTTTCCACTTTTCTGCCACTTTGCTCTTTTTCATGATTCCCAGCCTGTTGAGGCCGCAGCCCTGGGCCGTCTTCCTCTGGTTCCTCCGTGCCCCCTGGCCCTGGTGCTCAGGTCAGTTATGTTTCTCTGTCAGTTTATGCAAAGCTACTGCTTTGTCATTGTTCTTAACTTGAAGGTAACATTTGTGTTTTGTCTGTTTTCATCAGCCCTCCATGAGCCAGGACCCTCGGCCCTCCACCTCGGGCTCCCGGGTCCATGTGGACCTGGTGAGTGTCCTCATTTACCCATGACGGTGTAGTGTGCTTTAGGTTTAACGTGTCTGTCTGTTGTTGTATCAGCCTGAAGGCGTGCAGCTGCCCTCCTCGCTCCCTCTTTGGCTCCATGTGTGGGATGAGCTCCTGTTCTGGTAAACAGGTAAACATGACCCCACACTAGAACACTGTAATGTGTGTCACATGTTACGACTGGATTATGGCACTAACAACTGTCACCTGCCTTTTGTAATTGCTGACTGAAGTGCAAATAATGGAAGTGTAAATTTCTTTGTCTGACATTGTCAGATGATTTGAGCTGAAACAAAAACACAATTAAAGAAGACTCATCAGTGTTTCTTTCTGTAGAAACACTGATGAAAAAATAAGGAAAAAAAAGCTCTTGAAGATCTTGTTTACCCTTTATCACTGCAACGTTAAAGTCAATGCTCTAATAAATGTAAAACACCTCATGGTGTTAAACACCCTTTTCCGCAAGCTTGAACAATGCACTTTGAACTTTGATCAAGTTTTTTGTAATTTAATCTTTTCAGCTTGCATAATTCGCAGTTAAAATGTTTTTGTGTACTTTCAGTGTTTTGTAATTTATGTCCATTGTTATGTATGTTTTTGTTTGTTTTTTTCTTGTAAAACAGACAAAATACTATAGTGACTCTGATCTCTTTCAGCTTTTGGCCTATGCTGCCCAACCTGCACCACATGGACCAGGAGATTTGGCTGTACATCTCTGGCTCCGGCTTCACGCTGGTGACTTCACCTTGGGTGTCCGCCTCCACCATCCGTGAGATTGAGGAGACCATGGCTACCAGTTTTAGCCACTCACCCTACAGCAGCGAACTGTAAGTCCCTAAGCTGTGGGTCTAACCTTATTAAATGTTGTTTTATAGGGACAGGTGCAGGTGAGTATTGTGGTCTCAGGTGAGTAGTGCTCCTACATTTATTCATATGCATTGAATACATACTGTTTTTTTTTTTCTTTTTTGTTCTACTCCATAGTTTACGTACAAGGGGACTATACCGCCACCTGCTGGAGAAACCTAGTGGAAGGCAAGGTTATGGAGGCCTGTGACTGAGTTTTATTGTTTTGAAATGTGAAAAACAGGACTAACTCATGTTAAAGTCTTTACGGCAATGACATGTATCTCTCACTTACCCAATGCAGTCCCAGCATCCTAAAGATTCACCGCGATGAGTTTCAATACCTAAATATGGGTTTCTATCTAAAATATCGTGGTTTCGAATTCCAAACCACCCTAACATCACACGATCTCTCTGGGTAGAGTCTGCATGTCCTCCCCGTGTTACCGTGCGTTCTCTCCGGGTTCTCCGGCTTCCTCCCACTGTCCAAAGACATGACTGTGTAGGTTAATTGACAACTCTAAATTGCCCGTAGTGAATGAATGTGAGAGTGAATGGTTGTCTGTCCTTGTCTGTCTCTCTGTGTTAGCCCTGTGACGAGTTGGCCACTGTCCAGGGTGTACCCCGCCTAAGGCCCAAAGTCACTGGGATAGGCTCCAGTCACCCGCGACCCCTAACGGGAATAAGCGGTAGAAAATGAATGAATGAATGAATGAATGAGTTTCTATACACTTTTCTTGAGTCCCTCAGCCCAGAGCGTCACATACCTTCACGGGTAAAGCTAACAAACATTAGCATGCTAACGGCTCACTTCCTGCTTTCCTCGTAGGATAAAACGCTATATAAATAGATGCAGAGTAAACATTTTCACCCAAATAGATGATTTTATAATATATCTGTTCTGGAGCAACAAAGATTTTAAAATCAGGAACATGGACTATTTCTGTTTTCCCTCTTATTTCCGAGGGAGAAGCCATGCAACTTAAAATGTGTGCAGACCACGGCAACAAATTTGCGCCCGCCACCCCTAGTTGGCCGTCTGTGCATTTTGAGGACTTTGGAGTCTAGAAAATCAGTAATTTCTAATCTTTATGAGAAATAATGTCATAATAACCTGTACATTCTGACCTTGACACAGGCAGGCTTACAGAATGAGACTGGAGGCAACGAAAGGAGCCCGTTCCACACTGAGTACTAAGGACGAAGGAAGGTACAGTAAGGCTACATTCAGACCCAGTTAGACCCAGTCTAAAACACTGTGCCGTGGGTCAAGGCATTTTCCGCATTTTTGCCCAATAAAGTGGCACGAACAAGGTGCACAAGCGGTATTCAAGCACGAGCATGCATGAATAATGGAAAAGGCGTTAGTTAATGAGCAATGTAAAACTGTTATTTTTAGATACAGTCAGTAAACAATGGTCTCATTTTGACCTGTAGGAGCTGCTTTTACAAGATCTGTACTTGGTCAAACAGATTTTGCATTAAAAATATACATGCATAACTTCATATACAATATATGTTAAAATGTTTTCTTATTGTTCTATGTCTGATCTTAGCTTCTGTTTACTACTGAAGTCTGACTTGCTACTGGTCAAAGGAAGTGCAATGCTCACTACAAAGCCCTCAGCCCACACATCTGGTGCTTCTCAGGGCACATGACACCTGACTTCTTCCTGCTACTGCGACCACACTCTCAGCTCAAACTGTTGACTGTACAAATATATATTCAGAAGTTATGAGGATGATGGCTTGGTTAACTAGATTCACTTTTCTCCTCGTGGCCGCCTTATGTGTAACATCAGCCGAAGAGCAAGGTAAGACCTTTATAACATTGACGGGGAAAAAAGGTGCCTTATTTCTGGTTTTAAATGTCTGGTTTTAAAGAAAATTATACCACAAGCTACATGCCATAAAAAGTTAATCATGTTTTTATTGTCAAAACATATAGAAAATTGTTGTCTCTCATACAGTCTAAAGCACATTCTTGATGCAGCATGAGGGATATTTAATGTAGTGATCAAATCTAAACAATGAATGTGCACTGTGAGCATAATCCTGTTAATAGTCCTCAATTGTGAGAAACTATGATTAGATTAATGGTTTTAAACTAGAGAACAGCAACCAACCCTGCACTTTTCAATAGAAAATTTTCAACCAAACACTATTGAATTTGAAGTGGAAAAAGATAATAATTGGTGAAAAAAGTACTAATGATAACAGAAAACAGGATTTCACAGGAAAAAAGTATGGGTTATGAATCAGTTCATGGCAGCCATTTGGTCTTGGTTGAGTGAGAAGTCCTCTTCAATCTGAACTGACAAAACGGTTCACTTAAACTCTATGCCCTCTGGAAGTTAATTACCCTTTTGAATGTGAAATACATTACTGTTCCCTGGAGCAGATGGACTAAAATGTAGCTGCCATTTTGTGATCTAGAGACCATCCACCACCAAATCACACAAAGAAGTCTTAGGATGGACAGCCTTGACAAAAATTAATATACTTTTGAATTTATTTTTAATGACAATTCACACCATGTTTTGGTTGTCCAACATATAGCATAATAAAATAATAAAATAAAAAAAATAAGAAATGTACAAAAACACTTTTAGCATCTTTCCATAAGCAGTGAGTGTAACTAAGTTACCAATACTAAGTTACAGTAATTTGTTACAAACATTTTCATGTAATTTAATAATGTAACTCATTACTGTGAGAATACTTGTAACTAAATTACAGTTAAAAACAAAACATGTAGTTACTTTCAACAACAATGTTTAGGAAGAGATTGCAACGTTTATCTGCAAGAATACAGACCTAAACAAGGAGCACGTTGAATGTTCTTAAATTGAAAAGCCCATAAGCACTTTTTATGAGTCCCTGAGCCCAGAGCGTCACATACCTTCACGGGTAAAGCTAACAAACATTAGCATGCTAACAGCGCATTTCCTGCTTTTCTCGTAGGATAAAATGCTTTATAAATACATGCAGAGTAAAAGTTGTGGTCTCATTTTCACCCGAATAGATGCTTTTACAACAATCTGTATTGGGGCAACACAGATTTTACTTTATTGCATGAAAGAACATACAAAAGACAAGTAACATTCTGTTCATACAAGCACTTCCTCCAGGTGTGAACCTGACAATTCTCTGCTCAGAGGAAAAGCTGTGCTCAAAGGAAAAAAAAAATCCCAGCACCCTAATTTTGTATATTGTCCATACAGCAATAGTGACCTTATCCCTTTTTTGTTAGATCTCCCACCTCTCAACACATTTTCGCTGAATCACCAACCCAGTAGAGCCCTAAACCTGCATGCAATGGCTCTGTAAACTCTGTCTCCACTCTGTGAAGTAAAGTCATACTTTTACCCAAGGCATAAAATGACAAAGTACCTACTCTGTCGTCCACATACACTCCAACTTTATCACATTGCGGGCCTGCTATGAACAGCCTTGTGTTGTTATGCCTAAAATAAAAACTTTTATCAAAACAATTCAAAGCCCAGGACTTATCATTACTTCCAAATGCACTTCTTTCTCCAGTCCTCGGAACACTTTTGTATGAAACAGCCACAGTTGCGCCACCTTTTCCAATTTCAACCTCCCAGTAGTTATGTCCTGTTACGCTATGTCTACTCAAAACCTGCAAACAGTCCAAGAACCTATCTGGATGATTAGCGTAGCATTGTGTCTCCCTTACAACAGACGCTTTCCTGTTTCCGTCGGACAACAAAAGGCCAGCGTTGACTGAACATGGGTCTAAAGTAATCTGAAGTGAATATTGAAGAAAATCTTGTCTGTTATTGGGCTCCACCGTTGGTAGCAAAACATCAACATCAGGCACTTTCCGCAAGATCTTATCACATTCTTCTGTTAACATATCTTGAAGCTTGTCTCTCGTTTCAGACAACGCTACCGTGATGTTGGCAAAGTATTTTAGCAAGCTGGTATTTGTCGTCAAAGAACTGGCTTCATCAAAATGTGTAATTGTTTGATATGCTTTAAAGAATTGGCTGTAATCGTGGATATTTGCAAGCTGGTCTAGCTCCACATCTTTTTGACGTAATTGTAAAATGTCCTCTTCCAATTTTTCCTGGATATTTTTCACCCGAGCGACCTCCAATTCTTGTTGACGTCTGATGTTCTCCTTTAGTTGCAAAATTATTTTCTCAATAAATAGCACCACTTCTCCAAAAACGTCCTCGCTGTCTGCTACCACTGTACTTGCAGAGTCAGTGATGGCATTTATTTCATTTTGAAGCAAACTGATGTCCTTCTCTTTAGCCTTAACTTTCTGCCGAAGTTCTTCTCGAAGCACCTCAAGTTGGTCCAGTTTCTTTGTCCGTTCAGTTGCAGCTGATACAATTTTATGGGTTTTATGTTCATCCATGGAGCAGAGAAAGCATATGACTTTCTGGTCGGTGTGGCAATACATCTTAAGCACTTCATCATGATGTGGACAGATACTTTGAACAAGATTTTTACAAGGTGGAACAAGCTGGTGTTTCATGAAGGCAGGAGATTCATAATGCGGCTGGAGGTGAAGCTCGCAGTAAGACGCTCGGCATACCAGGCAAGACTTGATAGATTTGATTTGTTTTCCTTTGCAAACATCACAAGCAGAAACGTCATTTGTAGCGCAATATTCAGCGTCAACAGGTGGAGCATCCTGGAATCTTGTCAGTTCTTGAACCAAAGCCGCAAAGGTAGCACTAACAACTAGTACAGGCCTTGGTTTGAATGTCTTTGTGCAAGTTGGACAAGTGTAGCCCTCTCCTACCTCCGGCTCACTCCAGTGCTTGTCGATACAGCTGAGGCAAAAGCTATGGCCACAGGGAATAGTGGCAGGGTCCTTCAAGACGTTCAGACACAAAGAGCAGCTCAGTTTGTCCAGCTGGATTTGTTGATGCGCCATTTCCCCAGAAGTGAAACTGTTCCTCTGTCAGGGGAAGAGGGAGTGCCTCATTCTAAACAATGAGTCATGTCATGAAGGAGTAGGGCAGGCTGTAGTGTCGAGAACATCGTGAACAGGACTCTCAGTTGAATAACTATTTATTTATTTATTTATCTTCCATTTGCTATTAGTGAGAGTACATGACTATTTTTGCAATTTGGTGAAATAATTGATGTGTTCAAATTCTAGTTTTCTGACAGCACATCTCATCTGCTGAAAAATGTTAAGGGTATACACAGTTCTCAACTCCACCAATATTATGGCAGACAAAAAGAGAATTATTCAGTTGAATAACCATTGTCCACCTACTGTATACTTTGTGTATTGACAATATTTAAGGTCTGTGTGGCTTGTAATGCCTTCAACGCAATATTAAACTTGTGCAGTCTTGTCTGTTACATAATAACACTGTCACAAATTTGTTAGTTAGTTAGTTTATTTTTCTTCGGTCCATAGAAATACAAAAACAAAACAAACAAAAAAAGCATATGAATAAAGAAGGAAAGAAAGACAGCTTTGCACAGCCTTTGCATTGATAGTTAGACGTTTTTGCTAATTTGGTCCACTCATTACCCAAATAGGAATGGTCCAATATGGATTTTTCTAACCCAAGACATATAAATAACCAAGATTTGCCAAAAGCGATATCAAAATTTTAAGATCTACAGTTAGGTCCCCAAATTGAGTTCATAAATTAACTTTTCACTTCGGGTAAAAAAAAGTACTGTATCTGTGGTATACAATACTTAATTGTTTATGTTAACATACAGCTACATTTTAAGCCTAATTGCTCTAATTAGTCTGTTTTTAAAGACTAGTCTAATGCACTGAGAGCAAATTGGAATTTACACCAGACTGGGGAACTTAAAAAAGATATTTGTGCTAAATAACAAATGAGCTAAATAAATGCACAATATAGGACAGAAACCAATATCTGGGAAAAGCCTCCGGCTCCAGTATCACCAAAACCCATATTGGCACCAATACGTTAACCATCACTAACTCATAATAGTGCTTTTTATGGTATGTGAGAACTTTCTGGTCTCACTCTAGTCAGAATCCGAATAGTGTGATTCTCAAGACAAACTATTCAGTTGCTGCAGCTTCAATGTAAATCGAAGATACAATAGAAACAGTATCAATCCTCCCCATAAAAGTTATAATAATGCTACTGGGAAATAATAACATAATAGACGTATATAATTTAAATGTATAGATAGTACATAGTAGTGGGTTATTCAGAGGGAGGAGTTGTACCATCTGGGGGCCATGTCTAATGTCACCCTCTTTCACCTTTTCATCTCTTTGCAGAACCTTTACTGGTGCTGTACAAATCCCAAACCATCACTTCATCTCCTGGATCTTCAGTCAAACTCATCTGTCAGACGTACTACGACCCAGAGAAATGCGGTCAAGTCCATGCCGTCTGGTTTCACCAGGAGCCTGATTTTCCACTGACTGACCCGGAGAAGTATTTGACCATAGTGAATGAGACCATCACTGAGAAGAACTGGAGGCACAGACAGGTTCTGACGGAGATATTGGACCTAAACTCCGAGGATAAAGGCCTCTACCAGTGCCAGGCTACTGCTGCATGCAACAAATCAGAGACACTCATGGGACATTTTATTAGTGTTATTGTTGCAAATAAGGAGTAAATCTTAATATTTAAAGTGGATGGTGATAACCCTAGTGTCAATTCAGTTTATGATGTTTGGGGTTGAATAGTATTACTTTTCCTTCAAATAAAATTACAGATCAACAAGCAATACAGCGTGCATTCTATCTCAGTGGGACTGTTCAGAGGCCTCTGGCCTTGTTCACTATTTTAGCAGATTTTAACCTGCTCCATAGCTTTGAACAATGCTGTTTTACAATGAAATGTTGCACAGAAGCAATTAGTGTTGTGTAGTTTTCCTCTAGAAATTATTTTCAGACATAATTCTTTTTTTAAAATAACCATTATACCATTATAATGTACCATTATAATACAGGGCCAAAAAAACCCGGCAGGTTTTGGTAAAGTCCTTTCTTCTACTGTTAGTGTCTTTAGAACGCAACTGTTGAACTTAAAAGAGCTCTGATAAAGTCATGGTTAACAATCCCATAAAATATGCAGGCTTGTTAGACTGACTACGTTTTGGTTTTGAAGAATATTATCTTACTCTAACCATCTTGCCTCCAATAACAATAAACAAAACAAAAAAAAACATGCAGCTCAACTGCTGCTAGGCCTGTTTTAAACCACCCTAAATTTAAATGGTAATTGTAAATGTTCCTATACTAATAGTTATTACCAAGAGTAAATAATTCTGTTCATACTTATGTACAGGACTGCATTTGTTTCCTTTTAGTATTGTTGTGCAAACCAAACCACAGAACAGGAAAGAGCAGTCTTACTTTAGATGAACCAACCACAACTCAATACATAATCAACTGCCTGACTTGAGCAAATGTTATCTGAGATGGAATGTCAACTATATATTACAGCCAACTGGTTTCTTGACTTCATTGGCAACCCCATTGTTAAAAGGTGCCTGACATTTGTACATGTACAAGTTATTTGTTTTATGCAAATGATAGTTGTAGTAGGTGTAAATTGAAAAAGAAAAAAAAACTTTCCTGATCCGTTTGTGTTTATTTAGTTTGTAGCCTGACTTTAAATAAAATGCCGTTGAGCTCTCATAAGGCAGATAGGAAACCCAACAGTGCCCCCCAATGGGCCTGTTGGGTGATGTTTGTTTAGAATTATTTACATATCTTCAGTCGATTAAACAGTGGTTAAATATAAATCCAAAATGTATTAAGAAATATTCAAATTGTAAAAAAAAAATTATAATAATAATACACTTATAAAGTCAGAGTACATTATATAAGAAATCCACTGACAAAATGGTCTCCTTGGTATCATCCTTTTTTCTTTTTTTTTTCAAGAAGCTTGCAATGGACTGTTCTTGGCAAATTTGCTTTGCAGAAACACCCGGGGAACACAGAGTCCCTCCTTCTTGTTGACTGTCTCTCTCAGTACATAGTCATTAGAGATAGACTGAAAGCCTGTGCTCTCAAACAGCTCTGCCAGGAATTCTAGATAAACACAGAATATTGATTGATACATGAAAATCTAACATAATTCTAAAAGGGAATCAACTTAATATATAGCTCACCTTTAGAAAAAAAGTAGGACCTGGTGCCATCTTGACGGGCATAAAAGTTATCCCCAAGCTTGTTCCCTGCTTTAAATCGAAGCATGGCGTGGTCATATAGACCATAATCTCTAAACAAGACCAGCCCTCCAGGCTTGACCACCTGATACAAGAATAAAGTAAAACAGGAAAAAATAAATCGCAAACTTAATATAGTTTTAAAAACACTTCTCTTGTGAGCATTCGTTGTACTTACCATGCTGATATTCTCCAGTGCCAGCCTCATTTTGTCAGGATGAATGGCTGAGAGGACAAAGATGAGAGTGATGACATCCACACTGTTTTCTGGTATGTGTTTTCTGAGGTCATCTTTAGTTAGATCACACTGGAAGGCACAGCAGCGGTCAGGGCTATACAGGGGGTTTTGCTGTTAACACAAAACACAAGACTAAGGCTTTTTTCTTTTTCAAGGCACTATCATCTACACATTATCACAGCAAACTGTATGTATTCATGGAATTTCATTCTCCAGTTAAATGCAACATTTTGAGGACTTTTTCCACACACACAAAAAAAGTTTTAAATTGTTAATTGCTATGGCAACGGTTCTAATTTCTTATCACTCTAAAACCCATAGATAAGAATAATAGTGATGGTCCTATATGGATTTTTCCAGCCAATGTCGAAATATGTATCTTACTGTTGTGGCCAAGAAAACCTTTTTTGCATATATTGATCTAATTTTAAAGAACACTTTAAGTGAAGCTAAGTTTGTTTCCCTTAAAGGCACAGTATATAACCTTTTAGTAAAAAAATTGAGTAAAACAAGAACTTTCTCCATAAACGAGATAGATTAATTGTTTCTATTGGCCGGATATATTGTGACAATTTACCAATATAGCAATGATATTTGCCTTTTAAAGAGTTTACCTTTACAAATTAATAATATAGCTCCTTACTGAGTATAGTTAGTTCTCGGCAAATAAAAGGATAACACTAATCAATTTTTTACTGCTTGTACCCATTAGGGCTCGTAGGCGACTGGAGCTCATCCCAGTGATTTTAGGCCTTAGGCAGGGTTCATCCTGGATAGTGGTCAACTTGTCATAGGGTAAAAGGATAACATTTTGGGATTTATTTTTTTTTAATCACTTACTTTAACAAATTCTACAGCTCTTGGAGAAAAGTCACATGCATAAATAAAGACATTGAGGTCCTCTTCCAGGAGTGGAAATATGCAGTTTCCTACACCACAGCCAGCTTCTAGTAGCACCAGTTTCTGTGACTCAAACTGCAAAGAATAGTTAAACGGAAAGGAGTAAAACAATGTCAACTGAAAAGCCAGTACCCGAAAAGTTTATACCTTTCTGCATGCTTTAAGTTCTTCAAACTCCCTCGTAGTCCAGTGCCTGTCTTTAAAGAAATTTGTTGTATTTCTCTTATAAAATAAATCCCAGTTTTTCTGTGCTTCCTTCTCCAGTTTTATTTGTTTAAAGTCTGAAACCAAAATTCTGTCGTTGTGAAGAGCATTTAACTCCTTTTCAGTCAAAACTCTGCCACTTGGGGACACAGTTTGTCCAATAGCAAAAGGAGAATCTGCCATTTCCTGAGAAATTATCTCCTTTTCTGATAGTGCCATCTCAAAATTTCATTCATAAAACTTTAAATAGGTTGTGTAACATTGAAACAAACAACTGGACATCGACAAATGAGATTTATCTGTAAAAATAAATCTGACAACTAAAAACCTGATACGTTCATGCTGACACCGCCATCTTGTCCGGTATCAAAAATGGTCCGTGTAGCAACAAAAACCATCACCACGAATTTTCTCCCGTACATCACGTAGCTTTACTCGAACCATAATGAAAGAGGAAAATATTTCTTAGTTATTATTATTTTATTTTAATTATTATTATACATTATTCGAGAATATATATATTTTTTGTCTTTGTAAGACTGCACGTTTTTGGGTAATCAGTAGGACCAAAGCGGAAGAGGCGCGGCCTAGTGACGTCTGTTGTTGTTTTGCTAAAGATTAGCAAGCGGCTAATTGGAATCTAGTTTCTTTACTGAAGTACTGAATGTTGCTTTGACTAGCTTGTATAAATGATTACATTCTCCGTGTGGATATAAATGCAGACATGAATGGGAGCACGAACCCGCTGCTGGATAAAGAGGAGCATGTTTTAAAGCTCGGGGAAAGCTTTGAGAAGAGGCCAAAATCTTCCTTTCATACAATCAGATGTGAGTGAGAGTGCATCTGGCGAAAGTAAAGTTTGGTGCTGCAAAAAGAATAACAGACTTATTTATTAATGTTGAATATGTGTGAAAGTTTTGTATGCAAATGAAGTTGCATGACATACAGCAATGTAATAAATAGGCAGCGTGGCATGAATCAGAGTTTATCCAATGATGATAATAATGATATAAAAACTTGTAAAGGAACTATGTTGTCTGTTTTTAATTGTTATTGAATTAATCCAAGGTCATTATTACCGCTTAATAAGTGTGTGGTACAGGTTGTCCATGCTGCTATGTGTGTGTCTATTCAAAATGAAATTAATTCTAGTTTCCTAATACATTTCAAAACAGAATCGAACAAACTATGCCTAACAAAGTTATTTATTAATACCTGTCAAATTTGTTTTTTTTTTTTACAAAATTGTTTACCGAATCATGATTGAAATGTGCTGATTGAGAGCTTATAGATTGAGAATGATTACAAACAAAACGTATTGTATGAAAATCATATTTTTCTTAAATTCTTTTTTGACATATTGATTTGATAATGAAGCTGTCTCTAAAAGCTCTTTTGGCTTGAATCTGTATAGTTCAGGTAATAATTAACAATGATCAAAATACTTCTGTCAGCCTTTAGCCATTTAGTTGATTAAGGCCTGGAGTGAGTTAGCCAAGTTTGTCAATATACTTTATAGTTTCGAGAGCTTTTGATATTGATTTGATATATTGAGTTGGTCGGTCTTTAGTTGACCAAGAATTTCTTTGGTCTATTACAACCCTACAAAAACAATTACGATTGTTGTAGCTGACTTGTCACAATTATTCAGATCAGTTATTGCAGCTCTACCTGTTTACCAAATCTACAAACTTTGAGTGAGTTATATAAGCACTTTAAAAACAACACTACTGTTATGAGTACTAACTTAGCTAGTTCCACTACTGCTAATACTGATTTGTAGAACATGCTTAGTTCTTAGGTATTGTGACCTGAATAATTACAATAATTGATTCTTTAATTTTTTATTTTAAACATACTAAAAAAAGTTAAGTAGGTTACACTGTGTCCAATATTATGACATGATCAGTAGTTAAGTGAACAATTTTGGGTAATTACACCATTTCATATGAAGTATGTTACGTTTTTGTTTCCAGACGATTTCAAGCCTGCTTCTATTGACACTAGCTGTGAGGGAGAGCTGCAGGTCGGCAAAGGAGATGAAGTGACCATAACACTACCTCACATACCGGTGAGAGATGCGTTCAGTCGGTTTTCTGCACATTATTTACAAATGCTAAGGCTAACAGATTGTGATGTTGTTGCAGGGATCCACTCCTCCCATGACAGTGTTCAAAGGAAACAAACGGCCGTATCAGAAAGACTGTGTGCTCATCATTAATCATGACACCGGAGAGTTTGTGCTGGAGAAGCTGAGCAGCAGCATTCAGGTCAAGAAGACAAGGTACAGACACTGGGATATATGTCAATGTATACTTTTACACTTTTTATTTTTATAGTAATATTATTAGGCCTAATCTATAGCATCAAAGACAAATTAGGCAAGTAATTCGTCAATTTAACCGTATATGCTTGTTGTTATAGTCATAGACTGTATTGTAATGATGTAAAGACATCTAACTAAATTTTAGAATCAGAATTACATTTATTCATTTTAAATTTAATTTTTTTTTCAAAATAAAAACTGAAATAAATATCAGTATCACAGTACAAATAAAAATGTAAACATAAAACATAAAATCACATATCCAAGAATCCTCTGCTGTTTTAAGTCCTCACCAGACTCGTTCTGAGCATTTCTGCCATCTAAATATGTTCACTGCTACTGCTAGCCTGATCATCGCCTTTCACGCAATCTCTTAAAGTGATAACATAACTAAATTGTGTAAGTGCTAGGCGCCATCTACTGCTTGCTTACGCTCAGAAAGTGTCAGGGCAGACAGCAGAGAAACATGTTCATTTAGTGCATAATACACTTTTTTTGTCTCAAAACATGAGATTGCAAATATAAGGTACTCAGGAGCATGTTTAAATGCCAATAACAATACAAAAAAACACACATTTTCCTTTAAAGGCCTTAAAATTGGCACTTAAGCCTTTCAGATGCTTCTAAGACCCCCTGGCTGTCTTGTCTCTTAAATGTTCACTTCTCTGTTTGAAATGTAATAATAATAATAATGTAATAATGTGTGTAATCCAGGGCAGAGGGCAGCAGTAAGATCCAGGCCAGGATTGAGCAGCAGTCGGTGCGTTCCAGTCAGCCCAGCTCTCAGTTCAGAGCTCCCACCAAACCTGGGGCCGGGGTCAAGATGTCCCCCTCCCCGTCCAAAGATAACCCCTCCCCAGAGCCACAACTCGATGACATCAAGAGAGGTGAGGAGGGCTTTAGAGGCAATGCTTCAATTTGCATCAGTCTGTATTTGTGTACATTTAGTCACAAAATGATACTTAGCTCAATGAAGATTTTCAATAAATCAACAGATTTATATCTGTTTTTATTTATTTATATCTATATATACCTGATAATGACCTTGTATGGAAGTGAAACATTACTTGAGCCAAAAATCTGTACCAAATAATGCACTTAAGTTTAACTTTTCTGGTTGAGGGCTGCCATCTGCTCATCTACAGGCCGATATAATTGCTTTGCCTAGAATGTTCCTAAGTTTGACATAAGACCAGGCCAAGTTACAGATGTCTCTGTCAGCCTTCAGCAAGAATGTCTGTTTTTCAAGGTATTTTTCTAAAAATACAATATTAAAAAGTAATTAAATAAATGGAAGATAAGTTTAATGGCATACTGTGGAACATTCCAAAGAAACTTTTGTTTGTTTATTTACAAAGGAACAGAATACATGAATGAGCCTATTAGCTAATGTGAAATGTAAGATTTTACCCTGTAGTATGTTTTTTTCTTGTTTTTTGACAGGTTTATATTAATAAACAGCAGTACAGAGGAGATTAAGTTATTTGTACATGAAAAATTATAATAAAATGCAAATGTCAATTAAACTGTATAGAATGTACATATCTATGTATTGATTTTAGTTTTTATTTCTATTCGGAAAAAAGTTATAGTACCTATAATTAGGCTAGACTCAGTTAGAAACTGTCCTTCAGCAAAAGACAGGAAGGAACTAGACTGAGAACAAGAGCGACCACAGACACTATAGTCCCACACACTCTCTTCACTGTCAAGGCCTTCAGCCTTCAGCCAAAAAGAGTCTGAATGTTTTTGTTTTTTTTAAATGAACATCAGCAGCATCCACATTCGCAGCCTCTTCATATTTCTTGTTGTGCACTTGGTCCAGAGCTGCGTGCAGAGGTGGAGGTGATCGAGCAGATGAGCAGCAGCGGTAGCAGCAGCTCAGACTCGGCCAGCGGCTCCGGCAGCGACAACGACAGCTCCAGCAGTGACGGAGAACACGACCCCCCCAGAGCGCTCACCCAGACCTCCCCCACACGCCCCCTAGTGGCCAACGGGCAGGGCAACAACCAGCTCATGAACACACTCCGTAAGAAATGCACACATACACCCAAGAATGATGAGAAACATGTTTCCATGTGTTGTGGGGAGATCAAAATGTTTTTTGTTCCCCACATGCATAAATGTACATGCATACGGTTTTAACTTTCTATTTCAATGGAATCATTGGAATCATCAGTGGAATCATCCACCTCCAGAAAGTTACTTTAATGTAATATTTGATTATTAGTAATATCTTGATTTTGGTATTTATTTTTCTTTATCTCATTTAGTCTGCTCTACTTCTGCTTTTATTTTGTTGCAAACAAAAATGATTCCACAATTAAATTAAAGTTGTAACTGAACCAATCACTTGGATTCATTGCAACTTCCTAATAGTGGAGAAACAACAGCAAAAAATGTCATCGTTGTCAGATGTGTGATGTTACATTTTCATCACAAATGAACATGAAAAATCTAAATCAGTGAGGACAGTTAGCTTGCAATAGGAAGTAAATACTTTATATTTTATGATTTCAATAGCTTTTTAATACAACAAACAAAATCAGTGAGCGAAAAAATTAAATCCTTTTTTTCGGTTGTTAAATAAAGTAAAGTACATAAATAAAGTAGGTATCGGTCCCATGTGCTCCAGTGCCCGGCAATATGTCCATTTTCAAATTCAAAGTAGAACTTTTCCACTTTGTAAATGCCCATAGTTATTTCAGTCCAGTCTTTGATAGTCCCTGCCATCCATTTCTTTATAGTTTTTTGCTGCAGCCAAAAGTGCATTCCACAGGTATCCATCCATCGTTTCCATTTCTGATGTTTTATGTCCTAGATACATAAGTTTAAAGTCTATTTCATGATTTCAAGTGTTCTTGTTGGTATTTTAGGAAACGATCTGCAGCTGAGTGAGTCTGGCAGCGACAGTGATGACGACTGACCTCTGACCCCCCTCAGCCGGCCCCTCCTTCCTCTGTTGGGCCCTTCCCTTGTGCTTCTGCAACTTTTCCCTGAAGCGTGTATTTATATTAGATGTATATTTTGTTTTATTCTGACAGATGAGTGTTTGGTTTGAGAGATCGAAGTATTTTAGTGCACTTGTATATTTTCAGTACTAAGAGCAGCTAGTTTATTTTTTACCCATATCATATATTTTGTGTTTCTGAAATGGCGTAACAGAGATTATAGGAAGCCTTTAGCCTTTATTAGACATTAGAGATGTTTACACAGATCAAACACAATACACATTGTGTTGGCTTGTTCTGACAGGACCAGTAGCCCACCTGCTTTGTCCATGCTCTGAAAACATGTAATACTTTGTTTTAAAATGGTTTTAATACTTTCAAAAGTTTGTGAAGGTTTGTGGTCACTGAAGATTTGTTTACAAAATAATATCAAAAAGTCATTAAATGCACTGGGACAGTTTGCAGTTGAGTGTGAAGCATGATGACAGCTTCTCCAAATCTGAGGCCATGGTTCTTGACCAGAAAAGGTGGCTTGCCCTCTCCGGGTGGGTGGAGCGTGAGATTGACAGGCGGATCGGTGCAGCGTCTGCAGTGATGCGGACGCTGTATCAGACCGTTGTGGTGAAGAGAGAGATGAGTCGAAAGACAAAGCTCTCGATTTACCGGTCAATCTACGTTCCTTCCCTCACCTATGGTCATGAGCTCTGGGTAATGACCGAAAGGACGAGATTTCGGATACAAGCGTCGACATGAGCTTCCTCCGCCGGGTGGCTGGGCGCTCCCTTAGAGATAGAGAGGAGCTCAGTCAGACGGGAGGAGCTCGGAGTAGAGCCGCTGCTCCTCCACTTCGAGAGGAGCAGCGGAGGTGGCTCAGGCATCTGTTCAGGATGCCTCCTGGACGCCTCCCTCGGGAGGTGTTCTGGGCATGTCCCACTGGGAGGCGGCCCCGGGGTAGATCCAGGACACGCTGGAGGGACTCCATGTCTCTCGGCTGGCCTGGGAACGCCTCTGGATCCCCCAGGAGGAACTGGACGAAGTGTCTGGGAGTCCCTGCTTAGACTGCTGCCCCTGTGGCCCGGCCCCGAGCCCCATCGCAAAAGATGGATGGATAATTAAATGCTGTGAAATTGTGGAAATTGTGGAAACTGTATAAAATTTTATGTAAGAGATACAGGACAATTTTTATCTTGTTATTGTAATCCATAATTACAAATTATGCAGAGATTTAAGAATTAAGAATCTACTAATAATGGTGATATGACAATTGATTGCTTTTTGGTGGCCATAATCCTCTTCAAACTGGAATAAGCTAATTGAGTCATGTGAACAAACGGTGGAATGTATTACATTTTAATCTGCAGTACCAAACGTCTGTACTCTACTGCACTGTTGTAGACACACTCAGAACGGTTATTTTTATGTCAGTATATTTGGTGTTTGGTGAGATTATGCTCCTCCACTGACAGTTGTTACCTGATGGAGATGAACCGAGGGCACTGTGTTTTTGAAAAATTACTAAAGAGATTTAAGCTAGTGATAGTACTTCTAAATAGTGAAGGTCTGACTGTTGTAAAGGCGAAATATATAAACGTTTTGTTACATGAATTACACTGACATTCAAAAGTTTGGACACACTTTTTTATTTAACGGTTTATCTTCATTGTCTTTTAGTGTAGAATGAAGGCATCGAAACTATCACATGTGGAATGAACTACTTCACAATAAATAAAATATTTTAGAATCTTTAGTATCTTTCTTTGAGCTCTGATGAGACACAGCAGTGAAGTGAAAATTTAATTAGTTAAATATATTATTGAATTGTTTTTTGCGACATTGTTCCATACATCTTGCTTCACATAATTGCTTGTCTTCAGTTTGTATCTATAATGTGGACAGTAGTGAAGAAAAAACATTGAACGAGAAGGTGTATCCAAATATTTGACAACACAAGTCTTTCTCATGACTAGAACTATCTGCCACCTGCTTGTCTCCATGGCGATGTTTTTGCTTTGCTTCGATAAAATTTTCCACAATATGGCATTTAACTATCTATGACGTTTAATGCCATACTCTGCGACATTCAAGGAAAAGCAATAACATCTCTGAACATCTCTGTCCCTTTTCCTTTAATCAAACTAGAATATGTTATATTTCTATTTGGTGTTTACATATTATCCTTTATCTTGAACTGAATGTGGCACAAAACCAAAGAACATTGTTTCACCACTTATTTTGGCCCAATCAAAGCTAAGAAGTATGTGATGTGTTTTACTGTGTGTGTTATTTTGTAGTTTTCCTTTTTTGTCTCTTAATACCAGACTCCACTTTGGACAATGACATGTATCTCTTTAGAGAACAACTGTATCACACATGTCGGCCATAAGCTACACACATTTTTATCAGGTAATATCATCATTATGTAGGTTTGTTTTCTTCACATTGTCCTGAAATTGTATTGTTTGATTTGCTGCTCCTGAATTCTGAAGATTTGACTTTGGTGTAGTTTATTTTTTCTTTTGGTTTCCAGTTGATGCGTGGGAGCTGTTTTTACAGGATGAACTGAATTAAAATGTGTAAAACTTGTACCTGCTTCTTTTTCATGCTTATGTACGCTTACGAACATACTGTATTTTGTTATAGTAGTGTGATGAAAGACACAAACACATTTATTTCTTTCAATAAAACAGCATTTATATATTTAAAAGGTCACCATAGCTGGGCAATTCGAATATAAATTTATTTCCAGAATATTATAATAATGACTTTTTACACGCTTTGTCAATTTTTCAATGTTTAGTCCTCCAATGACCTCTAGGTGGCAGCGTTGGTTCAAAATTCAATCCAATTTCCTTTTAGTCCACAATCAACAACTTTCTATTTCTTGTTTTACTCTTTATTTAACAAGCTTAATTTACTGATTTCTGTACCACAGCAATAAGAACAAAAGATGAGCACACAATTGATTAAAAAAGGGATAATATTGCTGGCCCTAATGAATTGGGAGTTGAGTGAGATAAATGCTTCTTTCTTCTTCCTGTTCCCCTTCAGAGTGAGCAGATTTGAACACAATACAGTACGATATCCCTGCCATGGTGCAACTGAGTCACATTTGGGCAATTCTCTTCAAAAGACAGTAACGAAACAACAAACACGGACATAAATAGCTTTTTTCCCTTTAAATCATTTCATTCAATTCAGGATTCTGGCTCTTGCTACGACATGCCATCCGCGGTATATAAATAAACAATGTCAACAACAACAAAATAATAATTATAATAATATTAATAATAATTAGAACAATAAGGTCTGTCTTTCATATAAATCTTGCTAGCTTACAGTTTGAAATGATGGGGCCACTGATATGGTTCATATGAGGTTCTTCAAAGTCGCAGTTTTGAGGCGCCGTTTTGGCTCAAATCAGAGTCCATAAAGCACACTCTTTTTTCCTGAGGGTCCAATGCGCACAAATGCAAAAGCGAGGCAGCTCTCCGGAATGGCCCCTGAGTTGGCACTTGGCAGCGAGTTGTGCCTCCATGACCTTTGCCCTTCAGAGGTCAAACAGTTGTGTAGTGTTCATACAAGAGGCGTCGCAACATCACACCGTCCGCCACAGTCCGTTGTGCCCAAGTGTTCTCGTATAGAAAGGTTCCTGAGTACCATGGTTCCTTCCAGCCTCGTTTGGCCCCATATTTGTAACACTAGAGTCCGCCGTGTGGTCCGGCTCACAGGGGTCACCGGCCGGGGCACGAGGTGGGCCTGATGCAGCGGCCCTGGAACAGCACCAGGTTGGCGGGGCAGTGGCAGCCCGCGACGCACGGCTTGTGGCACGGGCCGATCTCGTTCCAGTTGTCGCAGGTTTTGGTACAGCCCGGGCCGCACGTGTCGTACACGGCTCCGTGTTTACACTGAGTCGCTGAGAGAAAGAGGGCATATTACGCCGAATCGTTATTGAGTTGTTAACCTTGTTACAACAGTATTTCCTCATCATTAGTTTATTCAGAGTAAAGTATTTGGATTGATTTCTGCATGTTTAAGTAAATCCTGTATTGTCCTGCAACTGAGACACAAGTGCTAAAAAAAAATAAATCCTGTTTTTACCTACCCCCTATCCCCACCTACATCCCTATTCTTAGTGTGATTATTTCAAAAATTAAGACTGTGATACTTATAGAGTTAAATGAACACTTCAAAAATAAAAATGTTTAAATAACTGCTTGTTACAGTGCAGTTTTGAACAGGAAGTCATTTGACCTGTTTCTATTACTAAGCAGTTCTAGATAAATATTAGTTTACAAAGAACAAAATATAAAATGATGATCTACTTGTTCAATATTAAGCGCTTGCTTAGCATGTGTCTCCTGTAAGTCACAGAATAATTCTGACAGAATCATATATAATACAATATTTGAATAAGGGAATCAAATAATTTTAGAAGGATTTTAGAGTTTTTAAGTTATAAATTTGTTGAACATTCAAATAGCACGATAAAGCCAGAAAATAAAATAGACAGTGTTGTGAAGAATACATTTAAAATGTATTGCACATGCACACAGTCCTGTAGAGCTGTGTTTCCTTTCTTATAAATTGTGTGCAGTTCAAAGTCTAAATTACATGATCAAACAGTGAAACGTACTTCTTGGACTTAACTGTATCGGAATATATAGTTAACCAATTAGTTTTCTGAATACATACTTTCAATACCTGTATTTAGTTTCTTCCCAACAGTGACAACTGATTATTGTATTTTTACATATGTATAAAGCAAAATCTGCCTCTGTTTTTTTTTTTTTCTTCACAAGCCTAGCAGGGCTATAGTAAACACAATTACTGCATCATGAGTCAACATAAGTCTTCATAACTCAACATAAGACACAATTATAATATCAAACTTCTTTTTATAAAATATAGTTTACACAAATATTACTAATAAAATAATAACACTTGATACAACACAACATTGTAAAGTTTGTCCTCTGATAAACTCACCGACACAGGCAGCGTCCGGCCTCCAGAGCACAGGGACGCCTTCCCTCTCACACGCTCGACTGTAGGCGATGAACGACTCACAGTAACAGTTCTTATGGACCGGGCACTCGCACATGTCTGTCACACACGACCTGGACGTAGAACAAACAGCCACTTTATGATCATTCATGTTTATATGTGTAACGTAGGGGCCTGAATGATGCATAAAATGTAGCGTAGCTGATTTGTGCCACTCATGTCGAAGCTTGCAAGCCACTGTGCAAAATAATAATCATAATCATCATTATTGTCAACATAACAGTGTAAAAATCGTCACAACAAATACTATAATTGACTATTAAAATGATATGCTATTATTGTATTGCTAAATTATTCAATTGTATTCACACCTTCATTGGGGGGAAAAAATTTAAAAAGCTCCTACATCTATGCACTGCAAAAATGACTATCTCAAAACGTTACAACAGCTTTAATTGACCTTGATCTTGAGGGTATATCTTGATTCGACAAATGTTTTATTAGTCTAAGAGGGACAATCTCTTTTGAAAAAGTATTATTCCAATTCAAATAAGATAAATAAATATACTAGCTCGGGGGCAGAGATGATTGCACCAGATTGTAGCTATGCAAGCTAATTTCCATCTGAAGTCCTAGAAATCTTGATAATCTTGATCAGTAAGTAGTAATGTATGTTTTATTGTTAATTTCATTGTTTGTTTGAACTTTTTGTGCATCAAAGCTTTATGTGCTTTATTTACAGTGATCAAAAGGAGCAAGATGAAGAAAGAAAAAGAAATGTTTTCATTACAATTAAATATTTTAATAAAATCTGCAAAGAATTGTAAATGTAAAACCAATCAATAGTTCTAGATACTGAAAAGAGTATCATTATTAACAAATACCTTCAGTCTAAGAAAAATCTCAGTTAGAGCTATTTTTACTTGACATTTTTCCAGGGTTGAAATGTTGACTGTTAATGTTAGGAAAAACAAACCAAATCTAACCCTTCCATACCTGTAAAACGGTGCAAAGTCCACCACGCGATGACACTTCTGGAACTCCCAGGACTTGATCTTCTGACACTCGCGGTGGGCTCTGAACTTGACTTTGACGCTGCCGGGACAGAGGAAGGAGGTGGGTCGTCTGGGTGGGTGCTGTTGGGAGCAGACCTCGTTCCCCTCCACCCTCCACGACTCGGCGAACTCGTCCACGTCGAACTTGAACTGGTTGTCCCCGCCCATGGTGTCGTCCCTCTTCTGGCCGTTGTAGTTCCCGCAGAGGCCACACAGACGCCCGCGCAGGTGAGGGGCGGCGACCACCTCCACAAAACTGTCGCCGTCCCACGTGATCTCCAGGCCTGCACAGAGAGGGAAAGGGTTAAATACACTGTAGAAAATCATTGAACACTCATTTGTAACATTAAAAGGAAATGTATAATGGATTGTTTTTCAAATAGGTAATAAACATTGTCTGCCTATACCGATATTAAAGAGGCACTACGTAACCTTTCTGGAAAAAAAGAAAGATTGAGACATTTCATACCATACTGTTATATACATTTATATAATTACATGTGTATAGGGAAGGGAAACATAATTTAAGGGGCACTTATACAGTACCACAAGGAAAAGTTTTCTGTCTACGGAGTTAACTGTGGAATAATAGAACCTTTAAAAGTTTGTAATCAAAAACATTCTAAATTCAGAATGGAGGCATAAGTGAAGTGCAACATGATGTGATTTTACTGGAGAAAGTGGGATTTAACCTCAGAATATCACAAAATATGAAACATTTTGAGTTTTTGGAAAATAAAAACAACTCAGATACAGGAGTGACATCAGAGCAGCTTTAAAGACGTTTATTATTGTATTTTACATGAAGTTTTAGGAAATTGTGATAAACTCTTTAAATCTATTTTTGATGAAGGACAATCCATATTTCTAGGCTTTACGGAAAAAATACTTAAAGAAATGTTGAGCCAACATTTCATTTTATCTAGAGGTATATTAGAAACTAAACCATAAATTAGATTCTTTTGAAGCTAAAATACAATTTTTTGGCTAAAGAATTTTATTTTGTCCATCGTTTGTTATAGAAAAGCAAACTTACTGACATTTCAACCCTGTAAATTCAAAATTGTAGTTTTTTTCCATGTGAGCCAATCATTGAAAAATTGACTGTCAACTTCATTTTGCCTTCAATCGTCTCCATTCCAGAATTTTGATAACGTCACATTTTAAAGAGGCACTTTAACGATGTAAAACTATAAAGCAATTTAAATATTTATTTTAAAAAATATATGTTTTCATGCAATATCAAGATGAAGAAACAGGATGAGACTGAGGAGTGTTGGTGATGGAGTGGGATTAAAACCAGATTAAAGAAGTTAGTGAATCTTATTAATGATATTCTTCTATGTAAGAAGGCGGAACAGGGGAGTTTTAAATTATTTAGTTTTATTATATTGTGGAAAAGTAGTGGGGATAAAAAAGTGTTTACTTCCTCCCTCTCCCTTTTCTGATGTACAAGGAGAGTGAGAATAAGTTTTCATTCAAGTGCATGAAATGTAACTTGATGACAAACATTTCTTCTGTCATAGTTTGTTTGTGTGTGTAGATACAGTATAAATACATATTTTTCTTCCTCTTCTTCATATTGTCTGAATAAAGTTCATTAATTCATTCATACTGTTGAACATTCCAGCTCCATACAAACAAGCAGGTGCCATATGCCCATGCCATAAGTAAAAGACCTTTAAGTAAGAAAAAAAGTTCAAAGCAAAGGGGGATTTTAGAAGGGTTTTATTTAGTTTTTTTTTATCATGATGCCAATTGTAATGTTGTATTTTTAATGAATTACCTTTTTTCACTTTTGAGTGTCTGTGTAACTAAGCAGCCTCACGGGGTCATTTGAGAATGTGTTGCATCATTGTTGATACAGTATACGGCTTTAGAACCTGTTGTTTTTTTTAATACAACAATAACCACATGTGGAGAGGCCCCGGTCCCCTTGACTGATTCAGCTAAGAGCGCTTTGGAACAGTTCTTTTAATGGCGGAGTGCGTCTCCATGCTCAGGTCCACAATCTGGGACAGGGGTCTGCTACACGTCACCTAAATATACCAAATGTTTTCTTAATAAATAAAATCAAAATCGTACCTGAAACAAACTTTTTAATTATAAGGCTGCTCTCAGCAATTCACAAAAAGACGTTTAGAAATTCCAAGTGTGTGACGCCGTGAGATGCGGCTAAAGCTAGAGTAAACAAGAAACAACTTCAGATTTTTTCCTCAACATTTTCTACATTTATTTCATTTCTCTGCGACCCTATGCCACATTTTCATGTCACTTTATGATATGCGCTGGGTTTGGATAATGTAAGATGCATTATGCACTGGAAATATAACTTGTCGATCTTGATGCAAGTGCTGTGCATCAATAAACAGGAAACAGCTGATGCTAGCATGTGTTAGCATGTTTTGCTGCAGTTTTTTTGCTGCACAACAAATAAACCTTGCATCAGGGAAAATACAGTGGTTTATCACAAGGTCAAGTCTGCATTTGGTGAGAAATTATTATTTTGTGTTCTTATCATCTAAAGTGTTCCGGGAGCCGAAAGCGAGCCAAACCGTGTTGGATTCTAGACTTCTCATTGCCCCCTTTGGATCACCAACATAGGAAGGTACGGCCCTTCCTTTTGGCTGAACCAATCCGCCCCAAAGTGAATCAGTCACAGACACATGGCTAGAGACACATACCACTATGTCCTTTACTACACATTTTGTACAGAAATCCATTTATTCTTTGGTATCACTGTCATTCCTTTTATTGCAAATGCCCGTCCTAAAGCCAGAACACAGTGCTGACCTGCGATGGTGGTGAGCTTGAGCAGGTACCCGTCCAGGTCGATGTGGACCCCGGGGCCGTGGTATGGCAGGGCGATGCGGCTGCCGTTCCTCCTCACAGTCAGGTGTTGATGAAGACCCAGCACCAGACCCGCCAGGCGCACCTCCACAGACTGAGTCCAGGAGAAGGAGCGCGTCCGCCGGGCGTCGTTCTTCACCAGCACCTGGAGAGAGAAGAGACAGTTAGCACCACAGACAGGGAGACAGCTAAAGACACTAGAGCTAGTATTTCAACATAATTTAGATGAAAACTTAAAATGACAGGGTTATTTCTGTGTTCTGGGTAATTCTTTAGACTTAAAGTTCAGGTCACTCATAAAGCACATGTGGTTAATGTACACCTAAAATCTTGATAAAGTGTACTGAAGGTTTTGACAAGAATACATGAACTAATCAGTTTCAACAAATAAGTCAGACAGAATTCAAAGGGGATGAAATGGTAAAACAAAGATTTAAATTTGAAACCATCTGTGCCTTACTATTGTTTTACCACTAGGCAAGACACTTCACTCATGCTTCACCCAAACATTGCTTTCAACAGAATGGACATCTGGAATAAAACCCCATAAAGAAAAGCACACAAGAGCATACGATGTGATGCTGCTGTGATTTACCATTTCCACTGGAAAACACTTCAGTGGAAATAAAATGACCCTATATAAAAGAAAAACACACGCATGCACGCACGCACACACACACACACACGCGCACACACGCACACACGCAGACAGAATATTTATTGCATTATTTTTGAAAAGGTTAAAATAATTGCAGAAATGCTGTTTTTGTCTTGTAAAATGCCTCGACAAGCCTCTGGTGCAAACCATTATTGTCACATTCCAAAGAATTAAGATGAAAGTGCTTTTGCTGCTTTCATGTGGTCCTCAGGAACTCGGGTTTCCTCGATGAGATGTCGGGGTTCCGACTTGTTTGCATACATGTGCTTTTATCTCATAATAGTAAAATCAGAGTTTAATAGAGCTAACAGGCAGATTTGTGGTTATTAGAATGCTCAAAAGCTAACAGGTTATCATATCATATCATATTTAGCTAACATTACATTTTACATTACAATAGTCAATAGTCAATAACTTCAAATGATTACTGATACATTTTCAGGTAATTTGATAAATCAGCTGATTTTCGTCCATCTCCACAGCAGGTAACATCAGGAGTTGAAATCAGGGAACAGCTTCTCACCAGAGTTCCTGAGTTGTTTTACCGACTTGAGCAAGCGTTCATGTGCAGTTTTCAACTCGGAAAAACATTTCCCGAGTTCCAGAGGACCGCATGAAAGCAATATTAATACACTTAATAAATGTTCACCTCTAGACTTAAGGGCTGGCTGAATGAAAACCAAAATTGTACCCACCTGTAAATGGTATGAAAGTGTATGAAGGTTTACAACTGAGGGTGAAACAATGAGTCTAAACTTTGCACTGATCCATTTATAAATTAGAAATGTGTTTTAATGTATTCTGTTATTGATTGTAGAAAGTGTAGAAAAGGCCAACCAGGGACAGGAGTTGAAAATTAGCACTTGCTATAAACTCTGTGTGCATCGCATCAGCTACAGGCTTATTTTTGTAACTATGTCTGACTGCACTGTCCCTGCCAAATAAACAAACAAACAAACACACAAATAAATAAATGATGTTATTACGAGACTTGTGACAATAACATTTCACGATAGTTCAGTGAAATCTAGGACTAATGATTATTTTGCTAATCGATTAGCCTAGCGATTATTCTTTTGATTAATCGATTATTTGTTTAGAACACAAAAGTGTGTGATGTGATGAAGAAATTTCCTCACTTCGACCCAGATGTAGTTCAAGTGAAGCAGTCTGAGGATCTGCACTAAATCTACACATTTTTCTCATCGTTTCCATGCAACTGTGGCTTAATTTGAGTCATAAAACCTCTTCTCTCAGCTCATGGCATGTTTTAGAATCTATGTATAGACCAGTTAATGATTACTAAATTAGCTGACAATCATCTCAATAATCGATTAGCTGCGATTAATAGATTAACTTGTTGCAACACTAGTTAAATCCCTAGTAAAAGAATGAGGAGCGTAATGGTACCGTGAAGCTGGAGTCCGGGCTGTTGATGTTGTTGGTCACCGCTCCACTCCCACAGTCTCTGGTCAGAACGTACTGGCATGTCCCCTGAAAGTTAAAGGTCCGACCATCGAACGTGTTGTAGTGCGGGTCTCCAAAAACGGTACACACGCCCGGCTCTGGAGGGAAAAACACGGAAACGCAAAAAACAATAAGTTACTGTAAAAATTGTCCGGCTGTCAAAAAGCCGTTGTGATCCTTTGGTCTGAATATATGTTGGTGTAAACACTGTGATGAACCGTCAGCACTCAACTCAAATGTTATGACAAATTGGAAATATGAAGCGGGCGTTTGAATAATTCCAACCGCTGAAGTTTATTGTGGTAAAAACCAGCTTTATCGAGTGCACTAAAACTAACCACATGAAAACAACCCTCTCGTTTGGTCTCGCTTCCAAAATACGGTACATTTACAGCTTACAATGAATATTTGGTTCTATCAGGCAACTGTCATTTGAATTTAAACAGCCCCCGGTAAAAAGCACTGTCTGGAATACAGTTTATGGGAAATGCACAGATGTTAGTGAAAGGATGGAATAAACTTCTGAATCATGTTGGATTTTTTTTTTTGTCAAAGGCTCAGAAATTCAGCAGTAAATGTCAACAATAGTTTTAATATGAAGGAGATGAATGTAATAAAACGCGAGACAGAAATTAATTGGAAATGGAAATTAAATAATGGATTTAAAACACATTTAGAACAGTGGACTGAATATAAACGGTTCGTGCCAACGTTTGTCACATATCAACAATAGAATTCAATTGCGGTTGGTGGGACACATATGTTTTCTATGGCGAGTGACGAGTGTTTAATTTAGTACTTTACCTTTTTATAAAGGCAAAATTGGGTCACAAATGTTGCCTGAAAGGTAGGCAGTCAGTGCAGATATTGGAGCTTTTGAATGTTTTTTTTGTGACTTTCCACAGAGTTTTAACTGACAAAGACCTTCATCAAAGTAAGCACTTACGTTAATACTTAGTGTGGCACTATTACCACCCAGAGGGGAGGTTTCCTTTAACTTTCAGACAATTACAAGCCAAGATTTCTTGGAGTCCATTGTGTTTGACCTGTATGCTAATGACCAATGCTAATCATTTAGTAGCATGTTTTACATAATTTGCTACAACAAAGCCACATTTGCTTATTTGTTGTTGTATAATTGTCAGAGCCACAACTGATCAGGACTGTTATTTGAGCAGTTCATGCAGATTTTCTTTGGAGTTTATATTGGTTTACATTTGCATTAACCGATAAACACATTGTTTAACTATGTTAATGATATTGCTGACTGGGCAGCTCCATTGACTAAAAAATAGCAAAAACACAAAGAAAAACAAAAAAAATGCAAAGAGGTCTCTACACTTTCTTGCTTAAATTGTAAATATATATATATATATATATATATATATATATATATATATATCATTCTTGGTTAGCAATTAAAGAAAAGTTATGTTTTGTTATTGTGCAAAATGATTCCACACTTTATATCCTTAAACATTCAATTAGTCGCTATTATCCAAAGTTCTGATAAAGCTACAATAAAAAAAAAGTTCAACAGTTTCAGTTTCACCATCACAAAATGTGCAATTATTAGTATCCATATTGAAGTGTAAAAAAACAAAAAATAAAATACAGGACTAAATGTAATTTAAACTGGGTTGTCACTCTCATTGTCACTAAAACAAAACTAGCAATTGTAGACAGCTAACTGTCACACTTTCATTTGTTCATTAAGTTCTAAATAATTGTCAGTGGGGTGCGAGTGTAGGGGTGTAGGCGAGTGTACCCCGCCTAAGGCCCTAAGTCACTGGGATAGGCTCCAGTCACCCGCGACCCCTAATGGGAACATGCGGTAGAGAATGAATGAATTATTGATACATTTTATGTTTATTCTTTTCTACAAACTTACATGCCTAGGCTGTTGTGGGCCTCTGCAGCGCAGTGTGATTTGGGGAAAAGTTATGTATTCTGAATACCGTCAAATGAAACTGTAACCGTACTGGAATACAGTACCAAACATTTGTATTCTAATTAGGTATTTTTGTTACATGCATTTAGTTACTTCCCAAAGCATAACTTCATATTTGCTCACATCCATTTTCATTCTGCCCAACCAAGTTCAGTGGGATACAACCATTAACCTTACAGCGACAGACATTTTTGCTTTCTGGTTTCAATGTCTCCAACATATTTTCTTGTTGTTTATTTTACATGATATTTAATCAAACACTCCTCAATCTAAAAAAATATTTGGCTGGCCTACACATTAAAAACAAATGATCCCTGTATTCTGTCGATGTATAAGCACAGTCAAATCCAGGTGTAGGTGTCTGTTGTCATGGAGGACTTACTCACTTTCAGTGCAGACCGGACAGCAGCCAGTCCTGTTGAGGATCTTATTCTGTAACAGACAGGACACAGGGGTCAGATAGGCTTTCAGGGATTAAAGAAATAAATAAAAGATGCAGCAGGGCCATGGAAAAGAAACAGAAGCCTGGATCTCCACAGACGCTCAATGGACAGAGGCTGCTGACACAAAGGCAACATCTGACACGAGATATGACGTTAAAACTGCACATGCATTCAGAAGTTAAATATAGTTCCACAATACAACAGGTAAAGGCAAGTGGGATTAACTACAGGGCTAAAAAATTGGTTGATGAAATTTTGTTAAAAGTTGAGTTGAGTTGAGTGACTAATGTAAATTTAAATTTCTTGTTAACTAAGAAGGATAAACCTGATAATTGTCTTCATTATTGACTTTATTGTTGCACGTTAATATTATGAATTGTCTTCTGTAACAGTGGCACAGTGGCACATATGCCCTCAGACAGGGTATCAGTTCATATCTCGATTGAAGTGCTCTCCTTCACCTGCACGGTAATGGAATGTTGTAGTGATGTTCAAGTGATACAGTGACATGACACTGGGGGGAACTTCATTCATGTCTAAGGAGGATAGTTGCACCATTACCATGCACAATGCACACATTAGAAAACACAGTCTGAAAACTTAAGACATTTTTTTCAGGAGCAGGTGATCAATATGAGCATTCATGATCCTGTTTAGTTGTTTAGTTTTCTTTTTATCTTTTTCTTTTAAGGATTCTTTTGTCCTGTAGTCTTTATTGGACAGGATAGTGTAGCATGAAATGAGGATGAGAGAGGAAGGACACGCAGCAAATTATCAGAGCCAGAATCAAACTCAACATACAGTTTTTTTTAAAGTTGTATCTAACAAAAAAAAACAGTTGACTAATGCTAGCTTGTGACTTTAAAGGGGCACTACATAGTTTTCTGCTGAAGGGTATGAAACATTCTACATTAATTCTAAAACAATTTTATGAGAAAATCAGGCAACGGACTCTCAACTAGAAAACTTACACCTGCACCTTTAATGTTATTTGAAACAAAAGGACTTCCACCGAAGTCAGCTCTTTATGGTCAGATTGTGAGTTCAGATTAAAGTCTAACGTGAGTAACAAAGCTTCAGACAGAGCAGTGCCACCACTTAGCTTCACACTCCCAAGGAATGTTAATGACATCACATGAAAGGTATCAATAACTACAATTGGTTTATTTAGACAGCTACTGACAAAAAGCCACAGAAAACTGCATTTTTGAGTAGTCTTGTGCCTATGTTTGGTTATGTCTCCAAGTAGCTGAACTTTATAGCCAACACGTAGCAGTAGACAAACATGTCAATCAAACGTACGTAGCTATCGTATTTGAACTAGAATGTTAAACAAGATAACCGAGCTTGCATTACAATTGCCTGTATTGTGCTTTTGTTTGGTTCTGACAGATTTACAGTGGAGCGGAGAGGAGCACTCCAACAGCTGAAGCAGAGTATGTAATGAGACACTGTGGATGAGTGTTGGTACAATATGTTTCAACTTCCATCAGAAGAGCAGATCAGAGGGCCCATTCACACACGCGCTTTCTGTGGCCCCGGGGAAGCCCTTCATTTACACACACACATACACACACACACGCACACACACACACATGCACATCAGCCGTCTGTCATCGCGCATACGTCCAGGGACCTCTCAGGAGCCCTAACCTCTGCACAAAGACCACTTTCTGTCTTTGAAGACCACTGCCTTTTAACAGTCCAGTGACACACACACACACACACACACACACACACACATACACACACGCACACGCATACACACACACTCGCATACACACACATACACACACACGCACACGCATACACACACTTGCATACACACACACGCACCCGCATACACACATACATACACACACGCACACACACACACACACACAGACACACACACACACATACACACACACGCAGACACACACACACACGCATACACACACACACGCATACACACACGCATACACACACACACACGCATACACATACGTATACACACACACATACACACACACGCAGACACACACACACACGCATACACACAGACGCATACAGACACACGCATACACACACACACGCATACACACACACACACACACATGCACACACAGACAGACACACACATACACACACACACACACACACACACATACACACACAAACACACGCACACACAGACAGACACACACACACACACACACACACACATACGTATATACACACACATGACATAGCGACACAGATTGGTTTTCAGGGGCCTAAATATAGGGAAGCTCTTCAGCTCCGTCAGTCAAACATCACACGGACAAAGGGCGGCTGGGAGACACACTGTCTGCAGCGGGACAGGACAGGAGCTGACCGAGGGATGAACGCACTCAGAGGAAAGACAGAGAAAGGGGCTCTGTGGTTCAGGAGCCAACAGTCTGCACTGTGTCACCAACAGGTTCCCTTTCAAAGAAGGAATACAGAAGCAGAGTATGTAAAATTAGCCAGAATTACTATACGTTTTTGACTTTCTGTGGTAGAAGCAGTAATGTATGCATAAGGTGATAATGTTGAGTTAACCAGCATGCTTTGTACATGCACAGATTGGATGCCTATGCATAATTTTGATGTATGAATGTGGAGTATAATAAATAGAAACCACTATGACAAACGGGTTGTAAATTTATCTATTATTTATTCAGGTGATTTATTTAAGAATGTAAAAATGATGATTAGACTAGCACAGATTTGATGTAATCTCTCATTCCTCCAGGAGTCGTCCATGATAGAAAAGGTTTCAAAGGTAGTGGTATGTTTTGACAGCTATCCGGAGGTCAGATTGAAATGGTATGGCATGGTAGTCCAAACATCTCGAAACAAACATTTAAAGCAATCAAAAGAGACTTTAAAAAATTTAAATGCTATATTGTCCAAGTGATATTGCACAAATAATGTGTTTGGTTATTGTCCCTGTAGGGAAATTTGTTTGCTTGACCCAGTCACTCCTAAAATCTTTTTACATTCAGAAAGATCAGGAATGTAAATAAAGGGGTGTCAAAAAAACTCAAAATTGAGACGGTTCAACCAGCCATTAATTTGCAGCACGTATCCCTCAAATGCGGAAGATATCTCTTCTCTACATAAGAGTTTAGTTCTTAGTGTGTTGATTCTACAGAAACACACACCGTTTCTCTGTCCACTGCTATTTGTTTCTTTAATTTTCACTCGTAAACAGCCATGTTTGTTTAGACATGAACAGACCATGTGTTTCTCTGATTGGTTAATCACGCTCAGTTCACGTACATTATTGTCAAAGCGTGTGGTTTTGGTTTCATAGTCAGGCAAGAAATTTGTCCTCTGCATTTGACCCATCTTTCAGTTACGTTTGGTCAACCTGGTTTTGACCAAGCTCACACTCCTAACCTTGTCATACCACCAAACTGGACCAAATCCTGCCAAATTCCCTGTAATAATCTACCTCACCTGCACTGGCAACATAATAAAACCTCATCTTTACACACATTGTTGGTGAGGTTGGGCCACATGGGACCACCTACGCTGTCGTGACCTGCGCTGGCCACAGACAACAGGTGAGGGCTTGTAGTAGCCGGTGGTAGCGTGTGAACTTGGAGCTGATGGAGCGAGTGACCGCCAGTGACCGGAGCTATGTGAGGAATCCACTCCATCACCCACGGCTGACAGATGACCCTCGCGTCACCTAGAGTCGCCCGCCAGCCCCGTGTCACCCAGGGGACAGGTGAGTGAGGGCCATGCGCAAAACAGCACCGAGTTCAGTAGTTTACATTTGTTACCTTTCGTTATGTGTGTTAGTTATACAGTAGTTGGATGGTAAGATGAAGCTGCTGTTGCCATCGTTGCGACGTTGAAAGTGTAGAAATAATAAGGTTGTACAAACAATTAAAAATCAATTAAATTCAATTTCAAGTCTTGTGTGATCTACTATGTTTATATCTTATCCTGCCGGCCCATGGGTTTCAGAATGATGAAAACAATTAACAGTTCAAAGCTAAATATTGGCACCTCTTAACAGGAAGCTGAAACCCATAAATAGAGCTGCAGAACTGATTTTTTTTTTTAGGTAATGTCATTTCTCAATTTGAGTCAGTACTGATTTTGGGTTAAGAAAAAAAACTTATCTGCGCATGCCCAGATGCTCCTACACAGAGCTGTCAACAGAAATTTGGGGCAAGAAATCTATAATGGGCCCCCCTTAATACAAATTAATAGGGAGAGGGTCAAATTCTGGGCCCCTAAGACCCTGAGGCCCTTGGATGATTGACCCCTTTGTCCCCCCTGTCTTCTCCCTTGCTCCTCCGCAAGCGCACAAACATTCATCATTTACTAACTACAGCAACACATAGACAAACTACATCTAATATGCTATCAATTTCTTTTACTCTTTAAACATGTAGGATTATATTGAGCCCAATGTTTGTGAAAATATAACATGTAACTGCTAATAAACCTGAGCAAACTGATCAGTACAGAGAAACATCAAGGTCAAGTGATTTTAGTGTAATATATGTTTTGTGATTATGGCAAGGTCTATTGAACTTAACTTAAATAACAGGTGAATAATGGTAATTCATGAAAATAGAACAGAACAGGTAAAGGAATTATAAGCTAATTGCATGCTAAAAGATACCGGTGTTGCCAGCTATGTAATGTTAAAGCAGCTAACTAACTCAACATATACAACATGTGCTTGGAAATGGTCATTTTAACATGGCTGTATATGTTTTCATGAATTAATTTGAACTATTATCACTTCTCATGCTTTAAACCTAAAGGAAAATCAAGAAGCCACACTTTGCTATGCTGTTGGAATCAAGTTAAACACTATTTTAAGGTAAAAATACTGGACTTAAACCATAATAAATCACAGTAACATCTTGTCATTTTGAGACGTCACACAGCTGAAGTCAAAATAATTTAGTTAGTCATGGATTGTAAAGTTTGAGTGTCTGACAGGCTGAACATACAAATGGGGATTAGGTGTTCTCTGGAGATATTAGGCCCAGACAGAACAGATTGTGATTGGCTGGGACGCTTGTCACTCACCGAGGGGCAGCTGGTGATTGGCACACACTGTTTGGGTCGACACTCTATGTTGCCTTTGACACAAGCGCAGAGCGTACAGTTCACTGAAGACCACATGTCTCCTTCCTGTAATAGAGAAGAATAGACTGATTATACTTTTGTGATATGGCTTATTGGCTGACTATTCCAGAAATGCTGTCCAATTTGTAACATCATTTTATGTTTTGGTTATGTCCTGTCCTAAACAAGAAGAAAAGAGATTTTTGGCTAGGCTGTTGGTCCAAATTATATATTTAGTTATCTGGACTGTACCGTTAAAACTAGTTGCACCACGAAACTCAGACACTGTATTAAATACTAGTGTCTTGACACAGGCTAATTTTACTGTTGTTAAATACCAACTGTTAAAGGTGCACTGTGTAACTTTTCTGGTGGGAGCTGGGAGTACTCGTCTCCAAGGAGATGTAATTGCTTTGTCTGGAATTTCCACAGTATAGCTTCTATCTCTATGGAAACAAGCAGGCGACTCCACAAAGTCAAGTTACAGGTCAGATTTATGAAGAGGCATACATGTTCTTCAAGGTACTTTCTTTCTTCCTAAGTAGGACGTAGGATTCACAGCAACAAGTTTGTAAGCACTTTTCACAACTTCAGAGGAGAGTTTTGCCGTTACGGTAAAGATAACAACAAACATACTAACGGCACACCAGCGCCTGGTTTGTGGAGGATAAAAATACTTTATAATTAAATGAAGCCATAACAGAACAGTCTCATTTATAAGTACACTAGTTGAGACAGGAATAGTCTGTATTGTTTGCTAGATAATAACAGTTCTCACTCTGTAGATCTTGTTGCGCACGCGGCAGTACTTGACCTCCTCCACTTTGACGTAGGAGAGGCACTCGTCACAGCAGTGCTCCCCCTGACAAGTGCCCGCTCTGGAGCAACGCTTCCTGCACACCACCGTGGAATCCTGGGAAAATACAGGGACTTATTTAATATTCTTAGAGTTCAATTGCAAAAAGACATATCTCAGTTTTCGCAGTTCACTAAACAGATTTGGCTTTTCAAATCTATGTTTTTTTTTTTTTCCATAAGGCACCTTGTATATAGCAGAGTGTATTTATGTACAATACAACTTAATTGTATAATATTATCTCACTGTATTGTATAAATTCTATGTTAGCTAAAGATAAAAAATAAGAATACTTTGACATGCCTATACTGCATTCCTCATTATTGTCATTACATAGTGAATTACCTTGCAGGTGCAGGTGGTGCAGTTGTCATGTTTAAATGAAGTGCCGTTCTCATAAA
Organism: Rhinogobius similis; assembly: GCA_019453435.1. Lineage (NCBI taxonomy): Eukaryota > Metazoa > Chordata > Actinopteri > Gobiiformes > Gobiidae > Rhinogobius > Rhinogobius similis. Next base: position 8,134,563 of record CM033626.1, on the reverse strand, counting down.
CTTCACTGTGGAACAAACAGCTTCCTAACGACAAATCAAACACCTTCCTTTGTCCTGATGGAAAACAGTACAACAAAACCACGATGAGACAAATCCAGTCATTTGATTATGAGTACGCTGTCCGTCTGTCTCACCGACACAGCGTGGGCAGCACTGTCCAGGCGGCGTGTGGGTCAGGTGACTGGGACAGGACAGAACTGGACACACCTCTCTCATGCACAAAGTACGTCCTCCCTACAACACAGAAAACACAGTACACAAACCATTATACCCTACAAAAATAGCACAATTCCACAACATAGGGGGACTGATCGTGTGGCAGACAATATTGATCGTAACTGCCTTTAATCTTTGAATTCATTTACTCATTCTTTGATTCTTCTGATTCTTTGTTGTTTGTTTGAATAATTGTCTTTAATTTGGCCTAACTGTTTTATTATTGTTTTGTAAAGCAAACATAAATAAACTGTTACTGTTGAAATTTATGTTTAGGAGCTATGCCAAATTATTTCACTCATTAAAAAAAACATTTAGCCTATATAAATTTTCAACTATTATTTCCGTACTTTTGTAGTTCACTTTTAGCAAATGATATAGACTTCTATTTTCTTTATTTTTGAGGTTTAAAACTATTTTTTTTGGTTTGGTTCCTGGTTTAATACATTTTATTTAATAAATGTGCAAAATATTGTCTGAATATTGAAATAATCCAAGAAAAGTAAAGACAGTATCTAATTGTATCAGTATTGCCCACCCATGTGATGAAGTTAGTTTTTTAACAGCTAATTGCAAGCTGTGGACATATTTTCTTGTTTACAATCTTAACAACTTCACTCTGCACCATGACTATACATTTTAGACATAAAATATACTGTATAATAATAAAAGTTTGGAATCATGTGCGAAGAGTACACACGCTGCTATCTTTGGCACATCATAAACCGTGAAATTTTACAGCTGCGATTCTAAATAACACTAATTATCCTTTATGACATGCAAATATCATTACTATTCCAGACCCATAAAATCAAATATATTCAAACTATACGATGCCTATATGTCCGTGTGTGCAGTAAACGTGTTCCCACAGACTCTCCGCTGTGTGCCTCGGTTCCCACATTAACCCTGTGTGCGTCACGGCCCCGGGTCCCATACTGCTGCCCATAACCTGTTTATGGCCTTACCTGGCTGGAGAGTGTGCTCGTGTGAATTTAGAAATACGAGCTCAGCCAATCGGGCAAGAGGATGTTGTTGCAGCTAAAATGTTGTGGCCCCCGGGGGAGCTCAGAACTGACTTATTAAGGGGACAGACGGGCCCCCAGACTAATACAGAGGCGCAAGGGTAAACAGTGTTGATGTTGTGTTAATGTTCTGCGAGTCAGGCTGGAATAACAAGCTGGCATGGAGCTGCTAATCGGCTTTATAGGGACTGTACGGCAAGAGACATGGGCCAAAAACTATTAGCTGAAAGCATTTTGTGATTGTGACATTTCAAAACTAGATTTCCATAGAGCCATGACAGGAATAATGTTTGGAAATTGTTACAACAAATAACATTTGCTAATTAGTGATATAAATCAATTTTACTGACTTTCTGCTTGTGATTGGTTTATACAGTATTTTCCAAGTCAAAGTATTAGATAAAAAATGGTGGAATAATTTCCAACAACAGAAAAAGTCAATTAAATCTAACTGCTAGCATCACGAGCGTTGCAGTGGGATATCTAGTGTGCAGCTACTAATACAAATCTAGGACTTTATTCTGTCCTCCTTAACTGGTACAATAATACAGCGTATAGTGTTTGTGCTTGCTGTTGTAGAACAGTGGAGTGATCGAGCAACACTTGAATGACTGGTTCATTTTCCTACATGATCAAACCCTCCATAAGTAGGCTTTCCTCAGATGCTTACTGTATCTGTAAGAATACCAAATAGCCTCCCACTTTGGGTTGCCAGATCCTATAAACTAGCTTTGGACTTCAGTTGTGTTAGTTAAGCAGCCGTTTGTAAATGCTCAGAACTCCACAAATAAAAGGCTGATCTTTTGTCAAATCAAAATGAGTAGAAGCTAGTGCGGTGTAGAAGACGTATATGAATTTGAAATTTAGCAAGAGAATAAATGCTGTTATTGATCAAGTGTCACCCAGGCCTTACATACGTGAACAGATGATTGATCCTCCAATATCTAATCTCATCAGCTCAGCTCATATTTAATATACAATAAGTGCATGTGTTTGTGTTTTTTATCATAGCCCGTGGGCATCAGACACACATGGTTGGAGGTGATAAAGTGTAGTATAACTCACAGTACAGGTGCATCTGACACAAGGCTGTCCCTCTGGACTGAACTCCTCCTTCTCTTTGTACAGACGGCCCTCGAAGATACAGCCTTCACACACAAACAACAAGTGTAACTTCAACTGAAAAGACCTTTCAATATGCTTTGTCTACTAAAACAGCAGGCCCCAAACTTTTTTTTCCTATGGTCCAGTACTAAGCATGAGACCAGTGGGTGGGCTGGCAAAAAAACAGCACTAAAAGCATGCAATCCCTAATGGTCTTAAGATGTTTACCAGGTTAATTTGACCACAGTTGTAAAATACATTTTAAAGACAGATCACATTTTTCTCAATGAGCCACTCACTGGGGCAGGTGGGGCAGCACTTCTTGGGGTGGATCTTTGGGTTTTTACAGTGAACCACACACTGCACCTCGGCCTCTGTCACCACTCCCTCCTGGAACAATCAAAAACAAATAACCATTTATACAACTTTCAAGATTTCTTAATCCTTGTCAATATATGGACAACACAAGTAAAATCCCTCCTCTTAAAAAAAGAAAATGTTACAAATAATTTACCCTGCTGCACAAATACATCCACCAAATCCACCCCTGACCACATCCTAACGTACTACTTTTTTCACATGACTAACTTGACTCTCATTCATTCCATTCTGCATCTCCATCATATCCTAAACCTAACGCTGTATTCTTCTCTCTAAACCCCCTGACTGTGAACTGACCAAACAGAGCAGCGTGTTACTTCAGCGCTGAGGTCAGTGTGTGCGGGTGACATCGGGCCTAAAACAACATGTCCGCTCTCATCTCTGCTGACGTGCACTCAGTCAGGATGAAACCGCACTACCGACCTGACAGCGCCGGCTCGTGCAGGGTTTGGTGGAGGTGGTCCAGTGGTCTGTGCTGTTGTAGGCTCGTCCGTCAAGCCTGCAGCCTGGAACACGCAGAGGAGAATGGGTTTAGGCAAGAGAAACACAAGCTAGCCGTGGTGACGTTCGCGAAGTGTTGTTGCGTAATGTCAGGGGTGAACAAGGACGCAACGACGGAACTTGGATCGAGTCTTTGAGTTAGAAGATGAGAGCTTTATCCATTGAGCCTGTTTTAATTAACAAAGCTAGAGAGTCTGATATGGAGGGTGATTGGTCATTGACGTGATAAAGTTAAGGCGAGACGCTGAAGGTGAATAAGAAAAAAATTTAAAATGAAAAGATATCAGTTTTTCGTCATGTAATGTTTTTGAATAGAAATAAGTGTAAAGTGTATGTGTAAAAACGGCCTAACTTGCACATATTTAATCTGAAAAATGGACAGAACCAGGTTTAAATTTCTTGGTCCATTTTGTACACATATTACACATATTACAATATACAATATACAGTGGATTAAATGAAATGATAAAACATCTTTTAGAGGCAGATTGGACAAGTTTGTTGTTTTCGCTTGAAAGCCAATATGTTGAGAGTCCAAAAAAACAAAAAATTGATAATAAAATTAGCTTTGCCTATAGTGTCTCGCCTTAAGGAACAGAGTTGTAAATTAGTTATTGAAAACAGGTTATGGTTAACCTTGGGGTAAAGAAAAAGGTTTGGGTCGGTTAACCAAGCAACTAAAACAAACTTGTCACCTACATGTTTCTTACACCATAAAATATAACATAAAACAGTAACAAATTTCTATTTCACACTTCGCAATAATCAGACCGTATTCTAGATTCAATTGTAATGTGTGTGTTGCTTTTCTGGTATTGACCCTGTGCACATGTCGTCACGCTCTTCAGAGGAACGTCCACTCTGTCATAACAGACGACAGAAGCACTGTCTGAGCACAGTAAAATGATGGAAACCTGCCCATTGAACAGCTAATTCGATTGATTTTACAAGTAAAACAGTGATCTTCTGCTGCGCGGTTGGCTGCACTGACAGTCAGGGAGTAAACCTAAACCTGTTGATGAAGACAGAAGACCGCGATGATCAGCAACGAACTAAGAGAACTGGAGGCACTCAAAGTACTCACGGATTTGTATTGAGCCCTTTTGAGCATTAAGTCAATACTAATGTTACAAGACGATCATGAATTTTTGGAATAATCAGCGTTACATGGTGTGGAAAATGTACGTACTGTATATTCAGACTTCTTGCCCAGAGTAGTTTTATTCAAACTCAAGAGAAAATCATTATTCTTATTATATATTCTGTAGAAATCTGTGATGTTTTTCAGTCCCCTGGTTCAGCTTTTAAGAGTGCAATCTTCCCTGTCCCCAGAGAACGTGCTTTTTGAGCCCCTAAAATATGTCCCACTTCTACCGCCAACTGAACTGAGTAAGCATTAATAGTAGCCATCGCTTAATTGACAAACTATTGCAATCACTGTGAGTTTTTCTCAGTTGTGCGCTCCCTGTAATGCTGTATCCACACATTTTTGCTGCCTGACATGGCGCCCACATGATCATGTGACAGTGACATAGGTGCAAAGGGTCAATATTAGATTGTAGAGGAAATCCAAATGGTTCTTGGAAGGCTCATCAGCTTCTTTTGCAGCTTTTTGGTAGTTTCTAAAATTTGTGATGACATAGTTGATCTTCTAATATTGTATATCTCAAAAACAAGCAATTTCGATATTAGGTTGTGGACAATAAATCCTCTCTTACTCCTGTCTCCTACAGCTGTTGAGTAGTGCACACTCACCTGCAATAAACAAATAGCCTATTCATTATGAGACATTTAAGTGGTCTCCAATCGAAGTTTAAACAAGCATGCAGTGAAACCTGATCAGAGCCATCGACCGGGTCTGGGGTGAGAGAGAGAGGGGGAAGGCTTGGGTGACACTGCTGCGTGGGACGGATGGAGCAGACCGTTCCCTAGACTGTTCTCTTATCCTTCACTGGGGCCCGTTTAAGATGACAACACATCACCATAGATCAGGCGCACAGAATTCCAGTGCTTCTCAAATTCCTAAGAGGTAGCACGTTTTACCTTTAAGTGGCAAAGTGCAACGTAAGTCAAGGGATTGTGCCGCAAGATGTGTCAAAGTCATGCACCAGGCTCACAGGCTGTGGGAGGCCGCTGCGGTTCTGGGACCACATTTTCTTTTCAGTTTGTTGCGTAGTATTCAGATAATAAGAGTTTAAAGCACAGCGGGCACTAACTGGTTATAGTAACCAATGTGCACAATGTCCAAAACACATATTCAGTCTACATGCATTTTTATAAAGTTTCAGAAATATGATTAATTGTGAATGATTGTGTCTTATGTCTCTTATGTTTTCAAACTTTCTCATTTGTGCTCCGTGCACAATGGCGTCTGGCTTGCTCTCTGTTAGCGTCACTACTTCCGATCCAATTATAGTATATTTATAAGGAGTTTTGCAGAGTCGCTGAAATTAATAAATACTGACAGTTTAGGCAGTGGACAGTGAGCTGCACTGACAACATGTTAAAGACTTTGAAGTGAATGAGGAGAATACTTCACCGGAGGAGACCTCTGTGTTTATAAAGGTGGGTTTTTGGCTGTCACTCAATCGCTACTTTGCAGTGGTGGTTTTGTTAGAAAATGTTTCTTTTTTAGAATATTAGGGAAAGGTTAGGGTTAGGTATAGATTAGAGTTAGGTTTAGGAACAGTTAATTTGGTTAAATTAGGGCTTCAGGAGAGACAGGTTAGCTAACCGAGAGGCAGAACAGCGTTGGGACAAAAATGACACAGTGAGCTAGCCAGCATGCTCCTATGCACATGCAGAGTCTATGCACCAAATTTCAATCAGCGCATGCCCAGATGCATTGAGATGTGTGACGATATCAAAAATTAATTTAAATATATTTTTTCATCTCGTCATGACTTGTCCTACTACATATTTTTAACTTGAATTCACATTTATGTGATGATAACTGCACTCCACTGACACAACAAAACCAGCTGCTGTTTTCATAATCGGACTATAAAAGTCCACAATCAGCCTAAACGTTTCACCAGCTATTCTCCTCAAGAGCTCGCACTCAGCACTATATTTTAATAAACTGTAAATTGTCTCCTATAAAAAATCTTGGTGCAACTGTGAGACTATAAGTGTTTGATTTTATTAGGGTGATATTATGTACAGGCATGGGAGGGGGCACCCAGGGGTCCTAACTGTGCCACAACGTGACCACACAATAGAAAAGGAGCAGTGTGGGGCTTTCCTCGTCCAAGTTCTGCACTTTTGAGCTCATTTAGCACCCTGCGTGGTGATAAAATGTAACCGCACAGACTAAGCCCACACCCAGCGGTACATGGGTTAGAATATTGTTTGGGTCTGTGGAGGACAGGGGTGTTGGTGTGAAAGTGGTTTTACAGAGGCAGAGGGACACAGCGACAGTGCAAAGGGTTCATAAAGACAGGCTTGTGTGTGGTGGAGAGTGTATAGATGTGATCATAGATGGATTAAGAAAAAAAAATGATATGAATGACAATTTTAATTGGTCAGCACACTGAGCCTAGATTTATGCTGAAAGCGATTTAAAGAACACATAAACAGTATGTACATAAACATAATTCTATTGTTATTGACCTTGAAACATGCCCTTGGCTAACTTTACTCTGCGTATTAGAACTCAAAATAATGTACATTGAAAACCACACATTACTCAGGTGTTTAGTTAGTTAGTGCAGAGAATTACAATGGGAAAACAAACAAAGCCAGCTCGCCCCGTCATGCTAATGTAAAGCACAGAGTTGTAACGGACAGGTTTTGACTTCAGAAATGCTCAGAACGAGATGATTTATGGCGTTTAAAACAGCGCAGAAGATCTTGGAGCTCTACCTATGACGTCACAAATCTGGGACATTTGAAACAGAGTGTTTTGTGAGGCTCAGAAAAAGAAGCATAGACTAGTTCTCGTAATCTCGTAAACGGGATTAATGAAACAAGTGTGAATGAAGAACTCTAGGTACAGTACATTTTTAACAAGGGAACAATGTTATAACATTTAAAAGCTCAGTCTATGGCCTTGGTGTCTTTTGACTGTTCACTTTGCATTGGTAATTATGATTGATTGGTGTATATAGGCTTACTATTGCAACCTATGATACTTGTTGCCCTGTTTAGTAGGCTTTTTTAAAATCAATTATTTAATGTTATTTATGTTATTTTATATTTATCAACAAAAATGAACTAATGGTATTACAGTCATTTGTAGAAGTAAAAAGATGTCCTACAAATAAAAGTCTATGTAAAGTTAAAAGCAGTTATACAATGCACATTATTGGCTATCACTCTTCTAAAATGTTTGGCATGGTAAAGACAAGTAGAATACAGTATTCAAACAAAAATTGAAATCATCACTATCCATGATGACACCTTATGTAAGTCTGTGAAAGAGGAAAAACAGCCACGTGACAGCTAAAGATGCACGGCTAATCCTTGTTTATATTTGTTTACTTCATTTCTCTGGGACAGTTGCTGATGTTGTCGCTGCGGGTTGCGACAGACTCACTTTCACACATGTTCAGTCCCTTTACATACCTTTACAGCGCTCACAGCAGGCCCCCGTCTGCTTCACCACCAGAGCACAGTCCTCTGACACCGCGGGACACTTCTCCTGCTTACAGTCAGCCTTGCCCTCCTGAAACGCAACGACACATCAACGTTACACTCTACTGCTGCTGCACTGTGGAGAGGCCAGGTTGTGGGTTTGATTCCAGAGTATGCATGCTATTTAACTCCAGAGTATGCATGCTATTTTGTATCTCCGCTCTGATATGAGTTTATCCAACTAAAACAACACATGGTAGAGCTAGACAGAGTGGCAATGTGCATAAAGTGTCACAGTGTGGCTACAGTTGACAAAAATGTGAGTGTTATCTAGCTTTTGTTTAAATTCTACAAAAATCTATACCACTGATGTTTAACTGTTGTTTTACAGATTGTTACGCTGTTACATCACTTTGGTCAGTGGTGTTTTTAAAGGCATTTAGTATTATATTTGACATTGACATTGAAATCGAAACAAATGTAAAGTTATAGAAAGTGATATTCAAGATTTATAATAAATCTGTTTTTATTTGTTTCAGTCCAATCCACTTTATTTAAATAGCATATTTTATAATCTGAAATGGTTCCAAACTACTGCACAGAAAATGATTTAAAACCAAACAAATAAACATCAATTTAAAGCAAGAAGATAAAATAAATCTCTTTCGGGGTCTAATTTATGATTCTGAAATTGTATTGAATTTGAATTGAATTTGGGTGATTTATCCTTTACTGTTTCAGGAAAAGTTCAACAATAATCAGCCAATGATATTATGAAGTTAACGCAATGGTAACATTTCATCTATTGTCCCACAACAGTTACCATAGAAACATTCCATCAAACAATAAAACAAACAACAAAGTTTTAAGCAGCGCAAGCCAAGGTCATAACCAGGTGAGAAGCGAAAGTGTCTCATTTAGCAATATCAGGGCAGCTGCAATGTCACTTTCTCTCTCCTTCTCTCGCGTTCTCTCTTTTGTTTCACACCCAGTTTTTACGAGCCGTTTAATCCCTGGGCCGTAGGACTTTACACACTGGAGCTTTATAAAGTCATTCCTTGTGGCAGAGCAGCGAGCGACTGCAGCTAACCCCGATCAAAGCGCTAACCCCGAAATAAATGCACACTTTAATATAGAAACAAGGCCCGACCACGGAGGGCGGTGATGTCATGGGGAGGAGGTAGGACGTCCCGCACACAGGAGGGGACACGGGGACCGGAGTCAGATGAAGTGGTGCACATTTGAGCTCAGTTTTCCAGGAATCGGTCGTTCGCTGCCATAACAAAATGAATCTGTGGTAGAGTGACCGGCGGTGTCGGGATACGGCCGTGACAGGGTTAGAGAATGTGGCCAATCCAAATGACGGAGAACTGGAGGAATAATATACTTCTGTAATTTGCTTTGTGCAATTATTACTAAAAATGTATGTTATATGGGAAAATGTCGTGCTTAAAAGGGAGATTTTCCAAAGTGCTATGAGTCAATACAACAATATAAAACACTGTGGTAGTGTTGTCACAATACTAAATGTTTCAAAACTCGATTTCGAAGGAAAAGGTTTGACACTCACCATTACCAATTTACATACTACAGGGACAATATATTCCTTTTTTACATTCAACTGTGATTTTCAACAAAGACAATTAGCAGTAACTTAAAGATAAATATTACCAGGGCCTTATACAACTTCATGTATAGATCAAGACCATTCTAAAACTATTCTTTTTGTTGTTGTTCTAAGTGTAGAATGAGTATAGTTTCGACACTAATTTTGCATCAGAAAGTGTTTTCACACATACCAGCACCAAGAACCCTTTTTCCCCAGTCCCCATTTAGTTTGAGAAACCACCCAGTCCCCACTGCTTGAGCACAAAGCAACAGTGGCTGAAAGTGACGATAATTAAGTTGGAATTACAAAAGTCTTTTTTCCTTCAGCCTGCTCCTTTTGAGCTCTGTAAACCGGCACATAAAACTATAATGCACAAAAAGCTTAAACAAACAATGAAATTAAAAACAAAACAAATCATTCATAGAATTTTTGTTACTACTTACTGATTAAGAAATGTATTTTCGGAACTACTGTGTCAAATTAATTTCTCTTTTAATTCAAAACCGTTGTCTTAGTCAGAAAATGGATGAAACATATTTCTCAACCAAGTTATTGTAAAGTTATAGTTAAATGTACTTTACTTTACTCACAGTGTTTACTCTCTTGGCTTCAAAGGGTATATATTCCATTATATCTCCCTTCATGATAATTGCTGCTGACACAAAATATAGATAGAGCCTAGAATTCCATTGCGGTAAAATAAGTTACTTACAAATGCATAAATAACAATCAATTTTTCAACAGCTTTTCTACATTTTAGCAACACATACACTAAACAACAATGGCGTGTTAAGAGTCTTGTTTAAATGACATAAATGCAGGCTCTATTTCATCTTTAGACCAATCTTTGAAGTTGAACAATTGCAACAAACTCCCAAATTCCCACACATTGCAGAAAAAAGCCCTGTCCCGCCGCTTTGGAGGATCGGAGCTGCTCGTACGGAGTGAGCCGCCCATAATTAGCCTGCATGCCCAAACACAAACACTTATCTTCTACAAATGGCTCCTTCAGTCTCAAAGCCACATCCAGATACGCTCCGACAGTTTGGCTCGGCTCTGGCAATAATGCTGCGCTAATAGAAGGCTACGTTTACATGTGCTGCTTATTCTGTCAGCAACGTGCATTTATGTGCCGATATCTGACAACCCAATGACACTATGCGCAACACTGAAATTACTGGTGATTATAAATAGTGTCTTGTTGTATGGTAATTTGCAAAATGAGACTCACAAGTGTAACATTGGCCGGAGATGTGGCTGAGTGGAAAACAGCAAGAGGGTTCCATGTTCTACACCCAAATCACATGGAGATTTTCTGTGTGAGTTCGCATGTTCTCACTGTGTCTGAGTGGCTTTGCAGGAGAGTCCAGTTTCTGTAGATCTAAAAAAAAAAAAAAAAAAAAAAAAAAAAAACATGCACCTAGGCTAACTTTCTAACTAGGTAGTTGTCATCCTCAAGATCTAGAAAAGGGTTCTAAAGAAAAGAAAAGGGTATTGCATTAATGCCCGCTGCTTCAAACAGTTTGTCCAGAAGAGAACATATTTCCCAATTCTACCAATAACTTGGAGCAGTAAAAAAAGCAACTAATAAAGTTTACATGCCATTTCCTCATGTTTGGATTTGAACATAAGATGAAATCTGTCCCCAGTCTCGTATTCCCATCTACCCAAAGGTCAGCGGTTCAATGCCAGCTCTGACCAGTGTGTCCGCAATCATTGGTGGGGGTCTTGAAGAAGGAGGAACTGGCAGCCTGGCTTCAGTCTGTCACAGTACAGCTGTGACTACAGAAGTACTATAGCTTTCCATCAACGAGTGTGGACGAGCAGGTCGGATCACAGCTGGACATGGACTATATGAGCCACGCCCCTCAGACCAGAACGTCTCGCCACAAGAACAGCTTCTTTCTTCTGCTGTTGGACTCATGTCACTTTAATAATCACGTCAACAACACTTATCCATTCACGCTGCTCATTTTGCTGTGCTGTTCTGTCCATACTGAATATATTTTGTATCTAAGTCTATTTATCATATCGTCTAGTTTTCTGCATGCCCTTTAACATTGTTTATATCTACAATATACTATTCACTTTATTCCGGAAGATGCCGTACGTGCCGCCGTCTTGTTTCTGTTGTATTAGTTTACACGGAGCAGACGAGCTCAACAGAAAATAAGTTCTACATGGACTAAAAAGCCGTTTCAGGCCGCCCAGGAAATCGTTGCGTTGTTGACTTGTTGTTGCTCGTGTCCATTAAACATTTTACACAGATCAATCTACTTTATGTAACATTTTAGCAGCAAGACTTTTCCCTCGTTCATCATTAGCTTTAACGGAGTTCTCGTCAAACGGAAGTGCGTTTACAACAAAAGTCCGGATCTGTGGCAAAAAACGGCAAAAGTGGGCGGGGCGGAATAAGGTGAATAGCTCAGAGTTTGTGAAATTTGCTGTTGTAAATCCATGGCAGTGTGCAAAGGTGGATGAGGCGTTGTCTTGCCAAAGGGCACAAGGGCAGTAATGCTGGAAACAGAAACTAATCCTCCACCCTGTACCAACTGAGCTGCAGCTAGTTAGTTAAATGTCCATCTATATCAACGACATAGTAAAGAAAACGTCGTGATGATGAATACGATTCGCACATTCGCTATCAAGCACTGAAAGCTTGGAAGGAACATACAATAGTCCCATTATTTTTAAATGTACAGCCCCCACCTCCACCTTTCTGTCCCTCAACTGCATACACTCATGTAAGTCCACACACGTATACCTCCCTCTTCATGTTCCGAGGGGTCAGGGGTCAGCAGAGGTCACCACGCCTTACAAACACTCGACATACCAGCGCGGCACCACGGCTAACCCGGGCCTTTGGTGACGGGTGGACACAGACAGCTCGCGGGATAAAGCGCTGGTATGTCTGTATTGTGCGTGTCAGGGGTCACGGAGAGGGAAAGTGTAGAGTGGGTTTTGTTTTTCATCGTAAAGTATAAGATAATGACGTCTCTTGTTTTAGACATGGGATACAAAGTGAGAGGCAAATTTAACTGTAAAGAACTTTCGGAAGGTTGCTTTTGTTTCGCGCGTTTCTGTGCATGCCAGGACAAACAAAAGTCCAGGTCCTACTCGGATTTGAACAGGAGGTTTGATTGGGATGATTGCCATTCAAATCTCTCAAGTCAGATAATTATTGGAGAACTCTAAGAAACGCTGCATGTATAGAGCGCTAGAAACAATGAGGAGAGGCATTCAACTGCACTGTGCAACATGCATTAGGCACGTGTTTAGACGTGTCCGAACTCATTTTAGATCGACACAAATGATGTTTGTGTACCCTATAAGCAAACTAAGCAACTACTTAGGGCCCCGAAGCCACTAGAATCTTGATTTTCAACCAGTGTGCCGGGAACACTAGTGTGCATTGAATTTTTGCCAGGTGTGCCTTGAAAAAATGTAAGTTACAGATTCACAAAGGTGGATGCAACTGACTAATTTACATTTCTGGAGTGTCAATATAAAGAAGTGGCACCCACATTATTTGTCTGATTATATACCATTCTTTTACTAAATGGTTTGATTTGGTAATCTTTTAGCAGTAGGGAGTGTGCCGTGATATTTTAAAAACAAAAAGTGTGCCGTAACTCCAAAAAGGTGGAAACACTGCACTACAGGGCCCCAAGAGCATCTGAAATTTTGTATGAGCTTGAGAAAACTATTGCGCTGCACTTAAGCCAACTGGATGCCATTACAATTAATCAGAAAACAGGAAAAAAAAGTCTGTGCCTAGTGGTGTTTTTTGCCCCGACAACTTTTTTCCCCGTAGGCTTTTTATTTGGTGTTGGTAATACAAACAGTTAGGTAGATGTGATTACAGCTGCGTGCAAATAGTTAAGCCCGACTGGCAGTGGAGAAGCGAGGGCTCCTAAGGTAAAGGCTTGTGTTGTTTCTACGGTGACCACCTGTCCCTCTTCTGGTTCTCCCGCAGAGCTATTGAGGCCCTTGTCTCTCGTGGCATTTATTTAAAGAATGTACCACTTTTTCAACGAAGCCACGTGTAGTAAACAGTGAGATTTATATATTCTATTTTGCAAAGAAATCAAGACTTTTTGGGTGTACTGGCATTCAAAGTTGTAATATGTTTGGCACCTAATGTCTGTGTAACAATAAACTGGTGTTATAATAAATAGATAATAAAATGGTGTTATTGCAGTTATTATATCTATGGGCTTAAAGTCCGACCCTCCATGTTCCACTACATCCAGCAACATGCTCCTTTTTTCTACAATTGTAACAGGTCACCATAGTTTCAATGTTTTGGGTCATTGTACATCGTTTTGGGAAAGTAAAAACAACTTCACGATGCGTTTAAGTGCTCTGCAGGATCAGATTTTAATCGAGATGGAGATTTCTAACCGTCATTTCTCCTGTCAGGAAAAGCATGCAGAGTTCGGACTTTTTATTTTAAATGCCATTTCTGTAAATGTTGTCCTGGAAAGTCTCAGGAAATTCATTTTGAAACAGTTTTCTTTTTAAATATAAGACCAAACAAATACATTGCCCAGCCCTATTATAGGTATATATGTCACAAATTATAGCAATGTTTTCCCGCAAGTCAACAAGAAAATTGCATATCGAAATCTTCTATAAAGTCTATAATCAAATTCAATTCAATACTGTGCTTTCAAACCCAAACTGAAACATAATTGGTTCATACTCAAAAATACCAGGATGTGTCCAAGCTAAACCAACGTTAGCTCTCAGAAAAGTCAACTGAGGTAGATTTTTTGGAAGTTCTTGTCGGAAAATTATGAAGTTGGTATTTTGAGTGACGTCAAAGTCGAATGTCATGGAAAAGTGAAGTCCTAAACAAAAGTGGTCTTACACCTAATACACTCAACAGGTCAAATCCAATGACTGCAATTCAATCATTCACTTATTCTATTACTGAAGGTCAGCCGCAACAGGCTCATAAGAACATTATTGTACTGGACTGCTGAAAATGTACAAGGCTAGTATTTAAAGTGTCGTCAAATCTTAAATCTATAGTAAATAGTCATTAAAGTAATTCAAACTTTATGAATATTTAGAATAATATTTAGCTTTCAGAAAAGGTCAACGGGAAATAAAGAAATAGGATGCCAAAAGCTTCTTAGATGAACATTAATTGCATGGTAATATTTCCCAAATTCATACAAGAAAACATCTTGCTCAAGGGCACAACAGCAGGAGCACTCATTTTATTTTTAAACAAGAAAAAGGTTCAAACACAATAATAAGGCCCGACTCAGTTAAAAATGGTTTTGCAGCAGGTTACTGGCCATAAAAACGTGACCATTCACAGCAAGAACAGACAACGACAGATACTTCAACAGACAGGGGCAGCAAGTTTTCCCAAATTTACAATGTTTTATATCTGATTGGCCTCTCTTATGAGACAACAAGATGCGTATTTGTTCAACGATTGCTAATACTTTAGGCCTAACACAAGAAACTGGCAGAAAATGAAGCACAATTACTTACTTTAACTGCACAAGCAAGCTCTCAGATAAGCACATGGTCTAAAAGTTGTTTCCAATTTGTTAACAAGACTACTTCTGCTCTGTAGTGCAGTGTGTCAGTGGGGAGCACAGTGCCGTGCGCTGGACAAATGCATGTACTGCAGTTTTTCACACCTTAAGTCAGAGTGACTCAGAATCAGAATCAGAATCAGAATTACTTTTATTTATCCCCAAGGGGAAATTCTTTTCGTTACATGTGCAACCGACCAGTAGAGACAGAAAGTATTAAAACAATATAAGATATATAGAAAATAAAAATAAAATACAATAGCTCTATATAATGTCTACCCCATTTAACTTAACTTATAAGTGTCTTTATTAATCAACTAAACCCCCGATATGAACAATACTCAACTAAACCCCCGATATGAACAATTTTACAATAAGATTAACTCTACTATCCTTGTCTATTTACATATTCACATGATCATGTACAGTTTGTGTATATAAGTGGACTTAATATTGCACAGTGGACTTAATATTGCACAATGACTTCACAAGCGGATTTACAGCACAGAGTTCAGTAGTTTGATGGCGACAGGCAGGAATGATTTCTCAAGGGCCACATTGGATTTTTACACTTGCCTGGGGGCCGGACAATTTACAGTTTGGATGTTGTTAACTTCAGTATATAACACGCTATTACACATAGACTTAATGCCTAAAGTACACAAAAACTACAAGACAGTGGCAAAAATCATTACCTTTATTTATTTTAGTGGGAACAGTGCCATTGGTCACTCTTTTTAGCCGATGCATCAAAGTTTGATGTTATTCTAGTGGTGGCTGTTCTCAAAACTGATCTTCAATGAACAAACAACTGCAGCCCCAGACAACTATAAAATGACCAATGTGCCATACTTAACATATTTAATATCATTAAATGCTTCATGGGCCGGATCAAAATGCAGAAAGAGCCGCAGAGGGGGGCCTTAGTTTGCCCCCCTCTGCCTTAAGTACTTCCTCTTTCCACCTCATTGTTTACGTCTAAATGAAAATTAGATGTAAAGGATGAGGTGAATGGTGCGTTTTCCTGACCACAGTTGCCGTGTAAACAGAGCCTCCGTCACTACGTGTACATGCACAGACATACTTTACTTTGAGCATTTGATTTTCCGACATGCTACAAACTGCGTTATTTTCTCTCCACAGCACTAACTGAAGCTCTGGTAGTTTTTACTTTAAGGCAGCGCACCAAAACAAAACAACACATGCTGGTCCGCAACGAAGAGTCTGTAGTTTGTCATCTCTGCTGATCTAAAACGTGTGAGTACACGTCCAAACACATGTATAATACCGGTTGTTTCTAACCTGGTGCAGTTGAATGCCTCTCCTAGTCGGCTCCTTAATCGACCTGCATTGTTACACAGAAGAATACGACTACACACATGCTGATTTCCTGGTGTTCATGCAAACATGCTGAATGTCAAAAGGTAAATAGTTCTATGATGTTAAGTCATTTGAGGGAACCAAGGATGGAGAAAAATGCTGTATAGAATGTGACGCTATTACACAACAAAATAGTTGTCCCACTCGTCTTTCTACCACTCACTACAGCCATAACACAAACATACTCATTTCTCCAAATCCATCTTTCCCTATCAGCCCGTTCCCCTCAAATGCTGCGTGGACTCTTGGACTAGACCTTCTCATTCCCCAGAGCTGGAAGCAGTGACCTTTGACCTCTCACCCTTCCTCTTAAACAAACAGGTCGTGACCCCAGTGAAGGGCAGGAGCCACAGTAGCTTAGGGCCCAGACGTGCCAGCAGAACTCTAATCAGCAAACTTTCTGAGAGGACAAAAGAGGGTGCAATTACACAGCCTGTGACATTTTACAAAAACATTTTAAAATCCAGGCTGTTCAAAAACAAGACATTGTTTAACATAACAATGTATTTTTAACATAACATTTAACATAATCGTATTTGCAGCAATACCTGATCAGTCAGATTATTACTGTATATTATATATTTTATATTATATTATATTTTGTCAAAGACACTCAAACTTGACCAGTGGTGGAGAGTAACAAAGAACAAAAGTAAAAGTACTGTACATAAGTACAATCTGAGCATTTCAGAGAACGTTCAGGTTTTTAAGAGTAGGCTCAAGACCCACCTTTTTAGCTTAGCTTTTGACTAATATTTAATTGAATTGCTGCATTTACTATATTTATTTATCTATCCTATTTATTGTGTTTACTTATTTTAGGCTCACTATTTTATATGTATTTATTTATGTATTTACTTAGTGTTACTCTATTTCTACCCAATTCTTTATTTATTTCTTCATATTTACTTATCTATTCTTTAAACCATTTTAGGCTCTCCAGTGTTTCCTCTGAGGGGCCCTCTGTACTGGAAGCGGTGGTCTGCTGTGGCTGCTGGGCCCTGGCTCATGGGCCCCTGGTGGAGGTTTGGTTTGTGCCTCAGCTCTCCTCTGGGCCCTGAGTCTGTGTCCTGCAGCTGCGGCCGACTCTCTGCTCCTGGTGCAGACAGCTCTTCTGATGGTGCTTCTTCAACTGGTGTATCTGTACTCAGCCTCATGTATCTGAGATACATGAGGGGGGGGGGTTAATGCACTGTAAAGCACTTTGTGTTACATTTTATGTATGAAAAGTGCTTTATAAATAAGGTTTGGTTGATTGTAGGTACCTGTACTTAGCTTTACCGTGCTGTATTTTTACTTCACTACACTTGAGTCTGTACTTTGTACTACACTACATTTTTACCTGTTTTCCATATGGTTTAAGGTTTATGTTTCATTTGATGTTCATGGTGACATTCTGCCAAAAGGTTTTGAGTTCAAACCTCAACAAAAATTATTAATAAAAATGACTTAAATTAACAAATTAATACAAACACAACATGATCACAACTTTTGACTCTCAAAGTAGATTTTTTTGTGTGCTACTTTAGCTTTTTCTTGAGTAATTAATTTTTCTCATGCATTTGTACTTTTACTCAAGTAAAAACAACTCTTTTGGTTTACTTTAGGAGAATATATTCTGAGCTTGCACATTTCTAAGTCACTTTTGGGGTAATTGACAGTGTTTCTCTCCAACGCCCATTTCATAACTCATGCACATAAGTTATTACGTCTTTTAATGATGATCCTAAAATTCTTTCATTGTGGCTTATATTGAAACCTCTCTCTTGACTGTAATCTTGTAGTTTCAGACAGGATTTTCTTGTCTTTTATTTATTTTTTTATTTTCTGAAAATTGTCTGGGAATGGAGCTCACACAGAGCTTTAGAAAATAAAAAAAGAAGAGCCAAAGCATCAAACTCTACCATCTTTCAAAGTTGTCCTTTATAATGAATACAAAAACTCTCAGTATTGATCAGCTACTGTTTGAGTTGTGACAGGAGATGACCTCTGACCTGTCCTCTTTGGCCTGGGCAAAGGATATTTACCTCATTGATTGTTTTATGAACTTTGGCTTAAGGTAAGGTTTGATGTGATTATAATATAAATAGAAACTAGAACACATGATAATTGAGTTTTATGGATCGTCTAGACAGGCCACAATTGTAACACTGTACTGCCATTTTAGAAAAACAATTGGCTGTTTTGTAATTACTCAGAAAAGGAAATCTGTAAATAGTAACTTAATTCTGTTACGGCAACGTCCTTTAAAAATAACGATAATTAAATAAGTTGGAAACTCCAATAATAGATAGATAACCAGTCTTATTACTTCTCTACAAGAATTTCCTTTTGTACTTTTCTTAAAATTTGACTAGATTTCAATAGATCTTTGTCACTGTCACATTATAAATTATTTTTGTCAAATCAAATTGTGGCAATGGTCATGAAAACAGCAGGGTGTAGCTTTGATGTAATGTTTGATTCAATTCCATTCAAAGTACAACGCAATAAATTTATATTTAAAATAACTTGTAAGGGAAATATAATGATGGTTTCGGTTCTATAACTATAAGATGAGATGAGATAAGATTTGACTTGTTTCAGTGTTTCTCTGAGGTGTTGCATTGCTGCTGATTCTTCTTTTTTTTTTAGCCCTGATGAAGTGGCCCAAATTACCCTAAGCAGTATTTTTTTACTGCAAGTTTCAAAAATCTACTTTTTATAAACCAAATATCAAGCCTGAATAAATGTCTGAGATTCAGTCTAACCCAACCTCAGACCAGTTTTTGTTGGCCCTCAGGCTTTTGCTAAATTGGTCCAAATAACCTAAAATATTTTTTTACTGTAAAATTGAAAAAAGGCATGCTATCATAACCTAAATAACAAACACTTTATTATACAGACCTACATTAACGTTCCAAGCTTTAAGGCTCATCAGAGCAAAATTCTGAATGATTCACTTCATTTTTCCGTAGTCTGGCCCTTCGCTCCATACAGGTTTCAAAATGTAGCCCTCTGTGAAAAAGTCTGGAACCCGGGTCTAATTTGTGTTGAACCTCAATTATTCACTGCATTGACCACCAGTCTGTGGCCCTCCATTGGCCCTCTACTTTGTCTGTGTTTCAGATAAAGTAGTGTGTCACTGAAAAACAGTTGGACAATAGGGTAAGAAAAATGCACTTAAACTAAACCATGACCAAGGGTACGTTTACATTTTGGTCCTGATTTGGTCCTGGCTTGAGCCCTATTTGGTCCTGTTCTAGTCCAGGTTTAGTTCCAGGTTATATCTCAGTTCTGTCCCAGTTCTGGTGCAGTACATGTTTTCCACAAAGAGGACCCGTCTGGCGCTAACCGTGGCCCCGCACTGACCCGCTGACGTTAGGAAGCGAGGGAAGTGTGAGTGAGCGAGGAAGAGCGGACGAGAGACAGAGATGGACAGACAGATAGGAGAGATAAGACATCGTCATGGCGACCGGCCCGTCACTCCGTCTGTCAGCCGCATCCACTCCGAGGCCATTACACCGGGGTCCTCACAAAGGCCCTCTGTGAGCGAGAAGGGCCCATTAGTGTGTGTTCTGGGGCCCGCATGAGTGACTGGAGGCCCCTGACTCTGTGCGGCAGAACAGACAGGCTTCTATCATTGGGAAAGTTAAAGATTGTGAACTTAAACTCTTAAAGGTGCAACCTGATTTTCACACCACGAAAGGAATGAGGAAGTATGTGTTGTTGATATTTAAATTCATGATTTTTTTGTTTGCGTGTAGTTTTAGATCAGGGGTGGACCGCCAAAGCACTTTACAGGGGTAAAAAAAACTTTATAATTAGATGCAGACAGTGTTCGGCAGCTTCATTTAGTCACATGACGCTGCCGTTTTTTTCATGGGGAAAAAACAAAAATGGCTCATTTACAAGAAAAAATTGTAATAAAATACCACAGGGTTTTTTATTGGAAAGTAATGACATTGACATCGGAAAGATGGTGGAAGGGCAACTGTGGTAAATACTTATCATAGTTTTACATATATAAAGTTGCAGTTTGTGAAGAAATTTAGAAATTACAGGAAGTAGTACTGAGTTCTGAATTGGAATCCCTCTGTGATGTCATCAAAAAGCGACGTGCCATTGTAAATACCAAGACAATTTACACACAACTGACACTTTAAACAGTCATTCAACAAAATAAAGTTGATGTCAGGTAGTATTATTTGTCCATTTTTTATTTGCATAACATTGTAGGCAAAATGCTTAGTAAAATCTTGAATGTAATCATGTTCACAAAATTTGAGTGAAATATGTCGTTTAATCTGTCATATAGACTTTAAAAAAAAGCCTAATTGCAATTATTCTAACAAGCATTGAGATTGTGATTTAATATTTTAGTTTTAGTAATAGGATTCTGTTTAAAGAGCACTTTTTTTTGTCCAGGGGCATTTAAATTTGAGAGAAGATGGAAATATGGACTTCTAAACTAATATAACATAACATAACATAATAACATGTTTGTCCATGTGTGTTTGTTTTTTTGTTTTTTTAGAGGAAATGATGTTACTTAAAAACTGTAGTTGTGACAATTTGCTATAATTGCAGTTTCAATTTGATTGTAATAGGCTACATCTTGCAGCTCTAATGTGCCCGGTTTGTAAACACTGAATATGACTAACTAGGCAATAATGCACGAGTAAGCCCTGCAGTGTAAAAATAACATAACATAATAATATTAACATTTTTGCAGGCTTTATTCTTGAAATGACATAGCTATGGTGGCCAGGATGATGTTGTTGTCCTATTGTTAGCATAACCTAAGTTTGACCTGGATGTTTTCTTTGATAAACTGTTGCGTTTCCTGACGTCCAAGGAAACTCGTGTCACTTTTCAGAATGATCCCGGAATAAACAGGATTCTTTGATGAAAGCTCACAAGCAAAGCATTTATCATTTTAGCAGCGACTACGCAGCTAGCTAGTTTCATTATTACACCGGCCTTTCTTAACTAACAACATTAGCTCCTTCTATAATTTGGAATGGGTAGCTAGCTCAAAGTTGTAAATATTTCTTCCACTTCGTTAGCTTCTTTTTTGTGCCTTATTAGCGTACATAAATGAAGTTAGGTGTTCATCAACGTTAAAAGGCCACTTCATTGTTACCTGTCGTATATTTTTAGCCTACTAGTTTAGGTTACGTCAAAAGGTTTTCAGGAGATAAACAAAGCCTAAATGAAATATAGACCTAATGGCCCTAATGTATGTAAGTTTATTAGCGAGCATGACAGCGCGAGGGGGAGATGAAAGGCAGCCTATTCACTGCTGATGACTGATAACACTGAGCAGGCCACGGGCTGATGTCTGCAGATAACACCGCAGCCTATCAGGAGCCAGAGAGCAACAACTTATCATGTTCAAATACTGATAGTTTAGTCGCAAATGTAGCATATGCATTATTATGAGTACAGAAATATATTAGGGCTGTTCATGGTTAACCAGTTAGCTGATTAACCATGACTAAATGTTTATCCGAGGTAAGACATCTTGCCCGGTTAACTGGTATGTTTGGTTTTTGGCTTGTTTATTTGTTTTCATACACAATTGTGCAACCAGAGGGCGCCCAAGCAAGCACCCTCATGCAACTGTGACGCCAACAAGTTTGCTAAAACTTCAGAATAGTGTATGTATCCCTCAAAGAGCAAACCTGAGTGACGCTGCAGTATGTATGAACTAATATAAAACATGGTTTATTTAACTTCCATTTCATGTAGATGAGAAAATGGACAGGTGTTTGCCTCAGATAGAAAACAATTGATCTTTTACCTGCACAATCGAAGTTAAGCGGCTAATGCTAGCCACTTGAAAATGAGACTCAAAAAAGCACTGTGTTAACGCAGTCAGTTAACCAAATAATAGTTTTTTGCTACATATGTGGCAACTAGCCTATGCCACTCGCCACCATATTGTTTCGCTAATGTAAACTCCAAAGGAAATGTGCATAAACTGGTTAAATTTTTGCAACTACAAATGATATAATTTAAAAGACAAATAAACAATAACAAAACAATAAAATTGCCTCTTTCCAGCAGGTTTTGTGATTCTCATGGTCAGGTCACATGACAGACTCCAAAACTCCAAAACTGTAAGTGTAGGCCAGGGCCTAACATGTGGCCAAGGGGCCAGATCAGGCCCGCAAAACAATCTGATCCGGAGCTGACCCATCATCATATTAAAAAAAAAAAAGTGTTATCTTGTTTTTCTACATAAATCTAATACAGCAGTAGTTATTTTATTATTATTGATCTAGTTGTGGATGTTTTGTGTGACTTCAAGTGGTGATAGTTGTGCAGCTCCAGCCTACATGCTACAGCCCTCCAAAAAAAATCTGGGAAAATGAAGTCAAATAGTCGAATCTCCCTCGCCTTGGCCCTGAGCAGAAACAGAATCCCAGTCGGCCCTGCTCTCATCTCCCTGAAACAAAGGGCTCACCGGGACGCCGCAAACAAGGGCTGAGAGGCCAAAGAGCACATGTTCCAGGAAAAAGAGAGTGGTGCTAATGTTGTGTAGCTTAGATTTAAACAGCTGCCACGAGCCAAGACAACAAACAGGCTTACATCTACATCCTTTTACTAATGTTTTTTGACACTACCACTGTACTGGCTACTATAGACCATGGTGACAAAAACTGTACCTTTTAGCCTGCCACAACTAATAAAAATTACTAGACTAAGACTACTGTCATTAGTACTGTCAAAAATCGGTTCATGCCAGACACATGAGCCATCTTGATTCTGGTTGGTAATGTCAACAAATGTAAACTCCGAAGGAAATCTAACCTGCTCAAATATCAGAACAGTCCTAATTTTTACTGTCAGCTGTGATTCTGACAATTATACAACAACAAATGACATGCAAAAATACAGCTGCATTTAAAAATGCAAATGTGGCTTTGTAGCAAGTTATATAGAAAATGCTAATAAATTATTAGCATTGAAGAAGAAGAAGAAGAAGAAGAATTTTTATTTATAGAGCGCTTTTCCACCTAATAGGCACCCAAAGCGCTTGGTGACCAGCATACAGGTCAAACATAATGGACTCGAAGAAATCGTCTAATAACGGAAACATTGCTTGTAAGTGTATCCTGAGTTTTTAATGCTTACTTTGAAGGCCTTTGCCAGTTAAAGGTCTGTGTAAAGTTGTGAAAAAAGCGTTAAAAGCTCTGATATCTGCACTGACTGCCCAGTGAGACGTTAGAGGCTAAAACACCTCTCAGACAACATTTGTGACCTCATTTTGCATTTATAAAAAGGCAAAGTACAGAAAGAAAACAATCCTCATTTCCCGTAGAAATAATATGATGTATGTTGGCATGAACCAATACAGCTAGTACTTTTACTCCTAACATACATAACTGAGGCATGTCCACACTTTTCACTGGGGTGGCCCAAGGGCGGCCCTCTGCAGGACAGGCATACAGATCATTCTGAGAATTGAACACTTTTGTCGACACCACAGTTGTCATAGTTTTTGTGAAGAAATAAGTTTAAAGATTAGGAATGAGTTACATATTTAACTATAGTTCCATGAATTCCTTCTGACCGCCAGAGGCAGTGCTTAAGCGCTGAATGCGTAGGCATCATTCAGTGCTTAAGCACCGCCTCTGGTGGTCAGAAGGGATGAAATAAAACACATGCTTATATATTTCCTCTGGTGAAAATTTGGTGCAATAAATACAGTTAAACAAGAATGGTTATTCACTGCAGTGGTTATTCTGTGGTGGACAGTTCGATTCAGAGCCTGTGGCCCCCCTGGCCAATCCCTAGAAGTGTCCCAGACGACACAGCCTTCATACAAGTGAGCTACCACCATTGGCCTCAGGCAATGAAAGCTTTCTACAATAACACCTCCACAAGTAGACACACTACTAATGCGGCTAGTATAATGTTAGTAAATTTACTTTGAGAACCACTATCTCTCAAAGTCACAAACGTGGCTTATATGTTTTAATCTTGAAGCATCTTGTATATGTAGCCCAAACACTTCATTCATAACCTCAAAAACATTCAGTCCTGCTATCAGCCCTTTTCCATTGAGAAAGTCCCGGCTCCCTCACCACACCTCCCTGGTCAGGACGTCTTGTGGTGTTGGCCCTGTCTGCTCCTGATAAGAACCATCACACAGGAACCATAATCTACTGTATACGCAAATATTAGCCTATACTATCTCTGCAGGAGGTCACAGTGTAGAGAGCCAACACTACAGGAAAATGTTACAGAACACAAAGTCACAGCAGCCGACAGTAAAGAGGTCTCAGTAGGCCAGTACAGTGGACTTTATGCTTTGTGAACATGTAAAACATATCACACTGAGAAAAGCTCAAAAAGATGGATACGGCTACTTATATATTATCTTTGCTAAAGGCTAAATTAAGACATACACCTCCTAGGCTCTCTCTCCCATCATCTCAAACCATTCCTGTAAATGCACTCTTCTGTCTTCGCTCCATCATGATACGACATTTCATATCCCTCTTGCGCCCCTTCACACTGTCGCAGCAGAACTATCACCCCTTCAGCTAAAGACATCTACTTTTTTTATTAAATCAATCGAGTATGAGATCAAATGTGGAAAAATGTGCATCAGTGGAGCCTGTGCTATCAATGGAGATGCATTAGGCAACAGAAACACCTGCATTCCAGTACGCGGTACCATACCATGAGTTAACACTAATGCATTATCAGTGAGACAGTTAGCATTAGCCTCCAAACATTGCAAACTATGAAAATCCAGGGATTTTTTGTGACAACCATTCTACCATACGTGAGTAACACCAAAGTCTCGTGTAGCATCGTTTTGTGTAGATTGTTACCGTTAGTGATTAGCGCCGAAATTACAATAAATGCTAACAACCTCGTAATAAACATTTCTTTAATCCAATGTTATTCTGGACAATAATGCACCAAAACATAGCGGGCCACAAGAGTTTGACAAGGAGAGTTTGTTATGTCTCACCAAGTGCCAAGAACTTTAGAAACTCAAGGTTAAAGTTAGCTATTGTCTGTTATTACTAATAAATTAATAATAATTAATAATAATAATTAATTAATGCAATTAACATATAAACAACAACCATGTGTCTGCGCAGTCTATTAAAAAAAAATTATATAAAATTATATTTGCTGCCTTAAAATGAATGCATAACATGTTTCCAAAAGTACTAAGCTGTGTGTGCAGTAGTTCCACATTACACATGGAGTCTGTAGTGTTACAATAGTTTTGATTTAATGCTATTCAGCATCTAAAAATCACCACTAGCTTAACATTAAAGTGCTTATGACAGATTTAGCTAAAATTCTTAACACATTTTATCAGAGTTGATCATTTTTAAAATATTTTTATTTTTACTTGTACAGCTGTACACTGTAGCTGTACCACACTGTACACTGCCCATGACAAATTAAATATATGTGAATGTCTTTTGTTGAACTAGTGTTTAAAGGGTCAAAAAAGTAGTTTCTATATATAATCTTTGTCTTCCTAGTGTGATGTCATCAATCTGTTAACTTGTCATTTTCAAAAATTTTCTCCACAAACAGATGCCAGATTGGTTTAAAACTATCATTTATATTTACAACAGGTATTAATACATCAAATAAAGTCAAAATGAGAAAATAATTAAAAAAAAACTGTCATATGCACCTAACAGAAAATGCTGATAATGTGTGACGACACAGTCCTGAGCTTCTCCTCCAGTAAATGCATCACCAACATTATCAGGCTGAAGCTCCAAGTTTAACATTCAACATAACTATTCTAACGTTAACGTCTGTTTAAAAAAGAACTTTCAAATGGCATTTAAATGTGTAACTTGAAATATGACTTACAGTATGTGCTTTATTTGCTAAAAGGTCAACCTCTAAAATGCATTCACTAGAGAACAATTGGATAATGGGTGTATTTCCAACTAAATGATCGTGTTTCTGCATTTTCTTATCACCACAAAAGGCCAATCAACCCCTTCTAGCAAACATCAATTGAGCTTATCCGTTTTCAAACCATGTCTACTCATCACACCAGCAGCAGCAGACGCAGAGAGGCAGGCGAATATCCTTACCAGGCACACACAGGTGATGCAGGGGTTATCGGTGATGTTTGGGATGTGTAACACCTCTCCTTCATTTTCACAGCTCGCCTCCGTACCTACAGGGAAAAAACAACATTAAAGAACAGGGCGAGAGCTTGGACGCGCCCCAGTCTGAAGCAGCAGACGTGACTTCATGCGTTAAATAAACTGTACTGATAAGAGCGCTCGCACCAGGAGCCGGCCTTATATAATGTGTGTAGTGGTGCAGTGGTTTAGCTCATTAACCTTTGACATGCGCGTATGGAATCCTGCGTAAAAGAGCGTCCCACTTAGATAAAGGGAAAGAGTTTGTTCCGTAAGTGACCACTGTCCACAAATATTGGATCAACCTTTGAGCCTTTTTGAAGAGCAGATTAACGGTGAGATGATGAGGTGCACAAAGGGTCTCGGTTTTCACATGACGACTTTTGTTGTTGTTGTTGCTCCAGCGGCACTCCCTTTGTGTCCCATAGGAGAACGGGACTGTGGCTCAAATCCAACGGAAAAAATCTTCAATTAAAGGATATCAATTTGAAACTTCTCCTGTAGTTTAGTCATATAAATGTAAGAAAAAAATGTATTACAAGTTTTTCATTGTGTTATATTTTTATATGTGTAAAAACGGCACTTAAATCTGAAAATGGACAGAATCAGGTTTTGACTTAATTTTTGATGTTTGTTACACATTTTAGTTACAAAAATGTACAGAGGGGGTTTTGGATTTCTTTATTTATTCATTTTCATTCATTTTCTACCACTTGCTCTCGTTGGGGGTCACAGGTGACTGGAGCCTATCCCAGTGACTTTGGGCTTTAGGCGGGGCACACCCTGGACAGTGGCCAACTCATCGCAGGATTTCTTATTTAGGTTTTGAGTAAACTAGATCTGCTGAAAATTCAAATTTCGCCTAATTCGCCTAAAAATAAGACTGAAATCTTTAATAAAAATACATCTGAACATTCCAGGCATGACACAAGAATCAATTGAAAAGAGTGTTGTTGACACTGTGTGCTGTAGAATTCTGTTTGTAAAGTCATCGTGCAACATTCAGTTAGTACACCAGGGCTTTTCAAATTGAGGCACGGGGTCCAAACCCGGCCCTCCAAGGGACATGATCCGGCCCTCAACCCTTCTTCAAAAATATGAAAAATATGTTACCTCTTGTTATTGGTTTTGTCCAGGTTTAGACCTGGTTTAGTCCTGGTTTAGTCCTGGTTTAATCCTGGTTTAGTCCTGGCTCAGACCTGGTTTAGGCCTGGTTTAGTCCTGGCTCAGACCTGGTTTAGTCCTGGTTTGGTCCTGGTTTAGACCTGGTTTAGTCCTGGTTTAGTCCTGGTTTAGACCTGGTTTAGTCCTGGTTTAGTTCTGGTTTAGACTTGTTTTAGTCCTGGTTTAGACCTAGTTTAGTCCTGGTTTACTCCTGGTTTAGTTCTGGTTTGGATTTGGTTTAGTCCTGGTTCAGACCTGGTTTAGACCTGGTTTAGTCCTGGCTTAGTTCTGGTTTGGATTTGGTTTAGTTCTGGTTTGGATTTGGTTTAGTTCTGGTTTATCCCTGGTTCAGACCTGGTTCAGACCTGGTTCAGACCTGGTTTAGACCTGGTTTAGACCTAGTTTAGTCCTGGTTCAGACCTGGTTTAGACTTGGTTCAGACCTGGTTTAGACCTGATTTAGTCCTGGTTCAGTCCTGCAGATGTTGTTATAGCCTTTTGTATTCCGTATGATGTTTTTTGGATTTCAAAGGCGGCATGTTTCGGGCCCCGAGCACAAAACCATCTGAAAAACGTGGCCCTTGACAAACTAAAGCTGAACAGGCCTGATGTACACGTCCGTTTCCTCTGAACACAACTGAACCACCCAAATCACATGTAATCTTTCGTGCATGTCCATCACTAACACTGGAAAACCCGTCTCCAAAGCGGCTTATCCCGGTCCTCATAACGCTGTGTAAAATATGTATGACAGGTGAGGTCCAGGGCTCTAACCCGATCCCTAAAGGAGCGCATTGTGCCTTTGTTTGGGTCCGCTCCCTCTGTCTCCCTCCGCGCCGTCCGTCCCGCTAAAGACACTTAAACTTCAGCAGTCAGTCAGTAAAATGTAACATGAACCCGGCAGAGGAAACTATCCCTAAAACAGGACTTTATGATCCCGATGAGAGCCACATGTGGACCGGGCCAGACGCCGGGGAAGAGCCTCGATAGAAGAAGGAGGTCAACAGTGTTTGGGATTAGACACAAACGCTTCCTTCCTGTAGCTGCAGAGGTGCTGGCTGCAGTGTAAAGAGAAGAGGGGTCAGAGGAGGTAACAAGCGCCATAAAACTGTCCAGCATAAGGACGGAGAGAATGTAAACGATAGATGAAAATGAAAGAAGAAAAGGAGGATGTTTTTGTGGCGCTAAAAGATGAAATCCAAAGAAGGTGGATTTTATAAAGTGACGTAGAGAGTGTGTAATTACAGGCATTTTGGATATATTTGTATAAAGGTGTCTCAAGTGGTAAAAATATCCAGTTTAATGGAGGGAATCAGTGGTCGAATAAGGACGTAAATTTGTAATAGTACAGATGCAGGAGCAAAAAAAGGAAAAAGGAAAAGCATGACTCGAAAAAATCTACTTAAGCAAATGTTCGAAATGTACTTTTAGAATAAACAGTAAAAGTATTTCAGACAGATTTTGAGAACTGTTAACCTGTTAACCCTAACCCTACCAAAAGGGATAAAAGGGGTAAAAAAAAAAAGTTTCTATTTGTATATTATGGTTTGCCAAAGATTAGACCAGAGGGGGGGCAAACTAAGGCCCGGGAGCCACATTCGGCCCTTTTGGCATCTTGATCCGGCCCGAAAAGCATTTTTTAAAAGTTATGAGTTAAGTATGGCGCATTTTTCATTTATAGTTGTCTGAGACTGCAGTTGCTTCAGTTCTTTAAGATCAGTTTTGAGAACAGCCACCACTAGAATAACACCAAACTTTACATTGGCTAAAAAGAGTGACCAACAGCACTGTTCCCACTAAAATAATAAAGATTTTTGCTATTCTGTTGTATTTTAGGCAGGTAATATTATGTGTGTAATATACTGTAGTCAACAACATCCAAACTGTAAATGGTCCGGCCCCAGGCAAGCGTAAAAATTCAACATGGCGTGAGTCAAAAAGTTTGCCCAGACTTGGGTTAAACGTTAAACGTATTTCCTCAACCATTTCAGGCGTCTCAAACACTGAGGAAACAAACTTTTGATTTCTCAGTCCAGTTATAAAATATAGTGGAGTAGAAAGTACAGATACCTATCCTCGAGTGAAGTGATGTAAAAGTAAAAAGAATCCTCTGTAAAATGTAAGTACAGATACCTAAAATAATACAGTGCTCTGACTTTTGTACTTTGTTACTTTCCAGCAGTGGAGGAAACACAGAAGTAAAACCTTAAATAAAAGTAAACCCTTCACATAATACGTAGTAGACCAAACTATGTTGTTATTAATTTGACACAGTCAGGCTGCATTCACTTGTCATGGTTTGGTTCTGGTTTGAGCCCAGTTAAGTCCTGCTAGGTCTGTGATTTAGTCCTGGTCTTGTCCAAGTATAGACATATAGATCGATATTGTTTAAATAGGTTATGGTTAGGATTTAGATCTGGGGTGTCCAAAAGTTCTTAATTGAGAGCCGAATATAGAAACATAGAGGAACTGGAGGGCCACAAACTGACAGTCAATTCCAGACCAGTCAAATATTCCACCATAAGGCATTTATCTGATATTTTAAAGCTCCACCACACCATAATTCAGTCTAGGAACTTTGATATCCGGTCCTTCTTACATAAAAATGCTATTTGTTGACATTATAATGGTGATTTAAACAAACAGTGAAAAGTGCTGTAATGCGGACCAATTCACCAAGAGAAAAACAGGTCTGAGAGCCACATTTGGCCTCCCTGTTACAGTTAAGACAAATACTGACGATGGTTCAGGTTAGGATTGATCTCCAAACAAATTTAACTCAATGTAATCTCCAAAAGCACAGAAACCCAACATAAGGAAATGTAAGTGTCAACACAAAGGAGCAAAAGAAAGTATCCCATGAAAATTCAACAATTCAGACAATAAGACAGAGTTAGAACAATTGAAAGTAAAAATTAGACCATCTTTGTAAAAATGAATTACCAAACAACATATATGAACCAGGTCTAAACCCAGACTAAACTCACTGAAGAGGCTGAATTTGTGGCTGATGTCTTCTATTGTTACTCTATGATCTCTATGACCTATTTTTTTCTTTTTTTGGGTTAAATGACAATATCAGCCTGTCAGTCAAAGCTCAGGGCATAACAGTCAAATCCTCCAGACTCCAGATACAACCATTAAGCATCCAGAAACTACCGGCGCTCCGAGAAGAGGCAGTACCTTGACAGTGCGACATAAATCACCATCATAAACGTCAAAATAATCTAAGCTAAACACTACACACTAAAAACAACTCAGCCCGGCCCAGCCCACCTCAGGGACCTGTCTCATTGTTATGGAAACCAGACACACCTTAGCTATAGCGGCACACGTGGGCTTCAATTTGAATCCCAATACTGCCCTTAGCATCAGCCAGCCTCATTACAAGCACCGGGATTTACATTCGAATGCCAGAATCATCATAGATAAGACAAAACATGTATTCTTAACGTGAGCAGGCTCGTCGCTCCGCAGATTTGACCCGTAACTTGGCTCGGTGCTGTCTCCTGCTTGTCTCCGTGGAGATGGATAAGTTTAATACCGCACTGTGGAACATTCCAGACAGTGTAATGACCTCTGATTCGGTTGAATAAGCACAGAAGAGCAAATTGTAATTCTAACCAAAGACAATTCAAGACTTGTTTCCCTAAAATGATAAAGCAAAGACTGTGAACTGTAAATTTCTGATGCTATTTTGAACAATAGTGCCACTTTAAACATTTGTAGTTGGATGATGTATGTAATAAATGTAAGGATTGTTTTTATGAAGTGAAAACAAGAATCACATTTTTTAATTTTAGTTTATGCCATATAATTTACCATATTATTCTGAGATTTTGATTTGAAACTTCTTCCAATTACACAATTATACTGAGCTGAAATGTACGAAAAAATACGTTTTTTGTTATCTAATGTTTTTTAAATATAGCTATATAAAGGCATCTATGAGTGAACATTGCCAAAATTGCACATATTTGAGACATAAATCTGAAAAACACATTTAAATAGTAATTCATTTTGTTGACATTTACATTTACAGAGGGGATTTTGAACGGCCTTTGAATTTACGTTCAAAACAAATCATTAAACCATGATACGTCTTTTGGTGCAGACTGAACAGTTTAGTTATTTCCAGGTCAAAGCTTATATATTGAGATAGCAAAATGTCCCAAAAAAGATAGACATTGCAGAACCAGATCTGAAGTCTCTTTTGGCAAACGTCTCTACACTTTCTTCTGCCAGTCCCATCTCTCATTCTTGCCTTTTAACGCACCAGATGTAACTCCTATCATTCATACAACATAACAGCTCAGACACTGGCTTTGACCTCTCTTGTGTATCATGTGAATTCTATATCCACCGCTTTAGGGCAACACACACAGTCCGCTCTATAATCAATGTTTTCTTTGTTGTGACCACTTCATCAGTCTATATACAAACTGATGTTAGTCCTGGTTTAGATCTGCTGTGGTCTGGGTGTTAAGATCTGCTGAAATCCTGCTTCGGACAAGGTTTAACTCTGGTTTATCCCTGCATTTGGTTCAAACATGCCCAAGTTTAAATTTAGACCTGGTTTTACACTGGTTTTGGTCCCGGTTTAGTCGTTGCATGTTAACTTTGGGGTCAGACCTGGTTTAGTCCATCATTAAAAAGACATTCATCTAAAAAAATGAAGTTCAATACAGCATTAACATCCATAAAAAGCATCTTTACGCACGGGGTTTTACGCGTAAAAACGGAGCTCTCCAAAGCAGTCCAGGCTGCTGCGCGTAAAACCGTGGTCCGGGGTGACAGACGAGACATGTCCGAGTTTCGAGACATTCGGGGGGCGACACGCAGACAGACAGGGAGACAGGGAGACGCTGTGGCACCACGGAGACGTTTTCATTTACGACTTTAAACGCGAAGAATCAATGGAACGGTTTTTACGCACGAGATCAGATCGACGATTACCGGCTAGAGACTTGACAAACGCCAACTTTTATACGAAAGTTTCTATCAAATGACACTCTATGGTATTCAGTTAGCAAGTGTGTAGTAATTGTTTGGCAGCAAATTGACGCGTTTATGCAAAAAACTCTTAAGAATCTAACTTTTAAGAAGGCGTTGAGTTTATCATTTGTTACGAAATTATACTTGTTCTTAAATTATACAAATTTTACAAACAAAAACATTTTAAGAAGTGGTCAGGCACTGCTTATAACATTTTATTTGTATTTATTTCAATATATTTGAGCTGCTTAGATGAAGCTAACAGACTAAATGGAACTTTGAAGTGGCTGCGCGTCCGTTAAACCACTTCACCCTTTAACTATTTTACGCACATGAAAGTGTCCAAGCGCAGCCAAGAAAAACGCTCTTCCTAATTATCATATAGCCCTTCACGCTCCTGCAAAGTTTCCGGATCGGTTTGCCACATCACAAAGTTGACAGCGCCTTTTATTTGAGTGAAAACCTGCACAGAACAGAAGCCGAGTCTGCTGCTGAGTGCCGAATGTGTGAGTGTCGGCCCTTTTATAGTGAAGCGCAGATTAAAAAGCCATGTTTGCAACGTTACCTGTAATTAGCGCGGAGGAGGAGCGGCACGTTTGGAGCAGCAGCACGCACCACAGCGCGAGCCGGCTGCAGGTGGACGGGAACATCCTCACGACTCGAAGAAAAGAATGACCGAAGAAGAAAAGCGTCCAGAGATGAGTTTTTTTAGACGACGTTGGCGCGCCGCATCGCCGTCAAAAAGTCACAGACAGTCGTTTTAGAGCCGCATTTGAATGACAAAAGCGCGCAGACACGTCGGAGACAGCGGCATGTCGCAGACGCTGTACCGGGACTGTCTGGAGATGAAGAAGACGCACGTGAAAGTGTGGAAAACCAGCTCTGGAGACGCTGGACTCGGACGCCGCTCCGAAAATCAGAAGGAAACGGCAAATGTATCCGTAAATGACGCGCTTTCCGTCGCCGGAGCCTTCCTGCGCTGGTGCGTTTTGGAGCGGCGCGCGTAAAGTGTGGCGTGCGTCCTCCGCTCGCTGGTCCTCTCCACTCAGTGCCACAGACAGAAAGCCGGAGGAGCGCACCACCACGACGAGAGCGTTGCGAAGTCCTGCCTCCTGCACATGTGCGCGAGCCCGGGACCTCCCCCCTGCTGTACGGCTGCGGCAGTGCGGAGACTCCAGACCAGGACCCAGACCAAACCCCGTCCAGACCAGAGCGGAGCGGTGACAGCGGAGCGAAGGTGCGCAGACAGGAGCGCACTTTCGGTTCGGTCTTGACTCTGAGGCGCGCTGGCGGGGTGAGGGAGGGAGGGAAAGAGAGGGAAGTGTGCGGCAGCGGCGAGAGGAAAGAGGGAGTGTGGTTTCAACGCGTTTACGGCAAGATTAACCAAAGGGATTTTAAAAAGGCTGTTACACGGACTACATCACGCCACAAACATCACAGCCAGGCTACAGGCAGATTCTATTTCTATTGGAAAACTGCATGATACGTAATCGCCTGACTCATTGATAAAATATAGAATTAGTGATGAAAGTATAATGGTATAATTTGCTATTGACGTGTTGTTAGTTGACACACGCAGTAAATAATTGGGTACCAATTATGAACAATTAGTTTACTGAGAAAGGTGTAGGCTAAGTACGACTTAATGAAGGCGTCAGGGTTAGAGGTTGGTGCATTAAGTAAATAATTACTGAGCCTGAATGTTCTTAATACACTTTGTTCACTGTGAATTAAGGCGAGGCACTGGAGGTGAACGGAAAACAATCTTAAATTTAATTAAAGACATAATTTGAAACTTCTCCTGTTGTTTACTCACATAAATGTAAGAAGAAAATTGTATGAAATAGAAATAAGGCATTTTATGCGTACGACACAATTGCACATATTTAAATCTGAAAAATCTGTTTCTTGGTTCATTTTGTACACATACTAGTTACAAATAGATATAAGGGGGGGATTTTGGATTTCTTATTTAGTTTTTGAGTAAACTAGATTGGCCTAAAATTCAAATTTCGCCTCATTTTTTGACTTGAAACTTTAATAAATCAGGTTCACAATTAAATATCAATAAATCCTTCAGTACGTTCAGTCAAAATCCAGTGTAAGATTGTACAGTTTGGCGTGTGTAGGAGCTACTTTAAGGACTGATCTTTATGTCCCAAGTGGATTAAATGAAATAATAAAACATCTTTAGGAGCAGATTGGTTTTTGGATTCAGTTTTGCTGTTTCTGCATGAAAGTTTATGTTGACTGACCCAAAAACAAGTAGTGTCTCATCCTAAGTCTTTGTTCATGCTTCCAAGCCCAAATAGGTATTATAAAGTGTTACCATGTCATAGTGCTGCTTAATTAGCCTCAATAAAGCATGAATCAACAATGAATAATGAACAAATAGTGTAGGATTTAGGGTATTAAATAAGGTCTGTTCAGTATGTCAGTATATCAGTAACATACAGCTATATTAATTAGGCTAGAATCGTATCATTTGATAGTCAATTTCCTAACACACAGCACCAACATTTATCATTTTAATTTAGATAAAACATATTTTTATCACAACATTTTTACCATCCGGAGCCAATGCCTCAGGTGCAGGTTCTGCCAACAGCTCAGAATTATGAGCTATCTGACTACAGAAACAAGCAGGTGTAAGTTACAAGTCATATCTGTGGAGAGGCGAGCCCACTCACAGTCAGAATGCACGTTTTCCAAGGTACATTTGAATAGAGTAAAAAGAGTTACGAAAAATATTCTTGTATAAATGTAATAATTCCATACGTGTAGCATTTCAGGCAAAGCAATAACATCCTAACGGAGACGGCTGATAAAAAGTTCAACTCCAACGCGAGGAATGACTGAAACGCTCGAAGTTGTTGCTTAAATGCGGTGCTCTTTATGTCGTCTTTTATTGCGGCAGGCTTAGGAACAACACGGCCACAACAAGTGCATTCATAGCTATGGATATCATCGCTTGCAAATTGAAAGTGCTGCGTCCGTGTGCTTGTAAAAGTGAGGATTCTAACCGCACGTGAGATTACAGACTGGTTTCACGCTCAATTTCCACATTTTTCATCTGCTGCCTCTGTCTACTGAGCTCTTCAAGCATTTATCATCACATACTAATCACCATATGATTCGCTTAATCCCCTGAACCACCAGAGAGAGCCTAAACGACTCTATCCACGCAAACAAACACCGCCAGAAATATCTCAGTGCAGTCAATTGTTGTATCACAAGAAAATGAAGTAAAAAATGATAAAAAAAAATGTAGGTAAAAATACAAATTAAGTTAAGGCCGCATTCACTTTTCTGGTAGATTGTCAGCCACTTGTCTCCGTATGTTATTGTTTTGCCTGGAATGTTCCACACTGTATGGCTTGGTCTCCATGGTGACAAGCAAGACCAGGTTACAGGTCTGATCTCTGGAAAGACGAGTCCGATTACAGTAAGCGTGCAATAAAAACATTTGTAGTTAAATGACTGCAAGAGAAAGAAAAAAAGAAGGAAGAAAAATGAAAAGCAACCCATGCCCCACATAAATAATTTAAAGAAAAACATTATTAAAAACAGTTGAACATGAATGAGTGCTATAAAACTGTTCCATTGACTTCCTCTTAAAATATCTTGTCATTCTAGATTTTGAAGAATATGTCCCCTTTAAACTTTTTATTCACTATCTACCAGATGTGAATGCTAAAAATCAACTTTTAAGATATGAAAAAAAGTAAATAAACTGTCAAAATTTGCCTCGACTTTCCAAAAAAAGAACCCCAAAGTCGCAGTGAAGATGCAGACTTTGCAGCTCTGATCCAAACTCAATGCATTATGTAAAAACAGCCGTCATTTAACAGCTTCATCAATAACAATGGAGGAGTGGATCACCTTTAAAGGGGAGGTGTACTTGTGCGGCAGACAGTAGACGGGGGTCATGAAGGTGGCCAGACTGGAGCTGGGGAGCCCTTTCAAACGTTTACAGGGGTCAGAGGTCGGCGCTGACTGAGCAGGGGGGGCCTCAGGGGACAGTGATGGGCCCTCTACACTTTTATAGCATCCCACTGACATTGTTCAAATCGCTGGCTTAATTTTACAGTTATGAGGCCGGACTCTGTTCACGGGGGTCAGGATTCAGTGTACACTTGAGCGTTAATTTGGAAAATGGTTGGTTTGGGGACAGCAGTGGCGTAGTGTTTTAAGCTAGCAGCAATTAACCAAAAGATAGCCGGTTTAATCCAGTCCAAGGTGTTGTAATGAAAGGTTGTCTGATAGAGTGATGGTAGCCAATGTTACGTTTGTATGTTAAGTTTGGTATTAAATTTAGCGGTTGATAAATTAATTTGGGTACAACATGCCCACAGACCAGAAGGTTGAGGGTTCAGATCTCACTAAGCTCTGCCTTCGTGTACATTTTTGTTCAATTGCCAATTCGCAGTTAATCAAATCAAGCAGATCCAAAAGTTTTTATTTATTTCAGCTATTCATTAGGTTTTACTTTGCAATATCAAACGAACATTAACGGTTTTAGTTTAGCTACATAGGCCTACATCTCGCTGTGTGTCCTGCCCTTTGAGGTAAACCCGGATCCTTCAGACCTCTCCTTCAAACAACCTCAAGTACAAGCCTAAAACATAGACTTTCGGGCTTTACCTGCTCGTAAATCTGCCGCCGGGGGTCCACATTAAAGTGTGGGGCTGACAGATGAGGCCGTTTAAAGAGCAGCTCATCAGACGCACAGACGGAGCAGAGAGGAACAGAGAAATCATTAGACCCCTTCCACTGAAAACTCTGTACTTATCTATTCTGAAGGTAAAAACAGGTGCGTGTAAATGGAGTTAGATTCAATGACTGCAAATAGTGTAGCGCTAAGCAGGTGTGGAGTGACCTGAAGAGGGCGCCGTTGAAGTGAGGTCGCTGTGTTCTGATCAAAACGTGCAATTAACAGAAGTGATAACTCGATCCATTGTGTTGAAATTCAAAATGGTCTCTTAAAGGGGACATATGATGCAAAGTTGACATTCATGAGCTTTTCACCTCGTTACAACCGTGTTTCCTCACCATTATCTCACCCAAAGTTGTACTTTGATTGATTTAGGCGTGTTTGAGTAATCTTGTATTTTCCTGCATTCGAGGCTTCGGTGCTCAAAAAAGTTCAATTTTTAGCTCTCTCCACCCGCAACAATAAACAACAGATAAATGAAAATGCACAGGTGACATTTCACTATGAAGAGGCGTGACGTTCAGTTCTGCACATTTGAACAGGATATTAATAAACCTGTTTCTATTATCGAGCTGTTTTAGATAAATATTGGAGTACAATTAACAAAATGTCCTGTGGAGTCCCTTGAACAAAGGCAGCAACACAAACTCATTCAAAAATATTTTCCCAGTCATTAAAACTTGAGTGTTAAAAAGTAAGAACACAGAGTTTAGAGGAGGGTTTATCCTACAATAGAAAGTCAATGGTTCAGGTCCCGCTACCGTTCCTTTTCCCCCAACTTGTCTTTGTCCTGATTGTGCGCTTGGGTCGTGGGCGTTGGTTGGCACAGATTGGCTGCCACATTGGTGCCAGTTTGCCTCCAGGGCAATTGTGGCTACAGAAGTAAGTCACCAGATCTGTTTCCTGACCCCTGTGAACCTCTGCTGTTTGTGGAAATGTTATAAGTCCATCTCGTCTTTCCTCCTGTCACATAAAGTACATAAATAAACCCAGCCGCTGCACATTAAAACTACTGTTCCCTGGTCTCATTCAGAGGCAGCGGACATATTTGTCAGAAAACCACAGAATTAGCTGGAGAGGTCTGGTTAGCATCACGGCTAGAACTTTGCCGGTTTACAACTCTATGCTAATCCTGGGACTCATAGACGTTTTTTGTTTTTTTTTTCAGTTTCCAGGGCCCACAGGTCATCAAACCCCGAGTGTAATAATAACCGTAGAAAGACTTCCACATCAGATTTGCGGCGCTGACTGTTTCTGTCGTCCTCGTTAGCGAAGGTGTTCGGCTCCTACGCTACGCTAACCACACCGTGTTCTGCACAAGTTCAACGCGTTGGACTTAAGTCGGAGTGACCACTTGCAAATCAGAGGAAAATAGAGTTTATTGTTGAAATCAGTTTAAAGTTAGCTTCTGGTCGTTCATGTTTTCACCGGTGCAGGAGCTGTTTGGATTTGGCGGTGCGCTGTCAAACGCTCCTGAACTGTCTTGTAGTTTAGCTTTAGCTTAGTCTTTATTTGTCAGGGACCATGTACAAATTCATTCATCTTATAAAAGAAAAGATGATCTGCACCAGATTTAGCCACTGCTCCTTTCCATCTGCAGGTGAGTAAAACATTTATATAAAGGCACACAATACATTCATTCAACTACATGTGATTTATTACTAAAAAGAGTGAAAAAACACATTTACTAGTGGCTTGCCTCTCCACAGACCTGACCTGTAACTTAGCTGGTTGTGCCACCTGCTTGTCTCTAAAGAGGTAGGTAAGTTCAATGCCTTACTGAGGAAAAAAACATCTCCATGGAGACAAGTAGGTAGTGGACCGTCCACCAGAAAAGTAATATAGAACATCTGAAATGATTTCTAGATGTCCAAATTTGGGGGAAAGGAAATATCTACAAGAAAGTGATCAAAACAAAATCTGCTGTGCTCGTCTTTTGGGGTAACAGTGGCTGAGTTGTTAAAGTGTCCAGTTCTCCATCCGACCAGGGCATACTTTTGTTGTGTCCTTAGGCAAGACACTTGACCCACAGGTAGACTCTAGTGTGTACATAAAAGACTGGTGGTGGTCGAGGCTGATGGGACAGAGGTATGTGATGATGTCATTACTCTACTTCTGGGTCCAGCCTATTCATTATAACACGTTTGGTGATTTCTGCCGCCCCAGGCTTCTGAATAAAGCTGTTCAATTTAAAACGGCTCAAACATAATCAGTAAAGTCTGGTTTTTCTTTAGAGATATTTTTTAGAGACGATATTATATTAGGGTGAAACACTTTATTTTCCCTAAGATGTCTATAATTCATCAAAAGGCTCAGAAAACTCTCTTTTTCTGCTGTTTGTGTGAATGGAACAATCCCATGGTTTACATCACTGCAGAGTCACGCATCACGTAAAGCAGGTATGTCCAAACTCAGGCCCAGGGGCCAAATGCGGCCCTCAGACCAATTTTTCTTGGCCCTTAGTCTTCCTGGTGAACTGGCCCACATTGTCCTGATAAGTACTATTCACAGCACATTTCAGATTTTCTACAATTCCAACGCAAATAACTAACATTTTGGTGCAATACAGACCTGATATTAAGGCAATGAGACTGAATGTAGATGTGGCGGTGCTTAAAACATCAGATAAATGCAGCTTTTTTTAACGTTTTGCGATTGATTTGTGGCCCTCCGCTTGGTCTATATTTCAATATGTGGCCCTCGATGGAAAAAGTTTGGACACCCCTGATGTAAAGCATCCTTAAGTGCCACAAAGTAATTATTATTTCTGAAATAATGTGTTAAATAACGCTACACTTCGCTAATATTTCTTCACAAAACTAAGCCAAACTTTGAAAAAAAATGAAAAGCTAGCCTGTACACTTTAACCTTCATGTTCTCCCTGTGCCAATCCTATAACATATCCTATAAATACAGCTGTATTTCTCATGTCTTTGAGCTCGTGTCATTGTGTCCTTCAGCAGACCAGTGAAAACAGAACATTCTCCACAAACATATGTATTTGTGTTGAGACGTATGTGCTCAAACTGTGGGGCAAACGATCCAACAATTACTGCGTGTACATTCAGTTCATCTCCTCCCGCACAGAGATATCATTATTGTGAAGCCACCATAAATAAGACTAGACAGCATGTATTTAGAGCTAATAGCCCCTGGAGAGAGCATCATGGGAGTTGTATTGTTGAGAAGAAACTTGAACTTCATACTTTGATACATCGCAACTGAACAGATCGAGGCAAACTAAACCAGGAAGTGAACCCGGTCTACAAGAAGACTGAACCAGGACTTTATCACACATATGTACTACTCACCCAGGACTGAAGCGGTGTGGGAATCCAACCCGGGACCCTCTGGCTGTGAGGTAAGATCGTTCATGATCTGCTTCACTGAAATGTCTCTGCAAACGAAACAGCAGTGGTTCAGTGGTTCGAACCCACGAACCAGAAGGTCAGCAGTTCAAGGTTCGATCTCTCACTAAGTGCAAGCGGTCATTGTGTCCCTGGGCAAGACACTTCACCCACCATGTATGAAGTGTTTTATTCATTGGTGTGTGAGTGAGTGCTTGGTGGTGATCAGAAGGTGAATGACAGCTGTAAGAGAACAGTACAAATGTAAACATCGTGTTAAAGGGTCACTATAACCGTAATGGGGACGGCACCGGTCAGATCTCTGAAGAG
Organism: Rhinogobius similis; assembly: GCA_019453435.1. NCBI lineage: Eukaryota > Metazoa > Chordata > Actinopteri > Gobiiformes > Gobiidae > Rhinogobius > Rhinogobius similis. Next base: position 8,093,535 of record CM033626.1, on the reverse strand, counting down.
GCGAGCACGCTTCAAGGTGTTTTCATGGCAACAAAAGCATTTATGAATGAAAAAAGGCAAGGCAGATAAAGATTAATGTCATACTGTGAGACTTTACAGACTAAGGTGAGAGACTTTAGGAAGAATTCTGAGATATCATTCTGAAACATCTGTAGTTTACTCATAAATATAAGGGAAAAAAAGAACTTTCATCATGTAATGCTTCTACATAGAAATAAGGCCTTTTGTGTGTAAAACCGGCCAAAACTGCACATATTTGAAACAGAAAAATGGACAGAAGCAGGTTTACATTTTTTGGTCATTTTTGCACACATATTATGTTATTAAAAACATGTATACAGAAAACTGGCCTAAAAATAAACATTTCGCCTCATTTCTTTTTCATTTAAAACTTTAATAAATCAGGTTTAGAATTAGATATCAACAAATCGTTCTGCGAGTTCTGTCAAAATATTGTTAAGTGCAAGATTAAGTATGGTGTGTGTAGGTTATCTTTATGTCTTTGTGCAACGCCTTTTACGAAAACAGCCTTTCAAGTTACAATGTAAAGTGGATTATAATATTAAGTAATAAAACATCTTCAGGAGCAGCGTGGACAAGTTTGTTTTGCTTGAGAGAGCAAACTGACCAAAAAACAAAACACTGAAAAAGAAAATGGGTGTCCCACCTTCAAGACGACAGAACCAGGTTTATATTTTTTGGTCAATAAAGACGACATGTTATGCTTTTCTATTTAGTGTTCAAATATAACACGTAGATCCTTATTTACACTTCTTTCCTGGAAAACCGCAATGATGATCTAATAAGACAGAAACAGGTCCATGGACTTCCTGTTTAAAACCGCAGTAGTGAGAAGCCCCGCCTCTTCAAACTGTAAAAATGTCTTCATTTACGTGTTTTTATTGTTGAGAAAAATTGCTATATATGGCATTTCTAAACCTTACATGTTTGATCTGGGGTTTGAATTGGATAAATAGTCATAAGTAAGTACAGAGATGTGGGACAGCATTGGGAGTAGGTGAAAACATACATTTTCTTAGCACTCAAGCTTCCGATTCATGACAATACAGGATTACTCAGACATGCATGAATCAACTGAAATACAACTTAGAGCAAACTAATTAAGAGGAAACGTTGTAATATTAAAGTTGATTTTGCATAATATGTCCCCTTTAATTGATATTGTGTACCGTCGCAGTCTCATTGAATAAATAAACTACAATAAACAAGGCAATAACGTATCCATGAAACCTGAAAACTGCACCTTTAAGAATGATAAAACTCCTGTTACTTTGGGACATACCTTAAAGAACGACGAGGGAATGAAGACGACTGTATTTATGCGGTTACTTTGACCCTCGTACCAATGTGGACGACTATAAACAACATCGGAGGCAGATGTTTAATAGTTTCTCCATTTCCAGACGTACAGAAGCTATTGGTGTTTTACTGACGGGTGTGGACAGCCATCTCTTCTGTAGAGAAAAACACAATCTGGTAAAGTCTTTAACATTTAGAATAAAACATTTCAAGGGAAGGAAGAAAGTGTGCGATTGTGGAAGAAAACTTTGGCCTTGTCAGCGACATCTGAAAACTTGAAACTATTCTTACTTTTGATTCCTAGAGAGCAAGCGAATGTTCCAGAGCAAAGAAGAGCGGAGAGATGAAAGAGTGGAGTGGTGCGGCCAAAGATGAGAAGGAAGGAAGGAGAGGTGAAAGGAGAGGTGATGAGAGGAGGTCTGTGTGCGATAAAAGAACGCCAGAGCTAAGGAGTAAGAGAAAGTCAGACAAGTGCAAACAAAATACAAAGTTCTGAGAAACGAGCACATAAAGCAAGACTATTTTGCTAACCCTGTGAGTGTTTTTGACTGTTATTCCCCAATTAGCCAACTGTACATTCTGTATATAGTCTCAGTCTATTTTATTCTTAATTTTATGCATGCCTTTTTATATATATTTTTTTATTTTATTCATTGCTTTATGTTGCACCTACGCCGAAGCAAGTTCCTACGTTTGTGAATTTCACTGACAATGGCAATAAACAGTTTTCTGATTTCTGATTCTGAGATGTCGCTGCTTAGGTTAAAAGATGCATTCACACTCACAGCATGGACTAAAACAGGATATTAAAAAAAAAAAAGCCTACATCAAGAACCATTAGGGATTGTTCACATTTGTTGTTATTTGGTCCTAAATAAGATAATTTGAGCTCTGATAAGGACTTGGTTTGGTTCTGTTCTAGTCCTGCTTTAGTCCTCCTGATGTAGTCCAGGTTTAGTTACAAGTTTGGTCGTTGTTTAGTCCCAGTTTTGATATTGTGAACGTGCAAGGTTGAATGCATCCCTTCGACTTTGAAACAGTTTGTTCCACTTATACAAGAGCATAAACATTTGCATACACTTTGAAGAAAATGATAGCTACTCACCAGAAGTTCTGTTTCAACTGAATATGTGGGAGGGCATTTTCAGTCACTCCTCAATGGTCCAGACAATGTTCTTATTTAACAGTAGAACACATTTGACTTATATTGTTAATACTGTATGGGGCAATGGGAGTGAGGGAAATCTTTGCTCAGACAGCTGCCCACTTGGCTCCAGGTTGGATCAGTTTTGATACGCTATGATATCTTTTGTCCTATACCAAGGGTTCTTAACCTTTTTTACCTTGAGGCCCGACTTTTTCCATCTAAAGTAACTCGAGGCCCAGTCTCATATTTAATGTATTATATTTTAGTGATTGTGCGGCCCTCAAGGAGGTGCTCGCGGCCCTACTTTGGGCCCCGGCCCTATGCTTAAGAATCACTGTCCTATACATTATTACTTTTAAGAAGGCCTTGCTGTTTTATTGCAGCTTTGTGGCACTGATTCAAAAATTTGAATATTTTAAATTTGACTTGTAATCCTGTGACTTTAGTATAATCCATTCTGAACAGAGGTGAAGGAGAAGCCACAATATGTACTTAAATAAGAATAAGGTTGCTTTAAAATAGAATTAAAATGTAGTTAGTAAACAAATTCATCAAGATTAAAATGTATTTGGTATATGGAACTAATAGTTGAGTAACAGTTTTATGCACTGACCGGCTAGTTCCAGTGGCCGTAAAAATGTGAAGCTTCACTTCCTGCTCCATTCATTCCTTATGGAGAATTAGCCCAGTCCCATAAATTAATAATCCAAGTGTCAAGGTGGTGCAGCGGTTAGCACTGTCGCTTCACAGCAAGAAGGTCCTGGGTTCAACTCTCGGGTGGCGCGGGGCTTTTCTGTGTGGAGTTTGCATGTTCTCCCCACGTCTGTGTAGGTTTCTTCTGGGTGCTCCGGTGTCCCCTACCCTTAAAAACATGTGCAACATGTGGAGCCAGGACTCCCCTGAAAAAGAGATTCTGAATCTCAGTGGGACTTTCCTGGTTAAATAAAGGTACATTTAAACAATCAGAGAGCAAGTAACAACTGGATAATCACTAGCAGCATGTTAAGATCTACATGTGAGGTACAAATACTTCACCAGAGGTAAACCTGTGTTTTATAAAAGGTGAAACCCCGCATTTTTATGGCCACCAGAACTAGCTGGTTGGTTTTGTGAAAAGGGCAAATTGGGCAAACAAAACAGTAAATAATGCACAAATTTCAGTATTTCCAAAGAAAACAAAATTTATAAGTCTCATCTGAAGGTAAAGTGTAAATAGCGCAAATGTTCAAAGTATTTAACTTTGTTAAAGAGCCACCAAAACCTTTACTCAAATAAGAGTACTGTTAATTCAAACTAAATACTACTTGAGTTGGTGAAAAAGTGTGTCAGAAAACTTTGAAAAGTAAAATTTCTTTAAAAATGTTGCAGAAAAAAAAATCACAAATTTATGAAAAAAGTAAGTACATCTTAACAAAAAGTATAATCTTAATGACACAAAGGACATCATTTTCATAACCTTTTTATTACTAAACTTGTCATAAATAAACAGGGGTGTAATTTACATATTGTCCCCCACTCTCAGCTATAAAAGCAGACTCGGAACAGTCTGAAGAAGTCACAACAACAGTAAAAAACCTCTACAGAGACACACTACCACTGCTTATGTCCACGGGCAAACCTCAGAACATCAGCAGTCGTTTTAGCTCTCACACATTCGACACGTTTCTAAGCGACAAACAACAGCGACATAATCGAGTACACGACGATCCACAGTGAGCAGAGGACTTTCCCAGAGAACGCGTTGGCTGTTAAGAGCTGCTGAAAAATTGTGGCGTAGTGGGCAGGATCGTCACAGGTGAAGCTGGCACTGTGTCTATGGCTATGTATTGTTTTTAACCTAAACAAGATGACAGTTCGGAACAAACCTGTAACAAAAACGTCGAAACATTTCAAGTCAAAGTGGGCAGGAAAATTCTGGATGGTCTGGCGTCTGTAAATCCATGATAACGTTAGATTGTATCCATAAAACAAAAGTGTAATTCAAATATAAAATTCTGCAGTTGCAAATAGTAAAACAAAATGCACTGGTACAATTTTATCTTTTGGAAATGACAGAAGTTTAAAAGCTCTACATTTTATTGTTTCCAAATTCCCAATTGATGGACAATGAAGTTTTTGTCTATGTATTAGTTACATTTACACTCCTATGTTCAGATTGCAAACTAACAGCTTCACTTTAGCTTAGTGTGCGGGTGTAACATGTAAAAAATGAAATAAAAGTATTAAGATAGAACTGAATATGTCAACTCATCATTCTGAAACACATGGATACTTCAATTACATGGATAATAATAATTACATGGATAATTCAAGACGATATTGTCAAAGATCTGTTTTTACCAACCACCAATACACCACCGATACATTCCCATAGCTCTTTACTTTCTTTCTCCAAAGTGAACTTCTGTGAAATCTGTAATAATGATTCACATGTGTCTTAAATGATAACTATATAACAAACAAAAACATAACATTTATTCTTTAATCTTCTTTCAATTATTAAAAACTTTACTTGTGCGCTGCTCATAGTCGAGTGGACAGCACACATTACTCTTTTATTACAATGGCCTATTGAACTGACTTGTTGCTGCCTAATGCAAGTTGGTTTCCTGCTTTTCACTTGTGGAACAACATTTTGAAATAAATTGTGCTTTAGTTTGCAGTCTGAACTTGGCCTTGGTAGCAGGTGCTCTCCACACAAAACCAAAGTCAATTTGATCTGTCCAAAAGCATGCTATATTTGAAAACGAGGGGGAAATATCCAAATAACAACTGCCTCTTTTTTGTTCTGCTGGCACTTTGCACTGTACAACAACAACACGAGTGCACCCAAACGTCCTTGAGCCTGGACGCGGGAGGCCGGAGTGGGTGGCTGGCCTGAATTTACCCGGAAGAATTTGGCTAAAGCTGCTGGTTATTCTTGGGAGTAGCGGAGGAGCGATTCTGCTGACGTCACATGTCCCTGGTCGTGTGGGCAGTTTGGGGCCCGGCTGGGATTAAGCGGCGGGCTGAAGTGTCGCGGAGAGGATGGAAGAGGGAAGCGGAGAGTCAGCGAAATGTCTGGAGGGAGGAGGAAGAACACACAGGGGCCAGAGAGCGTGCGGTTCAGCCTGGACTATTACCAGAGCATGCGTCTGGGAGGAAGTGGCTTTGCTGCTATTGATACGAGAGCGACGCTGTATGTGGAGCGGGCAGAGCTGAGTGCATGAACATGTGTGGAATGTAGAGAATAGGAGCGGGATGTAAGCACGGGTCACAGCTCAGGAGCTGTACTTCTGAAGAGTTCTGAATGTTCTGAAAGACATTTCATTTTTGTACTTGTTTAGCTGATCATATTTGTATTCTTACATGTTTTGGCCATTTAGGCTTTGTTGAAAGGAGACGGGATAGAGAGCGGGGAGCGACATTCAGCTCAAGTAGGCTATTGTAGCAGCCGAGATGTACACGGCATTGCTGGGAAGTAGGGCTGCAACTAACGATTACTTTGGCAATCAATTAACTGGAGATTATACTTTCCATTAATTGATTAGTTGCTTAGATTGCAAAATGCCAGTGAATATGAAACTTTTACAATATTTAACAGCAAAGAAGCTAAAGCAATGCTGCTTGAGAATATACTCACATCAAAATAGGTTTTTTGATAAAAACACTCACTTTACATGTTTCTCCTCTTATTTTTCAGTAACTCCTGCTTTGTTTGAGTGATAAAACCTTCTCTCTCAGCAGATGACATGTTTTGGAGGCTGCGTATAGTTTTATTAAGATTCATTGATTACTATAAAAATAATCGATTAGTTGTGTTTAATCAATTAACTTGTTTTAAAGTAAGTCTCAGTTTTTATGCATTCATTCATTCATGTCAATTATTTTACAGAGAACTATCAAGCTCCGGGCAGGTAAAATATAACCCAATTATTTTCAGTCTATGAATCAGGATCAGTTTGAACTCCAAACAAACAAATAAAAAAATAAAGTTAACAGAAATTTCATTGGGATTCCTGATGGACGTAAGTCTGATTTTCAGACAATATCTCTCAACAACAGCAGCTTTAGTCTTTACTCACCCCAAAAAGTGCAGGTGCATTGTTACCAAATCAGACATCTGTGGCCAAAACGACAGAGTGTAAGATTCACAAAGAAGCCCGCTATTTGTTTGTACTCCAAAGAGTTAAGAAACAGCTTCAGTTTGAATTGGGGGTGTTTAAGGAGAAATGATCAGTAATTATCAGTAAGTATTTTTCTGCCAACTGTGCTGACCTGACCGGTGCTGTGTTCCATTGAAATGACTCAGACCTCGATGAGTGTTTATGACCGTTCTGACAGACACAAGGGGATGAATGTGTGATGGTGTGTGACTGTATGAACGCAGGTAGCTTATTGCCCATTCACTATCATACACCCCCCGCCTCTGCCTCTTTCTTCTCCTTGACTTTGGCTGAGGAGGACTTCTTGGACACCTTCTTCTCTCCCGTCTCCTTCGTCGCCTCCTTTCCTTCCTTGTCTTTGTCCTTATCTTTCTTCTCCTTGGACGACGATTCCTTTTTATCCTTTGAGTCCTTCTTCCCCTCCTTCTTGGCCTCCTCTTTAGGTTCCTTACTGGATTCCTTCTTCTTCTCTTTGGATGGCTCTTTCTTCTCCTTCTTCACCTCCTCAGCGGCGCTTGTGTCCTCCGTAGCGGGGCCCTCGGACGACTCCTTGAGGCCCTCCTTCTTCTCTTTGGGTTCTTTATCTTTATCTGAAAGAGAGGACAGAGAAACGTGAGTGAGAGCGTGGTTCGCGTGGTTGGACGAGGTGCTATCACGACATTTGGGATAAGGACAAGAGCCGCTAAGGGCCACTACTGTAAATGTCAGAAATGCCAGACCACTGTATCCAAATATAGCTGGAAAGACGTCAAAAACTAACAAAAAAGTAAATGCTTTTGAAAAACAGTACACTTTGAATATCACATTAATGTTCATTTAAAACCGTTTGCATTGCTAACTTACCTAATGCCTTCTGCGCATCTTAATTATTCACAGCGAGGAGAGCAGTGTTTACTATCATGGTAAAGCTAACATACAAAAGCAAGCTGACAGCACATTTCCTACTTCGCAGAGAATAAGAAGCTCTATAATTAGATGCTCTTGACCCTAAGAATTGCTTTTACAATACATCTGTGCTGGGCAAGGCAGATTTTATTTTATTACAAAAAAAAAATACAGAATGGGCACTTCAATTGATTTGTTTCAAGATGTTTCTGATTTGTTTTTACTTTTACTTCTACTACTAGCCAATGGGGCAAGAAAAATACCCTGGGCTAAGTGAAAAGTTATGTATATATATTTACATTCAGGATAAATTGTCTTGGAAAACCTTTGAAAAGTTAATTAGAAAAAAATGTATAGAATCAGGATAATAGTTTTCAAACAATTAATATAATCTAAAAAAAAAAAAAAAACAGAATCAAGAAAATAACTTTTTTAAGCATTTTTCAACCATACGTGGAAGCAAATTGTATGAGGCTTTATGAATGATGTGATTTTACTATTGAATGAATCTTTTGGATCATGTATTCAGGTATGTTTTGATGAGCGAATAACAATATCTTGCACAGCCCTATAACTAGAACACAATTATTCAAGCAGAATAGAAATAGTAATTACATTTTCTCTTCAGTTGCATTTTAGTGGAGCAATAACATGAAAATACAGTCTTGTCATCTTAGGGTGACAACATAAGTCTGTATTGCTTTGTTTAATTTGACTATAGGCTTTAAGACTTAAAATATTTCTTTGACTTGTCTAAACCCAAACATAAAAAGCAGAGGCGTAATCTACAACAATAGCAACATTGTCGACAATATTTGAAGAATTTCAACTATTTACACTGTAGAAAAGCACATTACGTTAAAATTATATAGACGTAAGAAAGGCGCGTTTGTTTTCATAATTACAATGTTTATTCAAGCTTATGGTTTCTGAAGGCACAGTCATTTTGTGTGATTTTATGTGATTTGACTAATTACGTAAAATATGAAAACCCATCCCTCAATTTGACAATGCTAAATATACTCCAGACACGTGTGTTTGCGCAACGTTGGAAATCCCAGTCAACTAAAAGAGCAGTCTCATCCTTATTTTGAATAAACGTAATGGTTCCAGGTAGAGGACAATATGCAATGTGCAAATCTCTGGTAAGTTTGTAGCAAAGGCATAGAGCTGGGACGCCTTTCTTATTAGTGGAACAGGGACAACATTTAAAATGTTTTACATCACATATTCAGGTATTGAAAAACAAATTCATAAATAACAATAGTCTGGAGAATTTTAGGAGCAAATCAAGTTATTTAAGTAAACGTAAAGTCTGTTCACATAAATGTTACTTAATCATTCAGAAAGTTTGATTCCATAAATCAGATCACAATATAGAGCAATGCTGGTCTATTGGACAATGTGAATGAAGATGAATTTAGTCGAGCTGTCAGTAATCTTGAATATTCATAATTAATTAAATTGTTGATGTTTATTCCCGATAATACACTAAAATTTGATATTGTGACATCAATGACTGTGTACTATAAGTACAGAACCAGAACTTTGTCAATTTCTATATAATAAACACAGTTTTCAAAACATTTTGGATTAATTACTTCAAGTAATATTTTTTTCCATTGGGTGGATAAGCTCTGCTGATGGTGGGCATTGTTTGGGCGGCGACGATGTAAACAGAAAGTCCTGTGAATGAGGATTACTGTCACAAACAGAGCTACATTTAACAGTGAAGTAGACTCCTTATACTGATCAGGCCTGACATGGGCACCTGTTGCATGACAAAAGACCACCCCTCTGTCTCCCTTTTGTCCCATCCCCCTTCATATCGTCCCTGTTGTGTGATGCATTGATAACCCACTGTCTGCCTACACTGAGACTCTCTCCTTATCTCCCCCGCTGTGTATGTGTGTGTGTATGCGTGTGTGTGTGTGTGTGTGTGTGTGTGTGTGTGTGTATGTGTGTGTGAGCGTGTGTGTGTGTGTGTGTGTGTGTATGTGTGTGTGTGTATGTGTGTGTGAGCGTGTGTGTGTGTGTGTGTGTATGTGTGTGTGTGTATGTGTGTGTGAGCGTGTGTGTGTGTGTGTGTGTGTGAGCTAGCTATCCCAGCACTGTCTGCCCGCTGTGCGTTCACCGACTCCACACACTTCTGTAATCAGCAGCCTCATCGTCTACGGCTTAAAGAGATTGTGAGCAGAACAACTGTTGTCGCTCGGTGTCACATGATATGCACTGAATAAATAGCAAGAAAGTGACAACATTGGAGGTGGAGAAGTGAGGGTGACATAATAATGTCAGGATGACAGAAGGAAACAGTGATTGGAATGAGACGTGAAAAGTGAAAGTTTAAAACAATAAAACCAAAAGTTTGATTTAAAACTCAATGCTAATAAACTATCGACACGTAATACAGCTAAAAAATACTTTACAGTACAAGTCCTCTGGCGTTTCTTTTGCTAACTCTTAAATTGTCTGTCTGCTATCAAGATTGAATAACAAAATTGGTAAATTGATGGCAGCTTTTTAATGATGCTAAGGGTTTTCCTCAGGGCTCCACTTTAGGACCATTACTATTTATTATTACAAATTAAACAAAACTGCAACGATGAATCATATCTTGTTTCAATGTAATTTGTTTTCGATATCTTGCAATTTCAAGAACTGCAGAATGTTCCACAGCGAAAAACAAAACTTTGTAATTTATAAACACAACGAAGGAGCCAAAGTGGGATGCAAAAATGGCAAACAGCACTGGTGAAATTTATCCATTTTATATCTCTAAATCTTAATAAATGATTTCTGAATGTGTGACATTTGAATTATTACTATTTTCAATAATAAAAAAACAACTCCAAACTTGTGTTCCTACTTTGATCCCTACCTTCAAACATAATACTTGTGAACCCTAGTGCTCAGTGAGAGTGCAGTGCATGTGTGTGGTCACATGTGGAGCTGCCAGCACTATGTGTCAATGAGGTTAGCATGTGTGAGAGCTGGGTTAATCCTACAGCGACACGCTAATCCTGACGGACGCTAACTGTCTGCTCCGAGTGCCCCGCAGTGCCCCAGAGAAACATGGAACAGCAGCTGAATCTACACATAACACCTAACACAGCGAGACACAAGGTTAGGAGCTGTACGGAGGAAAGTCAAATAATAAAATAGCAAAGCAGAACAAGGAATGGTCAGCTTCCCACCAAATAAGAAGATGAAAATCTTAAATACAAATTAAAAGTCTGTTTTCTTCTCTACTCTACAACCTGGTACATTTGCTGAGTTGAGTCTCTGTTTCCTGATTAAAATGTCTTTGTACAAATCTTTTGTGAATTTGATTTCTAGTTGTCTTAGCTGTCTTAATTTTGTGATGTTATATAATTTGTAGTTTCAAATGTTTCATAATAATTTTGAAATGCCTTATTTAATTAGGTATATGCTTAAAAACAACTTGACTCAAGGGTTAACAAAAATGACAAATTATTTATGTCACTGTTCTTGAATTATACTGGCAAATTAAACTCAATTACACTAATATATTGAACACATTAAGAAAGCAGGAATGGAACATGTCACTTTCCCTTAAACATTCCCTGAATCAGCCTGACACATAACAACAAATAAAGGCTTTGAGTCCTTAATGCAGGGCCTGGCTGAACTTGGCTTGAACTCGCTTGGTTCTAATAGAAATAACCCTCATACCAGGGATCAAAGTTGAACCAAAAGTGTCCATTTAGATAAGCACCCTTACAATGAGAACTCTGGTCACTGGAGACATGGGTAAGTCTTAGCTCCGGTTGGGCCTGGAGGTCTTTGGGATCAACTCCTGCTTGTTTTTAGAGGCACAGTTTGACAACCAACGTGAAGTGAGGTTTAATCAGATCACCCTACACCACCTATGCAAATACACTGACAGCAGCACGGTAGCAGAGAAGTCAGCTTCACAACAAGAAGGTCACAAGTTCGATTCTTGGATCATGTGGAGCCTTTCTATTGTGAAGTCTGCATGTTCCTCCCCTGTGGCTAATCCTCAAGCTTGGTACTCCAAAATGTCTGCCTCAAGATTTGCATAAGGGTCCTCGAGCGCTGCTACTGAATTATCAAGATTAGATCAAACGATACTGTTAAAGGAAGAATCAAATGCAGAGAAAAACAATGCCTATGGAGATTTGGATTGAACGTCATGAATCCCAACTCCTTTCTGTCACCAGCTTCGTTTCAAGAAACTAAAACGTCCTCAGAGATGCATTGGTTTTAACTATTTAAAAATTACACAAAGGAAAAAAACCTGTTGACTGCTGAGGGAGAAAAGGTTAGCCGAATAATACAAGTCCAAATTACCCAGGAGGTGATTAAAAAAAGCAATTAAGGTTGGTAAAGAAGGAAATTAGGTATATTGCAGAAGTTGGTATAATAAAATGAATGTAGATTTATAGATTCAGGAAGGCTTTGTCCCAAAGAAGTGGTAATAAGTAATGCTTCTACACTGCATTATACAATAAGCTCACATACATGTTACATGTCAGAAGTGTCAAAATACTTTAACGTGAACACTACCTCAAGCAATTAGCATATTGAAACCTACATTAGTTTAATAAATTATTTTCTAGGACATTTTAGGATTTGTTTAATTTTCTTGTAAGTTTTGCCTCCAAGTTTTGACAAGAGTTCTAATGGCAGAAACAGAATAATCCATAATGTAGAACCATCCTACCACATTACATTGAAAACACACATTTAGCACTATGAACATTTCCATTCTCTTCTCCCATAGGTGCTGCGGTCCTTTCTGAGTTTGCTTTCCCGGCCGGCGCAGGAAATAGAAGCGAGTATGAGAGAGCTGGAGTCTCGAGGGAGCAGTAGCACAGATTAATAAACATTGACGTTGTAAGACAAGATGGCCGCTTCCCTTGGCTACGGAAAGCCAGAGGGGTCAGGTCACATCTTGTCAGTGGACTACTTCAACAAACTAACAAAGTGGAGAGCAGTAGACTAAACAGAGGAGAGCACGGTGACGTTAGGCCCTGTTCGCATGGGACACAGCTACCTGGAAACATCTCAAGGCTCACACAAGAACATGGAATTGTGGACATATACATATACTTCACAGTGGTCCTCCAGGCGATATATGTATTATCATACAGGCCTTTTTCATGTTTGTGAACAAAAACATCCTAAATTCATCCTAACATACTGAATTCTGAAATATTCTGCAAAAGTGGAATGTAATGTGATTTCACTGGAGAAACTGGGGTTAACCCAGAATATCATAAAATATTATGTTTAACATTTATACTGGATTTTACTTTATTTGCTTATTTAATTGTATATTATTATACAATTAACACTTTTAAAGAAGGCTAAATCCTGATTTATTGGGTTTCCTGGTCAAATATTGACATAAATGTTGAGCTCCACAATAGGGTATCAATTCATATACAGATATATCACATTCTTTACAAAAAATCACACTTCTTGTGAAGCCCAAATTCAATGTTGAGCCAAGAAAATAGTATTTGTTCCTTGCCTGAAAAATACAAAATAATATCTCTGTGTATTTTTATACAGATCAATATCAGTCTGGTTGCAGATTTCCTCTCCGAGAGTTCAGATAGGCGTGATTGGCAGATAGATTAGCCAATCAAGGACACGCATGGCCCGTCTGTATCAAAACATGGCTGCTTATGAGAAAAAAAGAAAGAACTGAACTGAAAACATAACAGATTTCTGCAGAATTTATGAGTGAAACACAAAACTCTCTTAATCTGAGGTGACAGAAGTTTGATTTTGTTCTAAAGACGGCCAATGAGCTCCTTTGTTCCACATGCGTCATGGAAATAAACTGAAAAGATTGCACGACTCTGAGAGATTGTCTTTGCAGAATATATAGTGATAACCATTCTGGATTCCAGGCTAACCAGAAAACACGCACATTACACAATACAATAGAATAAAATCTATTATCAACTAGGATTTTGAAAAAAAATAATTTTGTACTGAGATAATGCGTAGAAATTCACAAGTCAGTGGTTATAGTTTCCCATGTCGTTCCTTGCTTCATCTGAAGAACTCTGCTCTCTTAATCTCGACTGAAGTTTAGAGGGCAACACTTGTTTGTCTGCAGTGCCACAAAGAGCAAACCGCAGTAACAAAAGCCCCAGTGTGGATGAGATAGGCAGAAGAAGGGGAGCCGCGCTATCTCCCGCCTGTTCAAAGCACGCCGTTTCTGCTTGGATTCTCCTGTTAGCAGCACATCACGGCGGGGCATTCATCTGCAGACAGCCATAGTCAAAATACAGGCGGCCCCACAACACGCCCGCATCACCCAATCAGCATCAGAGTCCACAGATCTACTGAGAGGATCGAGGGGAGAGAGAGTGTATCTAGAACAGTGATGGGATCTTGAAGTGCACAAACAGTAATATGTTCAGAACAGAACTTTGAAGGACAGCATTGGAACACAGAAGATTTGTGACAAGAGGTATGTTCAAAACAACTAATTACACACAGACAACCAGCCAGAATTTGTTGTAACTGAATTATTTTTACGTTGATGTCATGTTATGGTGTGTCTGTGAAGTAGAATTGGGCAATATGGGAAGAAACGTATTCAACTTTTTGTTGAATGTAGATCATTGATTTTGCGCCATCATATATAAAACATAGAAAAGTGGATTGTATAAGAACACGGTGCCAACTTAGATTATAATGATAAGAAGCTAGTAGACCTGACCAGAGCTTTGATCGAAAAGTATCTTGTGTCATAACATTGTATTGTGTAAGTGAAATTGGGCTGTGACATATAGATAATATATAAATGTTAATAAGAAATAGCATAGCAGCTCTATGCGTAAAAACACTTAGGGAGAGTCAAAAATTGTTCTAGCATTTCAGTTAAGGACCTAAACTTAGCTGAAATGAAAAGCATTATTTTATCATGAGTTTTTATCCTACTGAAATACTTTGTACATCCATATTGTGAGCGGGCTTGCCTCTACACAAACCTGAATCCATAGCCTTCCACAGCATTGCATATAATATTCCATAGTGTAGATTGAACTTTCTATCTCCATGAATTGCAGGTGGGGCTTTTGAGATTTGCTGCCTATATATGAAAAGTGAATTTAAGTATCTAACTAGCTTTGTAGTGCTGGATAAACCGCAAACAAACATACTGTATTAGCTCAGACCAGACATGAGAATAACAGACAAGTGTAATGTCTAGAATTCTCAACTTCAAATGACATCAAAGCAAAATTGTAGCAATCATTACAAACCGCCCCGTCTCCCCCAATAAAAATAACATTTTACGCACGTTTCAAACCCTAAAACATCCTGCAGACTATGCACAAGAAGCTAACGCAGACAAGAAGGGAGAGGCCGCGATTTGCACTTAAAGCATCGGAAAAAGAGGCGACAGGAGACAGATGCACAGACGCGATGATTCATAGATTTGAAATAAGGGACAATAAAAGCCCGCAGATGAGAGCCCACTGCTCCGGCACGGCTCTGGGTGTGGTATCGTGGGTGGGTTCAACTCCAGCGGTCTGCTTGGGATATACTATTTTCTCTGCTAAAGCAACGCCCAACCAAGCACACACAGACACACACATACTCCTGTCTCTACAATGCACAGAAAAATATACCGACTCTGTTCCCAGACATTTTGAAGGAGGATATGAAGTGTCCCGGTTGTGGTGGTGGCAGGGACGTAAAAGCAGCAAAAGTGCATAAACATAAGTGGAGGAGCACACACAGAGGAACACAGGAGTCAAGCTGAGTTAGACTAAATGCAGCAGGCCACATCACACAACGCGTTTACAAGAGCGGCACAATGGAGCGGACAGGAGAATGTGCAGGCAGCTTAAAAGAATATAAAAATAAAAAGAGGAAAATGGTTTTAAGGAATTGAGTGTGCTTAGAATGAGAGTTTGAGGACAATAGTGAAATTCTTTGGAAAACTTTGTAACTAAAGCAGTTGGTTTATTTTCAAAGAAACCATTCAGGGCAGTAGGTCATTTTTTGGACATATGTTGTGATCTGATGGGATTTTTTTTTAAGAGCGCTTTTCATAGCGGCAATTGAACTGTAAGGTACTTACAATTGTACTTCTTCAGCTAGTACCATCTTTGTCAGTAGAAACTAGTTGCAAGATGGGCCTGCTGGATATTTTTAAGTTAATTCAGAAAAACAATCTTTTGTATTCTTCATCTACCTGGTGTGTATCTCTGTACTTACTGGGTTTATCCACACACACACACTCAAAAACTAATATTACACAACACAATATTATTCAAACACATAGACAAGATTGCTATGAGTTGAAACAACTTTAAGCATGATGATGAAAGGGGACATACTATGCAAAATCAACCTTAAAGAGCTATGGATCTAGGCCTGTCATAATTACTATATTAAGTTATTGTTTGATAGGTTAAAAAAATTACATTTTGAGACTCAATAAATGTGTGCGTGCGTTTGGGTGCATGAGTGATTGCTATCACGAAGCAAAGGCAGCGACTGAGCCACGGCTGCCGCAGTCCCGGCTCACTGTGCAGAAGAGACAACAGCAATCGCCACTGTTTGTGTGCAGAAGCTATGGTTTTTGCACATAATATAATTAGCATTATACTAAAAAAAAAACAAAACAAAAAAAACAATCACATTGTTGCATTTGGTGACAAGTTTTGGCCAAAGGAAAGTCAGTTAGAGTCCAGTGTGTGATGTTCTGATAAGTGCAAAACTTTATGAAAGTCCATTGTTAGATATATTTTTAGATACAAGTAGAGACATTGCAAAAAAAAAAAAGAAAAAAAATTTCAATAGCATAAAAAATGCCACGTTCAATAATATGGTTTATCGAGATATTACCAGAGGGAAAATATTGTCTGTAAAAAATGGTGACAGTCCCACATGTTACAACAGTGTTCCCTCGTCATTAGTTGAGGAAAGTTTTGATTGATTCTTGCATGTTTGAGTAATCCTGTATTGTCCTAAGAGCTAAGGTCTTCAGAAAAGTCCTGTTTTCACCTACTCCCAATCCTCGCCCACATCCAAGTAATTAGTAAAATTAGGATCCTGAGTCATACATGTCGAGTTCTAAAATGTCATATAGTCACTTTTAAAGGACAATTTGCTGCTTGTTACAGTGAACAATATGTAAACTGATGATCAATTTATGTTATAGTTCAATAATCTGAAAAAGCAATTATGTCTCCTTTAAAATCGCCAGTTTGTGGACCCAATTCCTTACAAAAAACAATAACGTGTGTGGACCCATAGAGTTGGAGTATAGTATAGCCCCCCCACAGCCATATAAAGATATACCATCACATCCAAGCAGAATCGTGTGGAAAAACACTTAACCACCTCATTTGTTTTGTTCCTTTAAATGCTCAGATTAATACACTACAAGCCAGCAGTACACAGCCAGTGTGTCACTTGGCTCCTGTTACCGCACTCACAATGGGCCTGGCTAAGTCTGTCCACTCTCCGCTGGTTGAGACTCCACTGTATTCTTACGAGCCTTTGTTGCGGTCAGCTCCAGTCCATCCCCGGGGATCGTTTTAGCACTCCTCGCACTTGGCAACGTGCTCCTGCACAAACCCCAAACCATTATTTAGCCTGCTTTTCACAGAAATCCCTCTCCCGCGCACACCCACCAAATATGCCATGTATGCTTTTGTTGCTAATTTAACCTACGTGTGTGCAGACGGCTCGGTTTTAAGGCCACAAATGGCCCAGGCCCGCCATCGCACGTACATTTCACCAAGGGCCGATGAAATTTGATCCCGCTGGCTGACCGTACAAGCTGAAATAATAAGAGGTGGTTGCACAAAGTGTTTGTCCTGTAACCAGAAGCGCACGGCTCCGGGGTCTTAAAATAGCGCTATGGGTGAGTTTATGCTCGTTATTTCTAATGCCATGAATAAAGTGCAAAAAGTTGTAATTTGGTAACAATGTAGAAAAAGTACAAAAATGTAATCTAATTAAGGTGGTTGTGGTAAATGGATGCAGAATGATCACAAAGACTATTCATGAAAACCAAGGGTGTTGAACAATGTGATTTCCTAATTCTCTTAATTTTCCTCAAATAGATCTCTAAGAATGCATTTCAATGTTTGTAGATTGTGGAAAAAAATAAGTAGGTTTCTTCAAATTTACGACAGATCTGACAGTTGGCTCTTTGTAAGGTATGATTTATGTTGATTTATAAACAAAACAAAATTGTCATTGTTAAACTAATATGGCAGACTACTATTCTATATGCAGTTTTCTAGCATAAGCATTTAGCATTTCAGAAGCTAATATCTATGTCAAATAAAACGTATCACTATCAAACTATGAAACAGATAAGATTACTGCAGTGCCCAAGAAATATTCTTCATAACTAATAATATCTAACATAATAAATGTTTCTGTCGTACAGCATTCCAGTAGTATAAATGTTACACGTTTTCACAGCATTAAACTAAACCAATATGACATAGACAATTTACAAAATATCTCTGTATTGTCTATGATTTATTACATTTGAGTCAAGTTAACGTTACCCTCCATCAGGGCAGCATTGAGTCTGGTTGAGTTCCCATGCTGCACATGGTCTCACTCCCAGCCGTGCCTCCATGACAGAGGAGCCTGGAGTGGAATGTCAGGATAACCGCAGAGGTGTTTTCCATCAGGCCTAAGGAGTTCCAGTGCTTCCCTCACTAATCTCTCAGATGACACATTCAGCGAACTCCTCCCGACTCCCTATATGTGAACCGCGAGTGAACACAGCACTGCCGGCTCTGACATCGGCTGAACATGGGGCCAATTATATACTAATATTTACAGATATTTTCAAGGCTTCTCACATTTCAGGGAGCTGAGGCTGGCTGTTTTCCTTGTCGCTTCTTTGGTGTGGAGGGAGGAAGAGGCTACACCCAGGCTGGCGCGCCTCGGACAGAACACCCTGCTGAGGGAAGCTCTCATTCCCACTCTTAGCCACATCTCTGCAGGTATACATTTCAGAACACTAAGGTACAAATGATTTTCTGAACAAGTAAAACTGACATGATCCTGTTCTCTTGAGATACACTGAAGTTCCTGTTTGGGTTATTCGGTGTATTAAAGTCTCATTTTAACCCAACCTAAGAAGCATGCCCATCTTTTTGATTAGGATTTATACTTTTTTATATTGTCTAGTTTAGTTAATGTAGAAGAAGTAATAAAAGTTGGAAATAACAGCGAAAGACCAAGGCCAGACAATTGTAACCAACAATTTATAGTCACATGCAACCCTTATGCCAAATTGAATTTTAAGTTTCATGCAAGTTTCATGCAAGTCTTAACATAACAAGAAAACCAGGACAAATTATTGGATCTCACAGTGAAGGCATGTATTTCCAAAGTTGTACTATAAATGGTTATGGTTGATTTTGCCCAAACCTTTCCAATTCTTTTAAACCAAGTATCTTTCTACAGTTACTTTTTTGTTCTTCCAGAGCTCATTAACTGAGGTTTAAAGCCCAGCAGTTTCTTGTGAAGTAGTATTTTTCCATTCTGCTCCCCTAAGATGACACCTGCTCCGGGCTGGACAGAACCACTCCGGGCTGTGTGTGTGGGAGTTGGATGGCTGTGGTTGGGCCTCCGTTCCTCCCCATTTTCCTGGTCATTACCTCTGCCAAAGATACATTTCAGCTCACCACAGCACCGGCAGCACACAGAGGTAGATAGAGAGCGGACAGGAAGTCAGAATATAAAGTCTGCATATGGCAGACCGTAGGAACACAATGCAAAGGAGAATTCATTAAGAATGTGTGAGAAAGAGTTTCTCATTCCCGGAAATATGACCAGGGACCACTCTGCTGTGAGGAGCTTTCACTTTTCTACTGTCCTGCAAATGTCATGTGGGCTCTGAATTTCCAACTTCGGGGCAATAATTGCAAGTTTAAAGTGGACTGGATGGGTAATAAGTGAGCCTGTAAAATGACATGTCTCTATCTCATCCCAACGCACAATCAGGAGGATTGAGGAGAGTAATTCTTCATTTGTCCAAAAATGGTCCAAGTGTGTTTTTCTATCTACATCTGGGGGATTGTTCCAGAGACTCAAAAAATATTTTAAATATGACTTTGGTAAGAAAGTCTAGAAAACTACCATAACAATCAACTTACATGACCACAAAGCCAAAACATAGATTGCTCTGACCGTGAACATAAAGCATCATAACGGGATATGAACTTCTGAGCACAGTATAACACAGCGCTCCTAACCCGCTGCACCAGTGGCATTGACGGATAAGTAAAATGCAGGGCAGGAATAACAAACTACACTACACGTACACAAACCTTTCTGGCAGAGGGTACACCACTTGTTTGACTCCATGGAGTTGTTATTGGTTTGCATGGAATATTCCACAGTATGGCATTAAATCCATACATGACATGGAGAAACGCAGGTGCTGCCAAGTGAAAGGTCAGATCTGTGGAGAGGTGACTCCGCTCACAGTAGGAATGTATGTTTTTTAATAGTATTTTTGAGTAACTAAAAAAGCAATTAAAAGCAAGATACATATGTTTAATGCCATACTGTGGAACATAACAAGCAATGTACATTCTAGAGTGACCCAGTGGTCCTGGGTTCAATTCCTGGGCAGAGTTTGTATGTCTGCCTCAGTGGGACTATCCTGTAAAGAATAAATAAATAAAATAAAGCAATTCCCCCTACATAGAGTCATAGAGACAGATAGTGGACCAGATAAACAGAACAAAACATAGTGCACTCTTAATATAAACCTTATCAAATGTACATTATTAATTTTAGTGTGGTTGGAGACGATAAAGATAGTTCATTAAACGTATGTCCTCTCAAATAATTTCTAACATACAGACTCAACACTCTTTTTCGCTTTCCTCCTCCTTCCTCCCCTGCAGCCGCCTCTCCTCCGCCCACCCACACCACTAAAATGTTGTACGCAAATTGTTGCCCGTGTCCTGTAATCAGACGTCCAAACAGCCAAGAACAAGGCCACCGCTGAGCCAGGCCTGAGGCAAAAACCAGAGTCACAACAATAGAAAGTTACACATCTAAATAAATAAGGGAAACGCTAACCAAACAATTATGGTGCAATTAACATGGAGGTGAAGACAATGCTTATTTGTGCAGTGGATAAATACATGAGTGGTACATTGGATAATATGGGTGAGCTGAAGTGAAAAGAGTCAGTGTGGTGAATGGGCAGACAGGCAGACACCAGGGCAGCAAAAAAGTCCAGTTAAATTTGTCTGAATAAGGAGACACTGGTAAGACTTCTGATAGCCAGCCATTATGGGGAGACGTAGCTCAGACTAACGTTTGATTGAAACAGCAAATTTTAGCAAAAATGCTGCGGCCTTAAAAGTTAGATGAAAGATTAACAGAATAATCCACTGAAAATTGAACGAAATATATAAGCATGTACACTTCTAAACTCGAAAATCAGAATCAGAATAAGTTTTATTGTCATAGTCAGTGAACAAAACTGCTACAATCTTGAACTTTTAGGTCATAACCAAAGGTACAAGACAAAGAAGACAGTGAGTTTCATTCATCCTGGAGGTTCTTTGAGATAGAAAGAGAAGTTTGGTAACCGGAATGACTGTAAACAATTCAGGATTCTTCAGCTTGAGGAGTCAATGCAGAAGAAATCGCAAAGAAAGCCTCACACTTCAATACAGTGATACACATTTAGTTGCATTCCCACCAGATTCCCACTGGGGATGCGGTCTGGATTAAGTGGTGGCCAATCCATGTGTGAAAATTATGACTCAAGAACCACATTTTAAGTTTGAAGATTTCTGACTTAGAGATCTTAGAATATGCCTATGCCACCAAGGAACAGAATCTATTTACAGGATAACGTTGTCCATTTTCCACTTTAAATTTGTTTCTAAACACTGTTTTTCTTCCACTGAAATTCAACTCGATAGTGCACAAAAATGTCTTTTATAAATTATGCATAGTTTTAGAATGAAGTTTCATTTTTATGCATTTTTAACAAAAACACTAACATGTTCTGTGGTGTGACAGTAATCATTATTTTTTATGTTTACTTTAAATTAAAAAAAGACATCAGAGGTTTAAAGTGCGTATGACATGATTTTCTAATTTAGTCTGTTTTAAATGTATTAATACCCCTTGCAAATATAAATTATACTTTTACACTAATGAGGTAGCTGTTTGTGGAGAAAAGGTGAAAACAATGGTGAAAATTACAGGAAGTAAACAAATTGAAGACATCACACTAGGGCACCAAAGGTTATGCATAATTTACACAAAATAAACACATTTTTGACCCTTTAAACATTGATTGAGCAAAATAAAGGTGTCCAGATGTATTTTTATTTGTCAAATCAAAAAATCTGTGACATTAGGAGTTTACAGTGCACTTTACAGGATGGTTTCTTGATAATTCCCTAGTATGATGTCATCATTTATAACCAGGAAGTAAAATTTAAAAATGTGTAAAATTGTAATTTTTTTTTCAGCAGAATTTGAAATCCATTTTAGAATTTTAGTTAAATGAGTAGACTGATCTGTCATAGGCACTTTAATGCTATAATCAAAAGGGCGTCCTGTGCTATGCCATGAAAAATCACATTTAAAAAGACAGTTGCACAAAAACCAGACGGAGCTCCTCTCATATTTATGTGCCAAAAAGAGCTCTTGGGTTAAAGGTTTAAGCTACGGTAAAAATAAATTATTACTATATTCTTATTTTTGTAAACTGTAAAAGTATTTTATTATTATTTTTTTTAATACAATAACAGCAATTTTAACTGTTAAAAATATTCTTTAAGGGTGGGACAATTACATAAGTAATAAATTAACACTATAGACACTGTGACAGATGACATCAGTGTTGTTAAAATATCCAAACAGAAAAAAGCCACACCCTTGTGAAAAGCTGCCTTTATGCTTGTTGTAGAACTGATTAAAAAAAGTTATGTATTTTGCTACCATGCCCGCACACCGCAGGACAGAAAAAAGGCAAACGTCTACAAATATTCAAATAGACTGGCACCATCTTTCTTGGATGTAAAGTTGCTGAACATGCAATTATCCAAACAAAGGCTCTAATATTAATTTTTGTCATTAGTAACAGGCAGTTAAAAGTTTCTTGATACAGATTCCCACCCAAAACTAATTTAATCAATTTAAGATTGCCTAAAAGCAATTGTGTGACTTCATAACAGACTAACAACCAAGTCAAACCAGAATCTCTTTGGCACAGCACATGCAGTACGTCCCTACCCACCAGCTTGTAACTACAACACCCTGACACCATGGGAAAATCTCCTTTAGTCCAAGGGATCAAGGGCACGTTTTTGTATTGTTCGACACACAGGAAGCTCGCTTAAGAGAAACCTAAAATTAGTGCTCACCTAGTATAAAAATAAAACCAGGAAGTGAATCAATATAATTAAAACTTTATCCCCAGAGCAGGCCGCGGTGCTGCCTGTATAATTAAGATTACCATTACATACATTTAGCACGACCTTGGAGGAGCTTTGAATGTAGACAATGATGGATCCGACCACTCCTGTTCTTGGCACCGTGTTTCCAACAGTAAATCTAAGCCTGTGCGTTTCTCCAGCATTCTGTAGGAAGTGAATGAGAAAGAGTGAGTGAGAGAGAGCATGAATATACCTGCTCACCAGCACGTGGACTCAAATATGCATCAATGAACCCAGAGCAAATATGAGCTGTGTAATTGAATGAATGGGAAGGTAAATACAGGCCTGCAGCTATGTAATGCAACGTTCACCAAAGCTCATCTGAGGTCCAGGCCGTACGGGTCACTTCAAATACAGATTTATTTGTATTGCTACAGTTCGGCCTAAAATAGCAGTCTGAAAAGTATAATAAAGGTTTGGATGGTAATCATATGAGCAGGTTTTAGTGTCAAACTTGAACTGTTTTACTTTGTTGAGGATAAAAAAAACTTTTGAGTAGCATCATTATACAGCGAGTTCAAATAGCAATCATGATTCATTATGTTTAGTTGAAAAGAATTTAATTAAAAGACTTTTGAGAAAAAACACCTTTAGTAACACAAATCAAAGGCAGCGCAGCACTGTTACAAAGGTTTGGGGGAATTAAAACTTTGTACATAGGCTATTTAGACATGCACAAAAAAAAATAGTGATGCAGAAACCAAATTACTATTGCATATGTTAAATTATGGATAGAAAAAAATTCAATTACTGCCTGACACACTGAATTACTAATGCAAAAATTAATTAGTGGTCTGGGCATACAAATCAAATTATAGATGCACAAATTAAAGTATGGACATGCAAACCAAATTATAGGCACACAAATTAAAGTATGAATGCACAGACTGAATTATAAAAACACAAATTCAATTACAGTCTGACAAATTGAATTACTGATGCAAAAATGAATTAGTGGTCTGGGCACCCAAATCAAATTATTGACGCGAAAATAAAGTTTTGACGCAAAAAACAAATTATAGACACACAAGTTAAGGCACAGATGCACAATGCACAAACTGAATTACAAATTCCATTACAGAATGAAATATTTAAATACATATGTAAAAAGTTCACTATGGAAGCAAAAAACATTATGGATGCTCAGATGATGGAATATTATTGAGAGCAGTTAAAGAAGCACATGGTGTAAATTGTAATCGTTTATGCCGTTTCCTGTCATTTTCTTCAGGAATTGACTAATTCAGCAATTAAAACACAATAAAGTTTAACAGAAGATCTTTTGTGTGCAGGCAAAAACTCAAGTAGCCAAATGTAAAAGAACTTAATTCTGTGTCCCCTGGAGTTTAGCTGAAGCCAATCACAACTACGACTAATTGATGTTACTATGGGTTATTATGATGACAAATTGTTCTGCACCAACAGAATGTATAAAACAGAAGACTGTCAAAACTGAAGGAACTGAACTGCTTCTATGAAAGGTTGGATTCTGGGCAAGCAGTGCAGAGACCAAAAAAGCTAATTATAATCACAGCTTTAGCATTGTTGTGACTGCTGTGATAAACTATCTAACATTTGGATAATCTAATCATGCAACCGACAACCCAAAATAAAGACAGGTAAGATTAGTCAATCGAAAATGTATGGAAACTGATGAAGGCAAAACATGACATGAGTGTAAGAAAAGAATTAGCGATTGGTCACAGAGATCACAGAATAGGGAATGGCTCATAGAGATGGCAATGTTTGCTTATATCTAATAGCATTAATGTTTAATGTATAAGAAAAGAGTTCACTCCATTATTATTGTTTTGTTGGTGCGTATAGTAGTGTTATGCACTGCAAGCATGAAAAAAAAAGAGATAATTGCTCCACTCAGGATATAACAGGATTTCTAAACTTTATGTAAACCAAGAACTAGAAAACTGTGCATAACAACTGAATAACTAGGTTTAGACTTGTACTACTGAATGTAAAGAAGGCACTACTGGACAGTACACTGTAGATGGGTATTTCTACTAGAAATAAATCCATTGGAATCTAAAGTATTGACACTTTGGTATCAAAAGTACTGAAACTTTGGCATAAATTGTTCAATTCCTAGTACTGTGTCCACTAGAGTATCATACCAGTGTGTAGTTTATGGTCCAAACTGAGCCCTTCAAACGCTTATCAGGACAGTTCTCCCCCATATTTGCGCAAGTGTGAGGAGAAGAAGGTGCTAAAGCTTCTTTGACACCACAGATAACGCACTTCTCTTCTCTCCTCTGAGCCCAGTACTGCAGTCATGTCCACACGTGTGGCCTGGCCTGACTTATGGCCCTGTGGAAGTGACAGAATACGGCTGTCATTGTGTGTGAGTGCACTGCGAGCTCCACAAGAGTTATGGGGCATCACTGGGAGAGTTTGTGCATGTCCCGGCCAAAAGAAAAACAAGCAGAAGAGAGAGGGAGAGAGAGAGAGAAAGAGAGAGAGCAAGAGAGAACAAGAGAGAGCGAGAAAGAGCGAGAGAGGGGAAGAAATAGAGTGAAAAAGAGAGAGAGTCTGTGGGCTGGAGACATATGAGGCTCCTGACACTTCTTTCAAAGCAAACAACATCTGTTTGTTCTGTCTTGATAGTTTCCCTCTCTACTAGCTTTATGTGTGTATTATTTTAGGCGTTTTAAGGATGAAAATAAAACCTTAACAAAATTAAAGTAACAGTAGAGTGTCAGTGACCATTTCTTTTCTCTTTCTAACCAGGATAGTCCCACCGAGATAAACAATTTCTTTTTCCGGGGAGTCCTGGCCCCAGAGGGGAGGAGCCTATTGTACATGTTTTTTTTTTTTTTTGGTAGTAGGGGAAACCGGAACACTCAGACACGGGGAGAACATGCAAACTCCACACAGAAAGGCCCTGGTCGGCCCAGGAGTCGATCCCAGGACCTCCTTGCTGTGAAGCTAGAGCTCTAACAGCTGTGCTAACGTGTCGCCAAAATTGCCACCATTGTGTACTTGGGAAAAACAGTTCACAGTGAGTGCAAGTGGTTGTGAATAGGTGTATCAAGAGTTAAACAAAAGTGGTTTTAAAAGTTGCAGGATGACTGAGACAGAGGAAGGCAGTCAAAGCACAGATTTAATACGTCGTAATAGAGTTCATTTAAAGAATCCCAATATGGGGATACAATCTTCCCCTGAAATTTTGTTAGGGAAGATTTTTTGCTTTGTCCTTCTATTCTGTGCTTTTAATTTCTCAAACCACACAAGACTGTACCGCCGACCACATCAACAATACCATACATTAAATAAATAGGCATCATACATAATATAATGCACATGGTTGGACTACATTTATGGACGACATACATTGCATCACTCTTCTTGTGGCTTCAGAACGGACAAGCTGAATCTTTGTGGAACTTCGTCATGTCTGCGTATGTTTTAACCATTTTAAATAAATATGGTGAACATGCCTTGAGTACATAAATCCTAATAAAAAGTGCCACATGTTGTTGTATGTATGGGCCTATAGCTGCGGTGTAAGGAGAGACTGTATTTACTGCCACACTCCCAGACGGAGATAGATTGGTTGGGGAGAACAAGGGGGACTTTGAAACCAGATCTATACTCGGTCAGTGGTTTGTTAAAAGTTTGATTATTTTTGAAAGATCAAGACCTTCATGTGGTCTGATAATTCTTTCTGTATTTGGATCACTTTTGGGTTAAAGGTGCACAAGGCAACTCTCTGGAGGAGGGTTTGCCACCTGCTGGTGTCCTTGGAGAGGAGGGATGCGGGTGTCAGATGGCGACGCAGATCCAGAAACATTTGCTGGGTCAGGCATCGGTTCCATTATATTGGGTTCAGCTGATATCTTGGTTGGGCCTTTAATTGGCTGTAATAAGAACTGGCTGATGTTGACCAAGAACGACTCATCATTTTTTAACTTATATTCATGCAGGGCTGTTCTGAACTGGATAGGGCTGTACAATTAACTGAAATGATATCAAATCGCATCAAAATTGCAATTTGAATAGAAGCAATTAGCAAATTGCAAATGCTGTAATTTTTGAGGTGCAATCATTTCGTCCACAAACAACAGTATCCTGTATGCTGTATGTATGTATGTATCCTGCTTGATTCGGCGTAAATCCTGATAACCCTGTAGTCTAGATTTGTTCATGCATCAACATGTTCTGAAATAAGTGACAAAAACATGACTAAAGCGACAAACATGTGACTTACAGCGACATAAACATGTCTGAAAGTGACAAAAATGTGTCTAAAAGTGGCCAAATAATGACTAAAAAGGGACAAAAATACAACTATAAGTGACAAAAATGGGTCTAAAAGTAGCAAAAACATGGTTAAAAGTGCCAAAAACAGCTATGCAACTAAAAACTGTAAAAACATGCCCAAAAGCTCAAAAAATATGGCTTAGAGTGAAAAAAGCAACAAAATCGCAACAAAAAGTGACACCCATGCAACTAAAAGCAAGAAAAATGCAACAAAAACATAACAAAAACGTAAAGCAGCAAAAACATGACAAATGGTGACTAAACGTGAGAGTAGATTCACGTGCTTGTCTCACCTGAAAAGCTACATTATGAGCCCTTAAAGATTGTAAGTCTTGATTGTCATTCCCTCATTTCAGACAAGACATAAAAATGCATACAGTGACTGGATCTGATCAACTGTAGAGCTTTGAAAATCATGGTTGAGAATCATGTGTATTATATTTATAATCATGTGTATTATATTTGCTATATGTACAGATATATAGTCTCTATTGATGACCAAACAATTCTCCCCTTTCAGATCCAAGTGAAGAGAATTATAAACTCTGTATATTATCTTTTTGAAAAACAATTCACAACAGGATAGACTGACTGGACTGAACAGTCAATTGCTTAGTTAAGATAATATAATTAACTGTCCAGACATTAGCTTCATAGCCTGAGGGGTATACAGGAGATGCTAATAGCTAAAAATGATCACATCAGCAAAAGCCAAAGATGTGATTAGAGAGCTCATTAAGACCAGATTAATCCTGGATGTTGTAGTTCACATAAACACACTTGAACGGTCATCTCTCCTCACTGTACTTTAAATGGGACTAAACGAAGATGGATAACACTGAACTATTGCGTTACTTTGCCAAGGTTGCAGTCGGACCGCGAAAACATTAACGTACAGCTAACACCTCCAACGTCAGCATTAATGAAGTTAATGGACTCAAGTAAAAAAAACAACTGATCTCGGCAACTCTTTTGAGAGAAAACATCTAAGGACAAACTGGATCTCTGACAGCACTCCGCAGGTAGAGGAGGTGGTCATGGGAGAAGGACAGAGCGCTTTTGGAGCAGAGGAAATGGTCCAAGCATTAGCAGCAGCAGTCTGTACGGGCCACAAAGCGCTGTACATGAGAACTGTAATACTCCCTTTGGTCTCCTCCACAGCCAGAGGAAGAGAAAGGCTTCCTCTCAGACATGTCCACTGCTGCAGGCCCCCACTGTTGGTTTAACCTCACACATGGGAGCTACACAATATGACAAGAGGGCCAAATGTACAAACCCAGACCAAAACGCCTGGGTACGGATATTCGAGAATGTGAAGTACAGGCAAGGCATTACCTATTCTGAGTGTGTAACATGGTTTATTTTTTATTTTTGCTTTAAATAAACAGTTAGAGAATATATAAAATGTGTGTATTGAGTTTATGTAAGGCGTCTCTGTGAAAATCAGCTCTTGCAATTAAGTAGCTAACCCAGTGTCTCAGAAACCTAAAATACATTGTGATAAACAACTAGATGATGACTACAAAATGGAAAAAAGATGCACAGCTGAACAAAACCACGCAGGAGTCAACTAGATATTTGAGTTTTGTTTTGTTTGCTTTGTTTGTTTTTTTTTGTTTTTTTTACATTTTGAGATTATGATAGTGGTGGTTTAATATTTCTACATCAAATCAAATCAAACTTTATTTATAAAGCGCTTTTCATACAAAAATTGTAACATAAAGTGCTTTCCAATTTACATATTAAAAACAATTCCCCGAACCCACCCATTCACATATTTAAAAACGATCCCCGGAACCCAACCCGACCCCGGCCCCACCATCCCCACATTAAAGCTTCCACGCAAACACACACACATACACATGCACGTATTCATGCACACACGCACGCACACACACCCACACACGTACATACATACATACATTAAGATAATGGGCATGAGGCTGAATGCATACTATACACTGCATATAGATGACAAATTGCAGCCTAGTGGCTGAGTGGCTAGCACTCTGGCTTCACAGTTTGATTCCTAAGCCATCCTGTGTCTGGGTGGGTTTTCTCCATTCCCTCTGGTTTTCCCATGCACAATAGATTAAAATCCACAGCTAAGGCCTTGACCAATCTCTGCTCAACCAAGCTTCTGGAGATGGGTCCCTGCTGCGCTGTGGTGGTGCTGTTCTGACAGGTTGCCCCACCACCATTGAAGGATGGGTCAAATGCAGAGGACACATTTTCCTACAATAAAATGTACTCTATCTTTAAATTAACCCAAGCATATGCAGTGATATCAAAATAGTTGAGAATTTATAGTAACAGGAAATATCAAGTTTAATGGTATGTTAAGACTCCAGCGTCAAAATTGCGGCGAAGGTCTTGGACACCTATTCTTCTGAGAACAGACGCTGGAGACATGCGCCTTAAACGCAATGAATGCACCTTTGAGACACAAATCCACCGTCAGTGCTACAACTGATCCTGAATGTTGAACCTCAATGTTCAATAGAAATAATCAATTGACTAGTAATTGACTAATTAAACTAGACTAGACTAGACTAAACTAAACTAAATAATTGTTAGATGCAGCCTGATACTAATTTCCTGAGTCTGGACAATGGACGTAAGCAAATTACAAACCAGTACAAACACCTGACTTGCTGACCTCATACATTTGCAGACACCACATTTGGTAGTCCCACAGAGCATGTTGGCCCAATGATCCCAGATTACACAGTGAGACATCGAGCAGGGCGGGACAGTCAGAGGAGGAAGTGTGTACATTCCACGCTAATCCTGATAGGACCTCACTATTAACTGCTGGCTTCACATACCGCAAGTACGACAAATATCCACACCGCTTATTATTTATGACCACGAGGTTAAGCATTGTTTGCAAAAGGCTCGTGCTGGAGATGCTGAGCTGTGTGCGCGATTGGAAAAATTATGACGGAATTATTTGTGAATGAATGAAAGAATGAGAGGGTTATGGCATGGAGTGTGTTTGCTCTGGCCCAACTGAACAAAGGCGCAGTGTGTGCAAGAGAGAGAGAGAGGGAGACGGACTCACTGATCATATCGATTATTTATCCAGCGTACAGCCTTTTATCCCAAGTGCTATAAATCTGTTCAAGTATAACACATGCGGACAGGTCCATGTTACAAGTTCGCACACTTTCTATGCAGCTTGTTTGCCTGCCGGTGGACTGTTTCCTGTTAGAAGCCAATTTATAAGAATGGGTGACGCAAAGTAAATAATCAAATAGAATAACGAGATGGAAATGACCTGCAAATAAAATAAATAGTAGGCAGAATCTGCATGCATGTTCTCTGAGAAATGTCATGTTTTATTGTCAGATAATCAAAATACAAATCATTTGCTGTAGATATTACAATCAGCCAGACTTTTCGACTTTTTATGGATTCTGTGGGGGTTTACTTGTTCAGCACTCGATGTCAAGATTATTCAGTTAACCTAAAATTGTGATCGTTCAGGTCACAGTATAAATGTAAATCTAAATAGTGAC
Source organism: Rhinogobius similis (assembly GCA_019453435.1). Lineage (NCBI taxonomy): Eukaryota > Metazoa > Chordata > Actinopteri > Gobiiformes > Gobiidae > Rhinogobius > Rhinogobius similis. The sequence goes on along the minus strand of CM033626.1, from coordinate 8,062,769 downwards.
AATTTGAGAAGAAAACATAAGAAGGAATGGGTGATCTGTTATTTGTTATATCTGAGGTTTTGGTATTGGCCCAATATTGAAAATGTAGTAAATATTTGGTATTAAAATTTTTCTGCACTACTTCAGTCAGAAAAATTATAATAATCTATAATAATCTATAACTTGGTGGCAGAGTGCAAATAAATTGATAAGTGCCCCAGCTTTGCGAACGTCGCTACCCAGATGTCATCGTCTTCTTCATTGTTTTTTCAGGAAGTTGTAGCACCACGCTAAAAAGAAAAGAACAACGAGATACACTAGAAGCAGCAAACTCAGTAGAATAATTGAAGTAATTGTTATGGACGATCAACCATTGTCAGTGGTAGAGAATGTGGGATTTTGGTGCTTGATGGAGCCACGGTGCTGTTTACCTGGTTGTAAATATATATCTGAACCAGCGCTCCCCGCCCTGCATGAAACTGTTTGTGAACTAATTTCCACAAAATGGGAAGACGTTGAGAGTGTAAACTTCACTACAGGTAATGAAAGCAGCAATGTCAGTTTGACAGCACTATTAATGTTGCACTTTTTCATACTTGAGACTCATTGGCAATGCCATGAATGAAATGTTGTTGTGTCTTAAATTCAATAATTCAGTATTTCTATAGAAGCATTATTACAACTTTGTTGGCACTACTTTTGATACAGTTGCTGCCAAGCTTGTAAGTTAAGAAAAAAATACAAGTAAGCATTTCCATTTGTTTTTAATCAATATATACATTTGAAATGTGTCAAAATTGGTCTGAACTTTAACAGTTGTAATGGTATCGAACAGGTACTTGGTATGGCGACTCCCTTATCTGAAGTATAGTATCGGACAGAAAAAAATGGTATAGGAACAACACTAAACTTAAGACAAATTGGTGGTCATTGCTATGGATTTTAAAATCTTAATATCGGTATCAGCAAATATCGGCATCAACAGCAAACATAGGTGTTTCTGGGTGGGATTCATCAGGGCACTTCAGTTTCCCGCATCAACTTTAAACATGTATATTATGTATATTTTGCTCAGACTTAGCTAAAAATCTGGAGATGCATGATTTAACTACAATAGTATACAGATTACAAGACATGTCATTTAGGATCAAGGGACTCCCCAAAGTCTACCCATAATAAAAGTGACTGAACAAGATACTATATCATACAGAGTCCTTGTGTCTGCCTGCAACACCACGATATTTGTGCTTTTCCTCATTTGATTTGAGATAGCCTATTCTTATTGTGGCTTTTATATTCCACCCTTGTATTGGGCACATTCTCATTAAAGCTTTCGGACCACACCGGAGATCCATCGTTTGTTTCATTTTATTACAAGAGCAACGCTTTCATTTCCTGTTTCTGTAGCAGCTAATTTGCAGACTTAAACCCCAACATGGCCAAAACTACTGAGCAGCATTGACAGAGAGGAGGTTTCCAGGGCGGAACGTGGACCTAAGTGAGTTATGAGAGCATGAGCTAAGACAGTGTTTTTATGGGGTGATGTCAGCGACGCGCCCGGGTTTTATCTCTTATCTCTCTGTTTGAAATCTTTCTCACGTTTCTTTTCCCCTTCTTCTTTTAAAACGTTTATCTATGAGCTTTTTTTAAAAGCTCATAGCTTAAAGAGTTATTTATAGGATGGATAGGTCGATAGAGATAAGACTACAGGCTAGACAAGATCAAATAACTTAATTTTCAGCATCTGCACCACCTCACCTGTTGACGAAGGTTTGAGAAGAGTTTAAAGGATAATTTGTAGATTTTATAGTATTTGTTTTGTTTTATTTTTTGGCAAAAGAAAACAATACCAATAGTTTTTTTTTACTCAAACTATTAAAAGGACTTACTTGAGCCACACAGCAAAAAAATTTAATCTAGCATAGCCTAAAATGACTTGGAGTTTATATATATATTTTGGGATTTGAGTAGATTTGTGTTAATGAGATTTACTTGCTGATGTGATGCAAAATATTTCACCGGTTTCAAGGTTTTGGTTTGGCTTTAAATAAGAAGACACGTATTTTAAAAAGTCAGAAACGGTTTGAAACAAGTCAAAAAAACAAGTCCCAAAAATCAAGTTACATCAAATAAATAATCTTAACTAGTAAAAATGTCTGAATTTACGATTTTTTGCAGTGCACTTTGGTTCTACAGATAATGAGAGACATAACAATTAAGAACCATACTGTAGTATAGTCCACTTGTAGCCTGACAAGAGCAAAGTTGTTTCATGAAGCCGATACGTATACTGTATATGTCCACCCCAAATGTTTTTTTCTTAATGTTTTTCAAAAATAACATAAGTATGTTTAAGCAGAGTCTTAAACCAAAGCAGAAATCTTTGTCAAGTTGTCAAGTTACAAATAAGGTCTGTAGAGGTCCCACCTAGCGCTGGGCCATATCATATTGTTCATGATATATCATATTGCTTTCAGGGCAATATGAAATCTGGAACATTGTGATATAATTCCACGTTCACTGCAGCAGAGTTTCCTCATAGTTGCGAAGTGAATCTGATATTGCACGGCTAGAAACGCAATAAAAATCAATATTGAGGCAAGGAGTGGAAGCAAAATTATAACAATTGAATACATATGAAATATTCTTAAAGGCTCTACGCTCTGTAATTGCACACAGACAGCACACGGAGGTGTCATTTTGACCTGCATAGATGCTTTTACAACATATCTGTGCTGAAGCGGAACTGATTTTAATGTCTTACCTGAAAAAAATGAGTACAGCACCTTTAAACAAGTCGAATATTGGTGCCATTGTTAAGTAATTAGTCTAGAGTCATTTATATCGTCAATTATACCATTATTACAAAATTTTTCTTTTATATCATGATAAAAATGTTTGGCCATATCGCCCTGCCCTAGTCCCACCAACAAGTTTTATTGTTCAAAGTATCATTCAGCATCAGTAAGTATATTCTTGTATTGTAGTCTTTTTATTGGCTGAATTGGTCAGCAGTAGGGTAAAAAAAAAAAAAAGAAAGAAATTCAGTGGAAGATTTTTGGACCAATAATTTACTGTTGGCAATTTAGATGCCATTCATCACGGGGTTGTCTTCGCATGGTGGGAGGAAACCGGAAAGACAGCTCAACCAAAGGGAACCCATGGTAGCACTCGGAAGACATGCAGTCTAATTAAAAAAATAAAAAAAATAAAAAAAGTTGGGTGCCAAAACCCAGGGACTGAACCCACAATCTCCGGGGAGTGCTAACCACTCTGCCATCATTGTGGGATTTATGTGGATGGAAATAAGGGTCAGAATGTTATGCAAACTTATTTTGATTGAGTTATTATCAGACATACCGGCAGCAAACACACTAAAAAAGGAGGTATTGGTAATAAGATCATTTTTCAATAACTTGCAGACGTTTTTATTCTAAACTTGATATATTTCATATGTTTTGTTAGCAGATTGAATTATATGAGCACCGTAACTTACTGGCCACTATCCCATCTAGGATTCTTAGTTGGTATAAAAGAAAAACTCAAGATAAAGAGAGTTGGTTGTTTAATACGAACAACTCAACTCTGCTGATTTTAAACCATTCTTTGTGGTCGTAAGTGTACAGTATAACGTTTGGGCATCTCTTCTAAGAAAACTTGTGAGACTATCAGCGGGACATCTGGCTGTCAGGCTGGGAACATCCACAGGACTCACACATGAGGATGAGCAGGAGATGTGGGAAAGAGCGACCAGAGACACAGAGACCACTACCTGCTGCTTTCTTAATTAAAAGTGTCTCAAAGTCATTAGGACGCAGTCAGGATGTTACTATGGACACACAAGGCATGTAGTGGTATACAGGGGAGAGGGTTCAAAGGTCAAAGTGCTCTGCTAATGTGAAGGTTGAGCTAAACAACAGATGCTACTTTTTGTCATTGTGAAAAAGTTTATAAAATCTGTGATATTTTTTCTTTAGGCTGGAGAACACGTAAGCCTACAAACCCAAAAAGTGCTCAACAAAAAGTGTAAATAAAGGTGCATTAAGTAACCTTTAGGAGTGACACATTTATCATATCAATCTCCATGGAGACTACTGAATATAATAATTTTAAAGCTTGGATTGGATTTAAAGTTTGGATTTCTGAAGTGGAAAAACAAGACCATATTTTAAAAACAATCACTATTAGATTTTCTTTTCTTATGTCTAGCCTTCGACTCATAGAACCTGGGTTACAATACAACCACTATGGCCAAATCCAGTAAATGAAATCACATCGAGTTAGCATTTGTCTTCATGGTGACATTTTAAAAGGTCATATTGAATATCAGATGTGGTTTAGCTCAGGTTGGAGTGTGTTTTACAAGCATGTGGGGGGAATGAGGTAGGGGGCAGAATGGAAAGTGAAAGTAGATAAATGAAAAAGCACTGGAGCCGGATGACATAGTAATGGCATTGTGTGATGACAGCTTTATGTTCAGAGTGCTGTAAAACTCACTCCATCCACACTTGTGTTTGGAGAGCGGGGAATCTGAGCTGCTCTTACTTAACCTGGGATTGTTATGTCAGGCTAATGTCATCTGTAGCATTTTTACACTGTTACATGTTGGGCTCGATACTTAACCTAGACAGTCACAAGGGACGTAATGCATGCACAAAGCAGTATTTTTGGAACAGGAATTTCTGAAGCCAAAATGAAAAATGCTAAGTAATAGCCTAACATAGACTACACTCATGACATTGGCATTACATTAATGGAATCTTATCATTTATATATGTTAATGTGCAAACAACTCTTCATCAGTTGGTTGATGATGCTCTATTGCAATAATTCTTCACACGGGATACATTTGCTCTTTGGTTTCACTTCAGACATGAGTTTGCAGACTTGTGGACAATGACCTCTCATCCATCATGGACCGTCTGTACTGGCTGCAGCATCCGCAAGAGCAGTTGGACATCTCTACTACAATTACCCTATGACTACTTCTGGTGATGGACCATCACATCTAGGAGGAGGAGGAGGCCAATAAAGTGATTCAGGCAGTCCTGAAATCACCCGCCAAGCAGAAGAGAGAGGCTAACAAACTAGTAGAGACACTCCATAAATCAGCCTTCAAACAACAGTTACCTTCTGGTCTCTGATGGAACAAGACAGTCCATGTTCAAATCAAATAAAACTTTATTTATAAAGTGCTTTGCATGAAAAGAACACACTGCTAAAGTAATGGAGATGATTCACAAGTTAGATGGGAAAAATGTTAGATGATTTGTTTCTGAGTTTGAGTTAGGTTGAGTTTTTTTTCCATTTCTAATAGTATTTTTTTCTTCCGTTATTTAACTGCAATAATTCTGTTTGAGATATTGAATTTGGTTTTGCGACAAAAAACAAAACTATCCAGACAAAAGGTCTGCAAAACTCAGGTGGCAATGAAAGAGACATACAATTCTAAAAAAGTCGATCTAAGGTACACAAAATACACTGGCTCAATGTTTAAGAGCAAATGCACGGTCAGGAGTAGGTTATCTTTGAGTGCTTAGCTGGCATGGTGGATCTTAACATTTTCCAGAGAGATCCGTAAAATCTCTGTTATTATGATAAAGTATAATGATGTCCGCCTGTTTATTACTGTGCTTTCAGGTCAACAGACTCCAGACCTGGCTGTTTGCTGCACATCAGATGAGCTTTAAAGACTGAGGGCAGAGCAGGCCACAGTTCCCAGGTTGAGTTTTTATAGAGTCGCGGTCTGATGTCGGTGCCAGCAGCGTAACCAGAGCAACATCCACACTTACACAACAAAGGCAGTGACAAGGCTCTCCTCCTCAGCTCATAAACACTCTCCTGCCTCTCTGTGGAGCACCCCAAAACAGCCACTTCAAACAGGGTACATTCATCAACCTGTTTAGTGCACATGGCCCACTGCACCAGATATGCTGTATACAAGACATGCTTTATTTCAAGGGAACACTCATAATAAAGGAGCTGATATGAACAAATGCATGTTACTTAGAGTTCAAAACCTTAAACAGTGGATGCTTTTGATCATTATTTTATATTTTGGACAATGGAAATTTCAATATTGATCTAAAACAACTTAATAACAGAAAAACGTTCGCTGACATCTGATTCAAAACCATGGCCTGGCCCTTTAGGGAATGTCAATGTAAATACCATCATAACAAAGTGCCTCGGTGCCGGATCATGCAGATTTTTTTCTCATTCGTGAAAACTGGGTACTCGACACTGCTGAATCCTACGTGTATAACCAATAAAGAAAAAAACTAAACTAAATATAAAGTACACAGAAAGTATAAAGTGGCCGTGTAAGGGAACTATTTTGCAGCAATGTTGTAGGAGAATATAAATGTCTCACTTTGGATGGGTAGGTGAGAAGGGACAGCAGTTTTGACATGGTTAAAAGCTCTTAAATGTTGATTTAGCATACATCCCAAGGCAGCACGGGGTGTGGGCAGAGAATTAATCAAAATATTCAGATATACAATATCTTGTTTACAGTGTTTTAAGCTATTTTAGTTTTATAATTTTCCCTTGAATTGGATTGCATTTCAGAACAATACTTTTGGGCGAGTGTCATAATTGTGCTGGAAAGATACACATCCCGGTCATATTTTCTTTCATAAACTATCCTGAATGTATTTACAGTTCTATATAAATCAGTGTTATATGTATTAACTTGGAATTGGTGCAGTCACATTTAGTTGTGGTTACAGTGAAGGGCAGAGAGGTTGTGTTTGCTATGGCAGCAGCAGATCAGAGTGTTTGGTGGAGATGAGCTGATGGCTCTGGTGGGACACTCGCGCACACTGTCAGGCTCAAGAGCACGTAGTCAGTAACCACATGTCACTGCACAATAGTACTACACTGAGGTCATAGACACACAGGCAGAAGGCCAGTTTTGTATTACAGCACGTCATCTGTGCCATCAGGTCAGAGTCATTTGTAACCATGACAAAAGTTAATCAGCGTTTAAACTTTATATTCAAATGCTGTGAGGAGTTAAGACAAGCTGTAGAGGGCGCTGACATGGTTGTTGTTTATATGTATGCTAACAAATATTAAGAGTCAATAGGCCTGTCTAACTTCCAACTCCACTTTCTATAGTTCTCTTGGTCGAGTGGATAGCACATATGCCAGGCAGCATGTGCAGCTGGCCACAGTTTCATGAGATCAATTCTGACTCAAACTGTTAAACAAACACCCTACATGGCCCTGTCTAATAAAAAACGGGGTTTGTGGTGCCTGATGAAATAAAAGTAATATTTTGTGCGATTTGTCCAGCATTGCCTTACATTTAAGACATTCTTGTTGCATGGTTGTGACCGTGTTCATTTCAGCGCTAATTGTTACGTCAATAAACCATGCCAAACACTTCTTCATGCAATAATGTTTTGTAACAAAGCTCTGATGTTACTTAACTGTGGCTGAGTGGTCGTCCATCTCCAAAACAGCCGTGGTCTTTAATGGTTTGTGATGTTCCGTGGCTAACTCTGCCATTAAAATGCATTGGAGCCAGCTCATGGACATTGTTCCTAGCATTCAGAATGTAACTTTTCTGGTGGGTGGTACATCTACTTGTTCCCATGAAGATTTTATGCTTTGCCTGGAATGTTCCATAGTATGTCATTAAACTTTTATCTGCCTGAATACAAGCAAGTGACATGAGGTCAAGGTCTGTAGTTGAATAACTAAGACAGATACATTTAATAACGCATCTTCTACATATGGTTTTTCATTAGCACCACTGCTTGCAAATATAAACATACTCAGTGTTTTTCAAATCTTTTCTGGTTCATAATTTTTTGAATGCATCAGACTTTTCCCCTTCAGGAGTAGCTTGATTGTAATGGCCAAAAATTAAATAGCCCTAATAACTACCCTTAAAGTGCACCCTAGAGATTTATACCTCTATGTTCTCACTCCCTCTTTTCTTAGCCATTACTTCTCAAATTCTACTCACAATCAACTTAATGGCTAGTTCCATTCGTTCACGGCCAATGTGCTTCTAAACCAGCGCTGAAGCCTTATCTGATTGGTCCGTGGCCAGGAAGTGAGTTTCAGGTCAGACTGAACTGTTAGACTGCACAAGTGGCTGGCTTGGGTTAAGTATATAGTTACCCAGATTTTGACAACTGTCCAAATTCTTTCACAGACTACTTCCTTCATAGAAAATGACTTATACTATACGTTGCCTTTAATTGCATTGCAATTAGCAAATCAAACACAGCATGCAATACTAATGACAGATGAAAATAGACTTGGGGAATAATATTTGTGAATTGAATATTTGAATGAAAAGGGTGTTGATCTGATAAAGAAAATGAGGAGGTTTATATTCTCTTCTATCGTGTCAGACATCTTTTTGGGGATGAGCCGTCTGCAAATGTGCACTAGCCCGGTGTTCTCATAGGCGGGTCAAGTCTGGGTCAATCTCGCTGGCTCCAGCTCTTCCCTGCTTAACCCCTGCATATCCCTCCGGCTGCTGCGCTCACAACCTGCATGCGGCTACTGTCTGTCGCCACCAAGACAGAGTGAGCAAACAATATTTAACAGTATTGAACAGTGGATTTGTGGGATCGATTCTAAGGTTGACTAATTGGGGAAGAGGATGTTAATTTTTAGTCACTGTGCAAAGTTTGATAATGACGTAATAAGGTTAATTTGGAAAGGAGTGAGTAATGATGACATGGGAATTGTAAAGTAGTCGTAGTTAGAAGTGATTCATGTTCTATCAAGCAGACAAAAAATAATAGTAAAAAAAAGTGAAACTGCATCTTTTTTTTAATAGTTATATTTTTTTTTCTCCAAAAGTCTTAACACTACTACAGTATTTTATAACCATGCTGGGATCTTACTTATGAATAAATAAAATTATTAGTGTGACAACTTTAGCTAGTAGCATTATTATGAACTTCAATATATGAACTAAATTCTTCAAATGAATCCTTTAAAACGATATCCTTTTATTCCAGAACCATCTTGGACAAATGTTCTCAAACACCCCAGTTTTTAACCACACTATGCACACACACTGTTAACATCAACAAACTCCACTGCTACACTAATCTACAACGACACGATGTGACATAAAACATCAGATGCGCGGCTTAGACACTGCACAGCAGCCTCTTCTGTGACAAATTGCTGAACCTGTTTAGTTGTTTTCACGTTGGCGGCACTTTTGTGTTGGAGAGTGTGGCGTGCCGGCTCGGGGCTGACATTCCGGTGGTTAGCAGACTGGCTGTGATTGATGGGACCAGTCAGTGCTGCTCCCAATGCGATGTTCTCACTTAATTACTGTCTGTCGCCACACATATAACGAACCTTAGCAGGCTTTGAAGTGAACAGTGGAAGAACTCAAGGGGATATAGGCCTCTATGTGTCAGGTGTTTCATTGCATTCCAAAATCTGTTTTCAAACAGCAAACAATATCACTATTAAAAAAAATGTACACTTTGCTTTTTATTTGTTATTTCACTGTTGGTATAACCACTACTCGCAGAACATTCTGTTTTGATTAAGGAAAAAGATAACACAGAGACAAGCACAGACACTAGTCTGTGTATGTTTTTTTTTTTAAACTTTATTACAATTGCATATTCCTGTTATACAATGTGAAATAAGTAGCCCATGTGATAAAGGAATTCTAATTGCTGTAAGGTGAATATGGATGGTGGTGAAGAGAAGATGAAAGGCTGATGGTTCTGCTGCTGGGTTGCCAACGTGAAATATGAGATTAGCGGGCAGCAACACATAGAAGTTTAGGTGTGGAGATTTGTTAGAGAAAAAAAAAGCCCTGGCAAACTTAAAGGTGCACTATGTAAGTGTTCTGGTGGGAGTATTTGTCTCCAACAGCAGGTGTTTTTATTGCTTAAAATAATTCCTTGAAAAACAGGCACTGAGTGCACTCACCTCTCCACAGATCTCAAATGTAACTTGGCCTGTCAGTGCCACCGACAAACAGGTGGCGTACCCTCCACTAGAAAAGTTAGTACTTCATAGTGGATCTTTAAGGAAGGAAGCAAATGCAAAAATAAATGATAATCCTTTTGTTATGTTTTTAGTGTGTTTGTGAGTTACCCTGTTTATTTGCAAGCACCATAAAACAATCTGCAAAGAGGTATGCTCCCTCTGTGTGTCTAATTTCACAGATGATTACTAGCCCAGTAAACTGTTAGGTAAATTGCACACTTTCACTTCAATATATTTTGAGGCTTTGGGCGCTGTAGTAATTATATTTTAATTAGACGGGCCGTGCATTGCAATGTAACAGACGCTTTTTCGGCAGCGGTGCACAAGAGGAATATAAATGCTCACTTGCGGTTGGCTCGTAAAAAAAACGGCTTCGCAGGAATGCTCAGTTTGGTGATTTGACAAAGAACCGCTCATATAATTATAACCCCGGCTATCTTAACCTCAGTGATTCCAAACATTTGTCTGAGCCATATCCAGAAATGCACCCGACCAACATGAATTCAGCGAAATGAGAGCCGCCACAATAGCAAAGCCACTCGGGTCTAGCGTAGGGATATCTAAGGTCTAGTAAAGAGGTCACTGAACACTCTTATGGTTGAGTACAATTAAGTAAGTTGCAGCAGTGGATGTAATTTACAGTACACAGGCCAAACAAATACCAGATGGGGTAGGTATGTCTTCATTACAGACGAAGAGTTATGACTAAAATACGATTCCAAGTCTTGTTTCCAAGGCCAAATGAACGCTGATATGTTTAGTCTTAACTTGAGTCTCAACTTTACAAGACCAGCAGCCAGAGATCTAAGAGAGTGGACATAATTAAAAGTAGAGATAAGTGAGCTGTTATTAGACACTGCTATGAACTTCTGGAGTTCATCAAATTAAAAATCATAAATTTTTCTCTACACCTATTTTGTAACTCATGCATGTCACATTTGCACAAGATGACAAATGATTAGTGGTTTTTGAAAGGGAATTGTTTATAGGCCTAATATAATAAAGTTTATGACTCAAATTATATGTTATACAGCTGTTTGAGGTAGCTGTTGACTGCTCATGTTTTACCAGCTATGTTTTGCCAGACAATTTTTTATATAAAGACATTCTAACGTGTGCTTATTGTTTCAGTTAACTTTTCACAGAAACAGCAGGAAGCAGCAGTCAGTTTAAAACATTATTAAAATAGGTTAAATATGTGTTTTTGTGAGAATCCTTAAAAATAAACCCTGAAATTCTATGCGCTCGGAGTCAGACAGGCCAGACATCTTAAGTTTCTCATATCAAATGCAACATAAGGTGCATCACTTAACATGCGGGGAGCAGCCAGACCAAACCGTCTACATGTGAATACGGGTTTTTAAGCATAATTTGACAGCATAAACACTTTCTCCAGATAAACAACCTAGACATGCCCACAGCACAACCGCATACAGACGCACACACACACGTCAAAGGTTGCAGCTTCCAAGAAAATGGCCACCTTCCTCCCACACCATTCCTCACAAAGTCGCAAACGCACACAAAACAGGTCCAAGACAGTGCAGCAGCATAAACATCAGCACATAACTGCCCTGGCCACAAAGACTGAGGAAATAACTGTACAGACTGGGTATAGTTGTTATCAGAGAGAGAGAGAGAGAGAGAGAGAGAAAGGGAGAGGTGAGACAGAGGGTGGGGGGTGGGGTGCAGAGAGAAAGAAGGGGGAGAAGAGAGAAAGAAAGGGAGAGGTGAGACAGAGGGTGGGGGGTGGGGTGCAGAGAGAAAGAAGGGGGAGAAGAGAGAAAGAAAGGGAGAGGAGACAGAGAGGAAGAGAGAGAGAAAGAAAGAAAGAGACAGGGAGAGGGGAGAAAGAGAAACTGAGTGAGAGAGAGAGAGAAAAAAAGGGGAAGGGGAGAGATAGAATAGAGAGACAGAGAGAAAGAAAGGAAGAGGGGACAAAGAGAGAGAGAGAGAAAGGGAGAAGGGAGAGAGAGAAACAGAGCGAGAGAGAGAGCGCGAACAAAAGAGAGCGAGAGAGAGAGAAAGGGAGAGGGGAGAGAGAGAAAGGGAGAAGGGAGAGAAAGCACGCGAGAGAGAGAGAGAGAGAAAGCGAGAGAGAGAGAGAAAGGGAGAAGGGAGAGAGAGAGAAAGCGCACGAGAGAGAGAGAGAGAGAAAGGGAGAGGGGGGAGAGAGAGAGCAAGAGAGAGAGAGAGCTCCTCCCTTCTCCATACAGGGAAATGTATGTTGTGCTTATGGTCACAACATGCCACAGATAAACACACAGTTACACACAGTTGTACAGAGGATGTTCTGTCACATATACAGATGTTATGTGGGTTTGTTTAGGGTTTTTAGTGCACACATAAAATACTTTGCTTGAATGAAGATATAGGTAAAGATAAAGATACAGATGTAGAGCAGAACCATTCCAGCTCGCGCTAAAAAGAGGATTATAATTTTCTAATTGCTAAAGAACTGCGGGGGTGTAATTTGCATGTGGTCGGTTGCTTCAGGCCGGGTATTTAGCGAAAAATGAATAAAAGCAAAAGCAGCAAAAATGCCCTTTTGTACAAGCTACTGTGTACTGATGTGGGCTTCAAAAATGCTTAGGCTGGTGGATGGATCCCAACTCAAACCTGTGAATACTGTAATTGTGTCAGGTGCAAGAGATTGCCGACCACATTTTGGTCAGTAGCCCAAGGGCACTTGTGGCTACACTAGAGGAGTTTACCAGTAGAAAAGGTTTTCAAAACATTGTCCAGATGACTACCTTTGCAACGGCAATGCAAAGTAACTTCTCAAGTTTATTTAAAAAAAAAAAAAAAACAACAACAACTTTTTGCTTTGCTGTCAGGTAAACAGTGCCAACCACCACAACTCCAAAGTTTGAGTACTGTATAATTTATTTTCTTGCTGTACAATGGAGTTTACAGTTGCATTCATGCTGTATGTATGCAAAACATTCCTTCGTCATTTTCTAACTATTTACCCTCTATTTATTGACCCATCTAATTTGGCTTACAATGACCTCATAAGTTACATGGACCATCCTTGTCTTTTGGTCAACACACACACTTCCTCTTCCTGTGGGCGGAGTCTGGAGGTCTTTTGTCTCTTAAACCCTCTTCCTCCATCCTGAGCCAGCACAGCACCAGGTCAGCACAAATCCCACACAACCACAATCTGCCCCTGTGAGAAAACGGACTGAAAACTGAAATACCCCTATATTAATATTAATAACTCTGCCTTATAAGAGCAGTAAACCAAATATTAATTATAGTTAGTCTGAAAGTGCAATTGGAAGCATCTAGTGGTACAGGTTTTTATGAGCAGCAGACATAATAAAAGTCAATCAGAGTGAAGTAGTGGTGTCATAAAACGAACAGCACAATAACAGGAGCGGTGCAAAGGGTTGGACGGCACAGTTATTTGCGGTTACAACAGTAGCAATGGAAATTTAATTAGTTGTGTTTACACCATGAATGCAATGCAAGTTATTAACCCTCTGCGTTGAGAGATTTAAGGTAATATGGCATGAGTAATAAAGAAAGTATGTTTTTAATGTCTGAGGAACACTACAGTACCGTCTTATTTAAGCCAATGCATTTGTTTTCCCTTCACATACAGAAAACTCATCTTTACTAGCAGTACGCAGGTTGAATATATGAGTGGTGGGTTACTAAAAAGTACGACTCATTATTCATATCATGTGTCGTAACGTGTGTGTATGAATCAGAATAGCTGACGAGTGTTTGGAGAGTTTAGCAGACAAAAAATGACACATTAACTCAACCATATGCAATTAAAATAAAACAACATCTCAGTGATTTTAGTGGTATTTTGGTGCTCTATATGAGAAACATGATAAGATAATGGCCATCTGTCTACTGATTTGGAGAGTAGCTTTTGCCCTGTTGACAGTTGTGGTGGTTGAGGCCAGGGTTGAAGTGGACAATGTGTGAAGTGTCTTGTCCAGGGATACAAGAACACAACCATATGTGCTCAAGCAAGGTGGGAACTAGCTTTACTCTGGTTGTTGGGTGCCACACTGTACAAATACAAATGAATAATCACCTACCTACAGAAAAAAAAGCCCAGCTGCTATATTCACACCAAGGAAAATCTTGAAAAAGTTTGGATGCAAGCACCTACTGGCTTCACACCACAAATTAATTCATGACTAATTTCCATAAAATACAAAGCTCTCATCCGATGATAAATTAACACCCTCAGGTACAGCACAGTTCAGCATTAGCTCAATGGAAACATGTGTTAAGGCAGCAAATAGGTTCAATGCAACTTTAATTGGCCATAGCAATAGAAAGCTCTACTCAAGTGATGTGCGGTCAATAGTGCCAGAAGATCTATAGTCCACAACAGAGAACCGCCATGTAGCAGCGCATGCAACTGCCAGCAGAGAGGTTTGCTAACCAAGTTTTGGCAGAACTCAGATAACAAGTCTACAAATTGATACATATTTTTGATGGTATTTTTTCACAATGTTTGATGTTTTTACACTTCTCACTTCAACCTGAGAGTTGTCTGTAATATCCTGTCTACCTGGTTTAACTGTTGTCTTGTCCATAGCTTAGCCTTTAGCTGTTTTAACTGTTGTCTTGTCCATAGCTTAGCCTTTAGCTTTGATCATAGTCCAGTCGCTTGAATATTGTTTTAGCTGGGAGCACCTTGTGTAATTCGGGTAGCCTTGTTCCCTTCCATGTGTGTTTTGTCTGAGAGAAGGGGAGAGAAAGTTTATCAGAGGAGACGTGTCAATTAGCTCCAGGGTACAGAAGGCAAAGGCAGGGGTCAGGGGTCAGTGCGGGGCCAATCGTCAGCTGTCACTAACTATAAATACTTACTGTGCATGTGTGTGTGGAGTCGCGCTCAAAACACATGTTGCGCACACACACATTAGGCTTCCATATGTTTTAGGGACATTCCATTAATTTTAATTTGAAGCTAAACTCGACCAGAACCGCAGCATGCCAAAACTCAAATGTAAGCAAAGCAAATTTAAGGTCTCAAATTTAAGGATTTACATTTTGGGAAGCTGCATATGCACGGTATGGAACAATCCGGACACTAGAGTTAGATGCCTCCATGGCATGTGTCTGTTTGAGGTCTTAGATTATGCCAGGGTTTCAGGGTTTTTGAACTACTCTGGGGCACTTTAGCGTTTGTGTTTCATGTTATAAAGCTTTAAATAATGTTTACACATTAAAGAGCGTATCATTTGCCATGATTGCCAGGAGAAGGAGCAATGACTTGCCCTTTGCGAGTGCTCCAGACCCAATAGACGTGTGTATACCCTTAAAAAAACACAAATAAAATCTTCTTTGATTATCAGCTGGTGATAACTAGTGGATCTGTGGAGCAGCGCATTTGAGTTCTGAAGAAGAATCAGAAGGCCTTCATTGTTATTGCACAGACTGCACGATACAATTTTAAAAGCCAAAATCCAATAATCAAATGACTTTTATTGTGAAACCTCCTTAAGCCCTGACATGGCTTCCCACCTGTTGCTGAAATGAAAAAGATTAAAAACATTATAAGTGACCCAAAACAAGAACATATAAGAACTTCTAAAAGAGGTGAGGAGCAGCACGGCTTCAGCGCCACATGTGTTACCTATTGGCTCTTGCACGGGACCAGCCTGCACTTCCCAGGCAGCCATGGAAAAGTACACTCCACAATTCATTGCTTCCTTCTCGCCAAATTAAAGGTCCCTTGTTAAAAAAATATGGGAGGAGTGTCAGAGTGAGGGGATTCACAAGGAGAGGGCCAAAACAAGGGGCTTTTATGACACGGCCAAAGAGCTCCAGAACTGAACCTAATATCTGTGAGAGTGTCTGCGGACAAGGGCAGCTGTGCACAATATTTACTTATCGCAGCTTCATTTATTTGATTAATATGTAGACTTTAAATGAAGTGAAGCATAAAGGTATTGCATTTACAGTGCCCCAAAGTCACATCAGTCTATTAATATGCAATTATCAAGAGTAATACGATGTCACCTTCTAGCAGTGCTGCTGTTTCTCAAATCATCCACAAGTGTTTCCAACAGTGGCTCAGAGCTCCAGAGCAGGTTGTGAGAATGGATAAATCATCATCTAAAACCACAATCATCTCAACTTAACCTTCAGAGGCCAGACTGATACGTATTTGTACTCTGAATCAAGTTCAGCACATAAACACTTTGGTCTGGCTCTTGTTGAAAGGGTTTGGCAAAAAGTGAATAATAATAATAATCAAAATTTTGCTAAATCCAGTAAAAAGCACAGACATTTTCCCATCCACAAATGATTCAATTTGCTTGCTATTTAGAAACAAGTATCTATTTCTGCAAGTAATAGAGTCATTAGCAGCCTACGTAGTCCTTGGTTTTGGTTAGTTTGAGTGGTTCCACCTTTGCCTTCTGCGCTTAACCCAAATGCTGTTATGTGATGGGTCCAAATCATCTCAGAATTTAAGTAAACATATCAACACAAGCCTGAAAAGATGAGTTTGTCAACTCATAAATATTACAAGAATCATAGCAACATTTTAAAACAAGCTCTTTATAAAGACAATCCTTGTGCAATATACGTTTTCATATCAGGAAAAAAAAACTTATATATATTACAAAACTTTGCATAAATTATATGTTGGTGGTATTTTGGACCACCCATGAAAGTTTCATAGTAATGAAGTAAAAAATAAAACAAAAAATCTAGATGGGGTCAAATGGACCCGAAGACAGCGGGAGGGATAAACAAGGATACAGAGTCAACACTAACTTTGAATTCAGAGGTGCTTTTTTTTTTATTTTATTTTTTTTTATTTATTTATTTATTTGAAGGGACAGTGTACAGAGACATTACGCTCGTAAGACAGAGATGATCTGTACCAGATTCTAGCTAAACAGCTAATTTCCATCTGCAGTCCCTGGGGTACAAAAATAAGTTACACAGTGCAAATTAATATAAAACAGTTATTCATATAGTCACAGTGCAGTTTAACAATTAAACATAGTAATTAATATAGGACAATTTCACACACATCCCTCACTCATTGTCTCACACACACACACATTAGTAAAAAGCACAGGCTTAATTCAAACATATCCACACAGTCATTGAGAACAGAAGCAAGTATATCAGTGTTCACAGGTTTGATTGGTCAGTAGCCATTGTTTGAGTTCTTTGGAAAATGAAACATAGTTTGCTTGATTTTTTATTTCACTGGGGAGATGGTTCCATTCTTTTTATTGTGCGTTGTATGAAAAGCTGATTGTGCAAATGTAGTTTTTTCTGTGGATGGTGCACTGCCCCCTGGTGGAGGCCCGTAGCTCTGGAAGTCGTTGCTGATGTGTACTGAATGAATTGTTTTAACGGTGCAGGCGCAGTATTATTGAGGATTTTATGAACCATTCAGAAGAGGCGATTTTTTTGTATATTGTCAAGTTTAATAGTGTGTATTTTTGAAGAATATGGCAATGATGGTGTTGACGCGGTTTTCTGTCCAGGATTTTCAGAGCTTGTTTGTGAAGTGATTTGAGTGGCTTTAATGTGGTTTTGCCTGCTTGGGACCAACATGTTATACAGTAAAAGAATCGTGACATGATCATTGCATTGAAAAAAGTGTGAGCTTCGTCCAGTGTAAGTGAGTTTCTCATGCTTCCAAAAGTTTTTATATTGTATTTGAGGCTATGGCACATGTGTTTTATGTGTTTTTTAAACGTGAGTCTGGCATACAGCGTTACACCCAAATATTTGAAATCGTTAACATTTTGTATGTCTTCTCCTTTTACATTGATGATTGGAAAAGATGACCGTGCTTATTTTTATTGAAAAAAATACATAGCTGCAGTTTTCTTAACGTTTAGTGTAAGACAGGATTCCTTAAGCCACCTCGCCACTCTCAACATAGCTACTGTAAGTTTGGCAGATACCTCATCTGCATTCTTCCCCAGGTATATATGACAGTGTCATCTGCATACATTTGGATGTTAACATCCTCACAGACAGATGCCAAGTCATTTATATAGAGTGAGAACAATAGTGGGCCGATGTTTGAACCCTGTGGTAGGCCGTTGTGGAAAGGTATGATGTTGGAAGTGGCGTTGTTCATGCGGACACACTGTGACCGATCAGAGAGATAGGACCTAATCCAGGTAAGTAGATTTGCTGACAGTTTGTAGTGTGTTAATTTTGATAATAATATAGAGTGGCTGACTGTGTCGAATGCTTTGCGCAGATCCAGGAATATTGCTCCTACCACTCCCCCCTTATCCAGTGTTGATTTTATTGTTTCAATAAGCAGGCAACAGGCAGTTTCCGTTGAGTGGTTTGCTCGAAACCCAAACTGCATGGGATGTAGTAGCTGCTTCCAGATATTGTGTGAGTTGTTCCACTACTACTTTTTCAAAAGTTTTAGAACAGAATGGGGAGAATACTTATCGGTCTGTAATTGTTAAGATCTTGTTTATTTCCTGCTTTGTGTATTGGGGTGACAATGGCTGTTTTCAGTGTGTTGGGGAATGTGTTTTCCAGTATAGATAGATTTATCAGTTTTGTAAGAGGAGCAGTTAGAGTATCTTTGTGTGTTTTTAGTAAGAGAGTGTCTAGTCCATGGATGTCCTTAGAGCGGGAGCTTGACAGAGAGGAGAGATTTTGTTGACTTTTTGTTCGTTTACTAGCTCAAGACTGAGTTCATGTTCTTGATTTGCTTCTGCCTCTTGGTATGGTATTTGGGGGAATTTGTCGTGGAGCATTTGTACTGATTGGATAAAATGGTCATTGAAACGGTTGCTAATTTCGGAATTATCGGAGATGATATTGTCATGTACCATTAGAGTTATAGTTTCCCTTCTTGCCTTTTCTTGTCCTATGATTTTATTAATACTTTTCCAGAGTTGTTTGATGTTCCCTTTTGCGGCTTTGATTATTTCCAGATAGAAGTCAGCTTTTGCTTTACGGAGTTGTGTTGTGACTTTATTTCTAAGTGATCTAAAAATATTTCTGTCAGTGTTGAATCCTGTCTTAATAGCTTTTTTGAGTGCCAAGTCCCTTTTTTTCATGAGGTCCCAGATTGCCCCATTTATCCACGGTACTCTTATTTTTTTGTTTTTCTTTCGTGGCAGTGTTATCGGCTATCAGCTTGGGTTTACTACTTTTTGTGACGCCACATTGACCATCTTAACAGTAATTTAAAGGTCCCATATTCTGCTATTTTCCCCTTTACACAGTCTATTCTAAGGGCTTTGTTGATAAATTTTTGCGTTGTGCAATATCCATAACATAACAGTTTCCAAAAAACACCCATTTCTTGGACTGGCCCCCCTCCTTGCAAAAGCAAATGGCTCACTCTGAGATCTGACCCCCCCGAACAGAGAGCAGGCTGCCTCCCCCGCCCAACCCGCGCGCCTCCCCGCGACAAAGCCTAGAGTGGAGATGGTGCGCATGCGCCGTGTGCTCCGGTAAACAGCGATACACAAACACTGGAATAAACATTTTATCCGTCATGACGGTGCGTCGTGCTGAGTCCTACGTCCTGGATCTGACCTGGAGTTTGACGTGCTCCAGTACCTCAACGACGGACGCTGCCGTTTGGTAAATAACAAGCTAACTCTTCTATCTGTCGTATCCATCGTGTAATTACTGTGTAGCATTAGCATTAGCTGTTTTTATTCTTGTGGCTGCGCGCTTCCTGGAGGCGTGGCTAACACACCGCGTTATCCTGGTGAAGCCGCGTCAGCTTAGTGAGGAGCCCCCGTCTGCTGCTCAGCCGAAGGGGACGGAAAAGACAGTTCTCTAGTGAAAACATGCGGGAATCAATCAAAAAAACACTTTGGGCACACATACGAGGCCCAAATAGCACTGTAGGAAGGTTAAAACCTCTGAAAAGTCGATTTTGCATATTATGGGACCTTTAAATAATACTGCAGGATAATTTGTCTGCCACTTTGAATCACAAATCATCTGCCTGAATCTCACTCTGTCCTCTTGCATCAACTAACTTCATGTCTTCTTTTAGTATGTCCTGTAAATCTCATCTATGCGCTTCCACTTTGGGCCTCATTCTTGGGGGTCCTCCCTGGTCTTCAAAACACCAGAACCTCCAAAACAAATTCCATAAATTTCATCAGCAAAACCAAGCAAACAAAAATAAAACCTTGTGTTTGCCATGGTTTAAAAATATTGTATTTACCCAGCAGTACACAGCATTACAATTACTCCTGTATCTGGTTTTCACCCTGCGGAGCTTTACGAGCTCTCAACAGCGTCTGCACGCTCAATCCGACCGTTAAATTTACAAACTGAACTAATGGCCATGAAATACATTAGACTAACAGTTGTGTCCCATAAGCTCAGCCGGGGCGGTCCTAATGTGAAAAGCAGCGTGGGGCATGAAGGCCAGTCAACGCCCCTCTCTCTCTCCCCATCATTCTATAATCTCCATTTCCTCCAGAACCATCCCAAAGGAAGAGCACTCATGTCCCCCCAACACACGTTAGTCCGCACATCTGGATTTGCGCTGCACAGTCCGAGATGTTGATGCTTATCGGACCTAGAATAGTCTTTCTTCACTCTACCTCCCTGAGTTTAGCTGTGGGGAGGAGATCAGGGCTATAATTTGCACCATTTATCAACATGGTCCCCGACTAATGAGATTGCTTAGATGAAACTCCCATTTGTGTCATGTGGAATTAATATGCTGTTGATGTATTTTTGCCATATTGCCATGTGTTATTTTTGGTCAAAGTAATTTACAGTTTCGTGTTTGTTTCAGAAATGGCAAGAAATAAAAAACGAACCAGACAAGACAAGCTCAGAAATGTGCATTATCGGCTATCAAACGGTAACTCCACACAAAATCCACAGAAAAATGAAAATTATGAATTGTGTTAAAGTGTAATTCGGTAATATAAACCTAACTAATCTCCTTGGTAACCACTAAGCTCCTGGAATGAAGACACTTTAAAGCACAATGTTGGCTCTCTTTAAAGTAAACGCTTTTGTGGTTTGATTGAAATTTGAACCCAACCTGCAAAACGTATGGCAAAATAAAACAAAGTCAGTAAGGATTAACGTAAAATGGGATTGTAAGCCACAAGTCTTTACATGATGAGAACAGAAGATGCATACTTTGACTGGATTTATTATAGAATATGAATGCCATTTCTGAGGAACTTTCTCCAATTTACCCACAACTGTTCAAACTAATTTTTTGACATTCAACTTATCTAACTCTCTGCTATGAGGCACCGTGTCAGATCTGTGGATAGGCGACCTGCTCACATGTATTTTTGAGCAATAAAAGCACTGGTATTTGAATCAATTATACAAGACAGCAAAGTTCATTGCCATAGTGTGGAAAATTCAAAGCAATAACACTTCAATGGGTAGGTGGCGGATTCTACCAGAACATTTAGATACATCGTCATTAAATTTCCTTTATCGAGCTACACTAACTTTGAATTTTTAACCATGATAAAGTATTGATGCATATCCATAAAGTTCTAAAGACCAAACACCTTCACCAAACTCAAATTATGACCACTACGCAGCAAACAAATTAAACGCTCTAAGCTAATGTCTGACAAGATTTTATATAATAAGAAATACCAAGAAGTAAAAACAATAAATACTGACATTAAGTATTTGTAGCGACACATTTTCCATTCTACTGTCCTCTCAAGGCCTGCTCTATTCCATTTGGCAATTATTTGGAACGATATACACTATACTCCCACTCTAATCACCACCAGCATTACTCACTAGCCGGGAATAGCTCATCAGATAATAGTGAAACATTACACATATTAAACATCCCAACATCTCATCAACGCTCCGTCCACACAAACAAACTAGGGTTAGCCATGCAGTAGGATTTAGCTGGTATGCAGATGAGTTACATGAGCGCATTCTGCTGCCTAACAATCCTGTGGACATGTGGCAAGCTAAGACCAACATGTCTTAATGAGGGAAGGCCAAGTAAGTTAAAATTCTGATGTCTTTTAATTTTTTTTTTCTTTTTAATTTACTCAATTTGGTCAATCATGTGACAAAAAGCAACGAAAGATCTCCTGGGCATGTGAAACTTCATTGCAAGTTTCGAAATCAAATCTTTAGTGATATTGACTTTAGCTTTGAAATGTTCACAAAAAATGCTCAATTTACTGTCTGTTGATTAATATCTTCAAACAGCAGCTTTTATCTCCTTTATATTTATACACAAATATCTAGGAGGGATTTGAAACCTGATTTTCCTTTGTTCACAACTTGCAATTAGAGTAAATCTGATTGCAGCGGCAAAAGTGTCCAAGGTGCCCATCTCCAAATCTTGAGGTAAAGGTGCATGGTTGAGAATACTGAGGTGCAGAATTAGCATTATAGTTTAAATCCGTAAATGCACTGAGACTAATAGTTGTCTCTGAGATCGGCTTTGTCTAGTGTACTAGACTGACCTGTACCAGGATCTTAGTTCAGGAGTATGCCAATCAAATCACAAATGACAAACATTTAAAGGCCAAAATAAGTTGTTTCAAGCCCAATCTTTAGTCCAAAAACTAAACTAAAGCTGAGGACTCACTACCCAGTTTTTAGCACGATTTTCCTCATCCCTAGTTGACGACAGTTGCAGCTGCTTCAGTCGCGTACTGTGAAGCTGTTATGTCTGAACTCACGTTCGATTCGCAATGTGTGCACCACAGAAAGACGCGACTAGACTCTGGTCACAGTCATTCCAACATGTTTGAATTATAAGCTCAATTTTTGGCTGTGCTCCGGTACAGCAGACAGTTTACTGACACTGCTGCATATACGAAACAGAGAAAAGGAGCGGAGGAGACCCTGGAAATAGCGTCTGTGCTAAAACTTTATATTTCCAGAAAAAGCAATGCACAGAGGCAACAACAAGGCGGAGGCTTAATATCTCTGCCTAAACATCAGATTATTGATACAGAAAAGGCACATGCACTACTTTTATACTTAAGACCAGAGCAGAAGCACTAATAAACACTCACTGCGTGGTTCACCCCTTCCTTCTCTGTTCTACTCTTCTCGTGCAGCCCACGTCTGTCTCATTTAATGATCCAAGTGACACAGTTTTCCTTTAATAAAATCCAAAGGAATCATGTCCATCTTCTTCCCCTCTGTCGCCACGTTTAATGTCCTTTTGAGTAGTGTGCCCTCTTTCATGACTCAATCGTTCAGTGTAGACCCACAGCCACAGTGCAATCACGTTCAGTCCACTCAAGTAGTGTGGACCCTCCACAGCATTATCAATCTCTCACAATCGAGGAAGTCATGTAGTGTGTCCCCTGATGTAATGTAATGTTTTTTTGTTTTTGTTTTTGTTTTGTTTTTTTAATCTTCAGATCTTCTTGCGTTAATTTCACCTTTTTCTTCAGAAAGTTTGATTTCATAAAGTGTAAGTGAATGAAAATGTACAATGTTGTTTGGTCATGGTGTCAATAATTGTATTTCTTCTCACAAAGTAATGATGTAAATATTTTCTAACAAGCAAAAATGCACATAAACACTAATAATTGTGGATAAAATAAATAAAAATAAGTAAATCCGTTTGAAGCAGAGAATATACATATCCATACTCCTCAAACCACATATTTGCCTTTCCATCTGTGAGGACACTTAGCCTCACAGCGACATGTGTATGGGTATGTGTGTGACGACTACACAAGGCCCTGTATGTGCATGTGTTCATGGGGGGTGTGTCGGGACAGAGAGGCCAGTATCTACCACACACACACAGCTCGTCCATGGGTCAGAGCGGCTGGCCACGGCCCACAGGAGACTCACAGGATGGGGAAACTCAGATGTGAAAAGCAGCCGCAGTGAGGGAGTTAGCTCTGTTAGTTCTGATTGATTTTAAAGCCAGCACCTAACATCATTCTTCTCCACATTGCCTGCAAAAGTTATACAATTCTGTTGTAAGTAATTAAGGAAGTCTGTGAGGTCTGCAATGCTATTTTCATTTTGACCTGTAGAGACCTGAGGTGGTACTGATAAATAAGAAGTATATCTATAGCGTGTTTTTAACTGTAACAATAAAAATAAATGTTTTGTGTGAGTAATGTTATATGTTGTTGTTATCACATCATTACTAAAAGAGATCTAGTGTTGGGGACATGATAAGCGAAATCAAATTGTGTTAAAAGAAAGGCGCACTGGCAATCCGAACAATCTGGCCCTCTGGAGAATAGAGCCGCATAGCCTTGGTATACGTTGAAAGGAGGGTGAAGAATAGGGAGGACATTCAGGTAATGTCAGAGCCACTCGACCATTGGGCAACACGGCAATAAAATTTCTAATGAGAGTGGTTATCTTAAAATGAATTCTCAAAGAGCACAATTGTATAGAAATAATTAGAATCAAATAGGTTCCTACCGACAGAATCACATATTGAGGATCTTCATATTTCTTTTCTTCTAACATTAATCCCATTTTATACTCCCCAAACATTGATCTAACAAGCATATTGATTCAGACCTTAGCTATGACATCAGCCCTCTCCTGCCTGTGCCCACCTGTCCTGGGACTCCTGCTGTGTATTAAGTACAGTATATGGGCTGAGGCTTTGGTGTGTGATCCCAGGTGGGCCGTGGGGAGGGGCAGTGCAGTGACAGGGAGGAGCACAGCCGAACGCTCTCACTTTCATGTGCCTTTCATCCACATGTTCAAACTGTGAGGAGACGGAAGAGCGCAGACCTGGTGCCTATCTGAGCGCGTTTGATCAGGCCTTTCATGTGCCCAGGCCTCACTTCCGGTTAACACAGACAAACAGAACAAGTCTGTGGTAAAGGTTTGGAGAAAGGCCTAATGACTGGGATCAAACTGGATTAAAGAAGTTACAGGAATTAGAGTACTGAGTTTAAAAGATGACTTAATACTGCACTTGATTTATACGGTGCTTTCTGGACAGCTTAAGATTCTTGCATTGCATTATTTAATCACTCCACACCTGCTGATGGTACACTTTTTGATGAAGAATGTTACTCAAAGTACTACGGTTAAAAAAGTTTAGAACAATAGTCACAAACCTTTTTGGTTCAAATGCTACATTTAGATTTAGCAAATAAAATCTTGTTAAAATGTATAAACCTGATGCTGCCGCATCTAAACTCACGAGGGGAAGCTGCCAAAAATGTAGCTCACGGTCCATCCGTGCTAGTGTTGATTTTCATGTGTAACGAACTGGTCATTCAGCGCATTTATCCACCGTCACTTGTACTAGATAATAAACTTATAGGGTTTCGGGATCGACTTCCACTGCCTTGAAGATTGACTGCTAGAAGAAACTAATATTATTCTGTGTTAATAATTCTATTCATTGTATAAAAAAAGAGTGTTCAAATTCTCATTGTGGTATTGACATTTGTACTGAGCCTATCAGGGTGGGTAAAGAAGCCCAAGGACATGACAGCAGCATGCACTAGTGGTCCACCTTCGGTTTGGGGGTAAACTTCCTCACCATACAATCAGGACAACTTGTTCACTACAGGCCCAATGAATTGTTCTAAATAATAACACTAAAAATTAATTTTATTCTCACATTTAAGAGGAAGCATGTAACCCCAGCACAGAGTCCTAGTATTTTCATAGTGTAAGGAGAGATATTAATAGCGTATTTGGCTGTAACTTGTGGCTTTATGACAAGTCTGGACATGAGTATCTTCCTCTCCCCGGCCCCTAACCACTTCCTACGTTTCCCATTTCTGGTCTTGTTTTAAGTGTAAACCGCAGACTGGATTTGGAGGTTTTCTTTGCAAACAATACTAATTAGGGAGTTTTTTCCCCTTCAACTGAACAAAAGCATGGATTGTGTGAAAAATATAGTCAGACGAAAATAGAAGCTGGACGTTGAGGAACAGTTTTATACAGCATTGCTGTGTGTTTAAAACGAAATGTGAGTTTTGAGTAGTCCAAACTTTTTTTTCTTTTTACGTTGATGAGTTGGAAGCAAGACAATGGGCACGCATACAGATATGAGTCATTTGGAAAAATTGGGACGCTAGACAACTAGCAACAGTGTTAAGAGATCATCACATTGCATTAAAAAAAGACCTGACTACACGACCTATCAGGTCTGTGAGACTGACCACTTCCAGAAAGATCAGCTGATAAAGTGACAAAGTGAGTGCAGACAAATGACACTTATGAGGGAGACAGATGCACACCAAAACATGTCAAGGCAAAAACAACCTACTTTGTCTTAAAAATCAGACAAACAACTACATAAACTACATGCATCAACTACATAAAAACACAACATAACCTAGGCACCAATTCAGTGCAGACAACATGAATACATAACAGTTTTTAGCATTTATATATTTCAAACTTTTGGAATAGGACTTTTTTTTTTATTACTAATTATTTGTACCAAAGTCTCAATGCATTTTAAAAAGAAAATACCAGAAAATTCTGTTCCTCCTCAAAATATCACAATAACTTTCATACCATGAGATGCCCATTGTGATAATATTGTACATCTCTACATCCAGTCAGGACTGCCTTAGTTGGAGGATTTTGCCTATTGTGAATGTTCTGGGTTGATTGGTAGAAACCAGAATTTATTGGCTGGAAATGTATGCAGTAATCCATTATTATTTCTTCAATGCAACGTACCAGTCATTTCGAATCACATCAAGTGCAATGACCGCTTATACCTGCTGTAGTTTGTTCATCTCCCAATTGTGCTTTGGCCTTGTCAGAGTCTCCATCACCTCCCCTTCTCATTAGCAGCGACGCCTGACCGGCTTAACCACAGCAGTACCAGTACACACTACACTCAGCCTGCTAACGAACCCTGAGCCCATCAAAGCGAAACTCACTCGCCCGCGTTAGCAAAGACAAACTGTCATAAAACTGGGATTTGCCTGCCCCAAGACCAGAAACCACTTGTTGGCTGTGGCGCGGTATGTCTGTCTACTTTACACAATGTGACAAAACACAAAGGAGAGGAGCGTGGATAGAGAAGTGCAGACAGTGCGGAGAAGAGTTGTGGTCCAAGTCCCCAAACAGCAAAACAGTAGGCCTGGCAACAGTAAACCAGCAACACGCCAATACACTCTCTTTCCTCTCAGGCACAAGATACAGTCGGCTGCAAAAAATGAAGGTTGAATGAGCGTGTTTGAATGATCCTCACTTGACCCTTGCTATTGTGAGTGTATGTTTTTGAAAATATAAGACATCATAAC
Organism: Rhinogobius similis; assembly: GCA_019453435.1. Taxonomy (NCBI): domain Eukaryota; kingdom Metazoa; phylum Chordata; class Actinopteri; order Gobiiformes; family Gobiidae; genus Rhinogobius; species Rhinogobius similis. Next base: position 8,035,614 of record CM033626.1, on the reverse strand, counting down.
ACACTAAAAGTGCTTGTTTCAGGCACTGGAGTGACCTGATGAGATAAGAGAAACGAGAACAATTTGATAAAGGTAAATGATTGAAAAGAGATAAATATTACAAACCATCTCCAGTCAATTGGTAAGAGGATAAGGTGGCAGATGTATAACAGAGATAGAGTTCCCTTCCATCTAAAACATATCTGGCTGAGTTTCATAATTTGTGCATCAGTGTGATGCCACTGATAGGTATCTTCATAGAAAGTCAATGATGTTAACCCTGTAAGTTGCAATTTTTAATGTGTAACTTCGATGTCAAATTGGGGGGTGGATTATCTAAAAAATGAAATAGAAAGATAAATAAAATTTAAAAAGCCATGCAAACCATGGCATAAATCCTTTAAGGAATGTACTATTTGTACATAAGTTCTCAATGTTTTATTATATTTAGCTGTTACTGCCAGATTTTTATTGCCTTAAAATGTAAATAACAGAACTAGTTTGTTTTCAACAATTTGCAGTGGTCCAAAGTTATTGCTGACTTACTGAATGCATTCCGAGCATCCAAATTATTCACTGCGATGTGTTTATAAGGACTTTTCACAACTTTTAGAGCCCAGAGCAGAGTTTACTGTCACTGTAACGCTAACAAACATTTACATACATACTACAGCGCACTTCTTGCTTTGCAGAAAATAAAGTACACCATATTTAGATGCAGACAGCACACACTGGTTTCATTTTTACTCCAAAAGTTGCTTTTAAAATATGTCTCTGTACTGGGAAAAACAGATTTTACTTTTGTACATTAAAGAAATTGGGTGCAGCCCCTTTAAATAGCCTTACTTTACTTTGTTGGCAATTTATTAATCTCATTTTTTAAAATTGGAAACAAATGCCAGGTACATATTTTCTGAAAGATTTCTTGAGAAGACTTGGTTGTAAAAATAATACATGTTCGCTAACCGATACTATTAAATTCAGTCCAGTCAATATCTCTATCAATTGTGGTTTTGTGTGCTTTCAAAAATAGTTGTTGTGTGTCTTGCATGATGTTTCATATTGCATGACACTAGACATGACACAGACATCTTTTTATATTTGCTGTTTTGTAACTGTATACTATTAGTTCAATCTAATCAAGGCTTTACGAGAACCCCAGAAGTTTTTCCTATGCACTAATTTATTATTAAAACATATTAGCATTTAGTTTTTTCCAGATATAGCCATAGCTGCATTAAAAACACCTATTGGAATGTCATCAAGGCCGGCATACACAGTTGCCAATGGAATTACACTTGAAGTCACTTGGCCACATCATGTTCAATTTGAAGTCCCTTCTCTTCGGGCTAAACCTTACGATTCTTATTAGCGATATTGGCCTGTAGTTTTTGCTCCTTTTATATGTATTAAGCTCGCATGTGTGCAGATGGAAGAGTGATAATCAAAGTTTGGCAGCGGGCGCCATCTTGATTGTGTGGACTGTTAGCCAAAGCCCGTGGAAGTGGTTCATATGAAAAACAGATGAGAGAGGATGGAGCAGGATTACTCTGGTGTGACAGACAGTGAGCAGATATCATTGTCAGAGAGGAGTGGAGGATTTGGTGACGAGTTGAGAAGGATGCGGCGGATGTAGTGTCTCACTCTATTCGGTTAATATCCCATTGGAAACGAAACAAGGTGAAGAGGGCTTGGAGTAGGAAGTTAAAGGTTTTGTTGCTCCAAAGGGGATGGGATGCAGTTACAAACGTTGGTGGACCTACCTTTCTTGACCTTCTTTGATGGCTTCTTCTTGATGAACTTTGCAGCGTCTTGTTGCAGGTTTAACTCCTCCCCGTCTCCTGAGACCTCGGCAATGGGTTCAACGCCACCTGAAAGACACAATGATGTAATTTTAATGTAACGATGCCCTTTGGGTTTAAAAATCAAAGTGAAACATCTTGATTTTAGGACAATGGCTAGATGAAACGATGGACGAATAAGGGATTACATCAAAATGCCCTTCTTGGTTGTTTCCTGTTTGTGTTCACGTTCATGAGTGTTCACACAGTGTATAAAAGGAAAGTAGAGCACTAATCACTCTAATACCATATTTCCCAACTAAGAGAAAATGCACAAAAGACAATGCACTGACTGTACACATCTTCTAGTCGTGGCCTGTTCATTTGCTTGAGCGAGAGAGTATGTGTGTGTCTGTGTGTGTGTGTGAGAGAGAGAGTGAAATCCTAGCTGAACGCTGTGGATCAGAGTGGATTTGAGGAGATTCGGGGGCCGGTGAATTGGACGCCTTGTCTCCCTGCAGGCGGCCCCTGTCCTCCTGTCTCACCCCCCTCTTCCTCTGCTGTCTCCTCTTCCTCATTTACTGCTCTATCCCTGTCTGTCTCCAGCTTATCCCCCTCAGTCATTCTGTCCTCTGGCTCTGTCACTGGTCACAAATCTACTCACCACAAAGTCCTCCACAGTCACTGCAATCCCAAGACAAAAATAATGTCTCTGTTCCAATTGTTATCCATGATCTTTTTTTCTCATTTCCTGTTTTGGCTTAGAATCGTGTCTATTTTTATGTCTTATGTATTTATTTTTATGTTTTTCTGCTTTGTATGCCCGAAAACCAGGCTTGAATTACATTAATTTACAACATTTTTATTTTCAAGACAAAAGAAAAAAAAAACAGCTATTGGTCTTAAACCTCCAGCATAGCCTGATATTTAGTTTGGGTCGACTATCTGCTTAAAGGAAAGACATAAAGCATGAAGCTTTTAACAGTTTAGTGTGAAAAGGGCTCTACAAAAAATGGGATTACACTATTTCCTCATAGGTTAGTAGTAGCAGGGTTGTGGATGTCTAAAAATAATTTCTATTGATATTTTTCCTTATTATACTTTTATCATGCAGAGCAGTAAACTTGTTGTAATAGAATATCTTTTGGGGAAAAATTATGAAAATTGTCCATACGTATTGGTCAAAATAATGATCAGCAACTCATACAGACGTTTTATACCATTTCAAGACGGCGTTAGCTAAACTCAAGTATAGAGCAAACTGTTATTAAAAGCTCATAAAAGTGGATCAGGCAAAACTGTTTCATTCCACATAGCACTGTTGTCCTCTTTGAATACATCTGCCATGCTGTCTACCTTAAGGCGTCTGGGAATGTCCGCATCTCCCCTCTGCTGTGCTACATGTGTGTGCGTAGATTAGCCCGTAAGCCCCCTCTAATATTTATCCTGGCCCTCCTTAAAGCCAATCTTGTTCTCTTTGGTGGCGCGGCGCACACATCACCGCTTGTTTGAAATGAGATATGCTCTGCTCTTAATTGGGCAGGTGTTTTTCTAAGACCGCTTGGCTTTTTTTCCCCCTAACACTGTCTTACAATTTCACGGGAATGTATCAACAGCAGGTAAGGAAATAGGCCACCTCTGAAGGAGCTTAGGTTGAAACAGAATCACATGAGTTATACATACAGCCGTCTTCTAACCGCTGACCCCACACGCAACATACTTACATTCTTGTTCCATTGGGTGTGAATAGTACAAGTAATTTGCCCCGACTGGTTTAAAAGTGGAAAGAATTTGGGACACTTTTAACTGTGATGCAATGAGTGATATACCAAGTGTTTTCAGCAAATTAAAATATATGATTTTAGATAGCAAATTTTGTGTTTGGGGGATAACGTATAGAAAATTAAAGTTATGAGAATGAAGCAACATCAAAATGAACAGTTGTCTATCAGTTTCAGTATATTTGTAAAGAGGATGAACTTGAAAGAAATCTATTTTCATTTTATCTATTGATAGTGGTGAAATAAAGATCCTGTACCCGAGTTTGAATCTTGAGCGAAGAACATGTTTCATAATGAATTAGCCACACCCACTTAGTTAATTCTCACTCTGATTGAACCATGACAAAAAAAAAAAAAAAAATAAAAACTGTCTGGAGTAGACAGGCAATTATTTCCACATGATATGGAAAGTATTGACACTTTGGTATCACTTTATACATCATTATACATTTAAACAAAGAAATCCTGTTTACTGAAGGAATAAACCGCTTACTTTGATATTTGGGAATGATGTACAGCGCTACCTTCTACTGCACTGGTAGACTTCTGTTACCTCTATTGGCTGTAAAAGCAATGGAGCACTGCAATCTTATAAATATGCCTCATAAATATCAATAACGCTTGTCAGTACCGTTATACGAACTCTGAATAAATTGTTACATTTTTATACAGTGCTTTTCCACCTTCAAAGCACTCAAAGCACTTTACTACAAGGAACCACACACATTCATTCACTAGCGTACACTGACACTGGGGACGAGGCGGATTAAGTGTCTTGCCCAAGGACACAGCAGTATTCATCTGAGGGAGCTGGAATTGTACCACCAACCCGTGGACCAGGGGATCTGACCACTTGACCAATGATGTTTATGTCATGTTGTTATGTTATCAAAAGATTACCACTCTGCCAACTGAGCTACTGCCACCAGTATAGTGATATATATATATATATATATATATATATATATCACACTACTACAATATATGAATGAATAATTTCGTCAATGTGTAGTAAAAATTACCCACCTTTTTTGAGGGGTTATGTGTTTTAAAAAGTGCCTATACTTGTAGCTTTATGTAAACCGTTGAAAAACTTGTAGGTCACAAATTGACAACTTGGTGACAGTGTGATTATTGTTTAGACCATTTTGTCAAGGCTCTGGACATTTTGCTGCAGTCTGGTCCTATATCTGGGCTGGTTTTTTGACATCTTGGGCCCCTTTTGGACACTACTTGGCACACTTTTGGACAGCCTTGGTCATAGGATGAAGCTGGTTCCAGTGTACCTCTGTGTGCCCACGCTGGTGAATGGAGACACCAGCATTCCTGCTTTATTCTGGGCTGTGGTTTGGAGATGGGGGGTGGCACAGTGCTGCTGCGGTCACCAGCAATTTGACTGTGGGCTTTACGCTATTTCAATCCCCCGTACAGGCACACATCTCTGCGTATGCGTTAGACCCATGGGTACGAGTATTCTGCTGGAAGAAGGGCGGTTAAAAGACTGGCAGTGTATAAGATGGTATGTTTGATTTTTTGTAACAAATGATTAGTGAAATACGTAATAGTATAAGAATTTGTTGATAGATTTGCTTAAAAGAGTTGACAAAGGAACTGACAGTCACATGGTGGGTTAACTGCATTAACTAGTGGACTGATCAAATTTAGTTGTGCCCATGGGCAATACACTTAATCTAAATTGCTTACTCACTAAATGTGAATCAGGGAAGGGTATCAGTGAAAAGACAAAACAAACAAAAATAGCAAAATCATATCCAAATTTCACTTTTAAAAAATCCAAGTGTCCAATTTTATGTTTGTCACTAGAAATAAAACTGTAATGTTAATGTTAATGATTAGGGAAAAAATATAATTGCATACACAGCATTTAAAGATCCAGACAGATTGGATAAGTGTACAAAAAATTAAAAACCTAAGTAAAGAAATATAAACACTAAATTTACACATTTTACATTTTCATTAACTATTTTTTATGTGATAAAAGAATACAGCTTATCATTTCTGATTTATTAAGCAGTGTTGTACAGGTAATGACTATATTCCAAACTGGACCTTGGTGTGTTATATTTAGTCTTTTTGGAGGAGAACTCTTCAATTTGGAACACCACAGAGTCAGAACAAAGACAGCTGCTGAGGATTACACACTGTGCCTGACCTCCACTTCCACAAACGGAGTGCACGGACACACACTCGCATCTTCTCCCCTCTCTTTAAGTCCAAAATAGACACAGGCCCCAAAACCACAGCTACCAATGCAGGAGTGTGGAAAGAACTGCACTACTGCAGGCTGGAAGTGTGTGCATGCATACAGATGGGATGTCCATGTAAACAAAGTAGTTGTACGTCGTAAATACAGGATGTTTTTATGATGATCGAAGACAAGTTAATTTTAAAGATAAACAGGAATACACTGAGGTAAGGGAGTTAGTGGTTATTATGGCTGTGCGAGTATTTTGGAAGCCAGTATCATAAATATGGTACGGTATGGTAATATCAGTTACCTTGGTTTAAAATCAAAACAAGGTTAATAAATGCGCTAAATTATTTTCATTTCGCTCATTTTGTACAGAATTAAATTCTCAAAGAACCAACACACTCTTACCAACACAAATTTACTACATGATCTGTGGCAAAAAGAGGCAAAAGTAGGCTGGGCGGAATAAGGTCAATACCAGGGACCATTCCAAACAAAGCAAGATGAGGCTGCAAAATAGACTCAATGCTGATATGCATCTTGATATGAGTCTGGTGAATCCTTATGCCTTTAAAACACGAACAGCACAGCACAAACATTTCACACTTAATTTCACAATTTAAAGATAGAAGCTATAGTATGAACGCGGTACTTATTTGGATGACATCAATTTTGATCATCTACAAGTGGTCAGTTTGAGTCTGTGTAGAGATGGACTACAACAATGTCAGTCAGGATAGTCCCATGCCCTGTTGATGAGTTCACCACAGAGGCATGCCCACAGTCCTGATGAAGCCTGTTGTGATCCACACCAAACCACCAGGTGTGAGCCTTTCAGCTGTTCAGACCAGCTGGGTCACATGATGTCACCATGTTGCCCTGGTCATGTGATGTTATGACTGCTGCAACACTGGTTTACAGATGTTTGGAAAGATACAAAAAAAAAAAAGAAAAAAACAAGAGAAAACCTAAATGTAATCTTGATCTAGTGTACAAAGACCATATAAGTAACTAAAACATATGCTGAGTGTTGTTAATTCTCAAAGAAAAATAAATATCAATTGACCTTATCAAAAACGAAAAAAACACTACCACTAAACAAATGTGTGTTTGGAAAGTTTGAATCAAAAGGGCTGGTGAATTAGCAATCCAAGCAGAGATTAAACCTTGACATTCAACTTTTTCATATCTTCAAAACAACATTCACAATATTATTGATTTTTTGATAATATGCCCAGCTACTTGGCAACAAAGATTAAGAAATCTTTATTCTTACGATATTTGAAAGGCAATGTACAGAATTAGCTACATAATGGATACTCTCAAAAGTCCAACGTAAATCATAAATATGGAGCAATTGTGCAAAATTTTGGACAGACTTTAATTTTGAAAAATTTTAATGAACACTTCAAAAGAGATCATCTACAGTAGATTTTTATTCCACAATTCCATAAACCCAACAGACGGGGGCTGATGGCGAGCTGAAAAATAGCATCTTGAGGACAGACGGCTGGATTGTGGGGAGCAGAGAGGCGTAAAGGCAGACTGTAATTGATGATCTTGTCAGTGGGACTCGTGTAAAGTCCAGCCAGAAGTAAATGAGCCGGAGAGAGTGTGTGAGCGCGTGTCAACTGTAAACGTACGTCCAGTTTTACAAGTCTGTTTTTGTGCATCGCCGTTTTGTCCTGGCAGTGGGCGTGCTTTCAAACGTCTGTCCGTTTAAAGAACATGTCTGTGTGCTGTAAACGCCATGCTGTGAATGAGCCTCATGTATTTCACAGTCCAAGCTGAAAATCTTCACCAGGGGACGAGGATACGCCGGGTAAGATAGTATGAAGGTACAAATGTATCAAAACATTTGAATGTGTAAATCTCAATTTGTATACTTGTATACACTTTATACAAATCAAAAATGTACACATTCATGACTTTTGAGACATTCATTGCGCCAGGTTTGTCTTAAAACGATTTGAATGTGTAATAACTGTTTAGCTGAACTTATAAAGAGAAGGGGGCATGGGTTGCCACGGTAACACTGGACCAATCAGAACACGAATACTGTGAAACTAGTTAACCAAAACAATAAAATAAGGAAGAATAAAAACATTGCGTGGAGCTCCCTCCGTGCAAGGGGAGCTCCGAGCTCTTGAAGATGAACCTGTGCATTTATCAACATCAGCTGATTGTAATGATTGCTATTTGTTCAAACGACAGACTGCTGTCACATTAAATAGAGTAAAGAAGCACACCAATAATCTCCACGATACAACAGTTAGTTGAGATTCGCGTTATGTTCTGATTGGTCCAACTGTTACCTTGGCAACTCCCACCCCCTTCTCCTCTTTACAAGTTCAACTCGGCAGTTATTACACATTCAAATCGTTTTAAGACAAACCTAGCGCAACAAATGTCATAAGTTTTTGATTTGTACTTGTAAAATTGTGATTTGAATAATTGCAAACACCAAGTTGTACTCTACATACAACATTTGTATGTGTAAAATGAAAGTTGAATAAGTAAAAAAATATATATATTCATTTACAAGTATGTAAGTCGAGGTTTACACGTTCAAATGTTTTGATATGTACCTTCATAAAAGAGATTAGCTCGGTATAACTGCAGCAGCCAGAGGGGAGCCATGTTGAAGTGCTGTGCTCAGGTCTCTGCACTGGCTTCCTGTGGCTCAGAGAATAGACTTTAAAGCAGCTCTGCTTGTGTTCATGTCTCTCCACAGCCAAGCACCAAAGTACATCTCTGACATGTTAGAGCCATATGAACCATCTCGCACTCTGAGGACCTCAGGGACCGGCCTCCTGCTGGTGCCCAGAGTCAGGACTAAACATGGGGAATCAGCATTTCAGTTTTTTGCAGCTAAAATCTGGAACAGTCTCTCTGAAGATGTGAGATAGGCCTCCACTCTGACAGTGTTTAAATCCGGGCTAAAAACAGTTCTGTTTAGATGTGCATACAACTGAAAGATCTATCTGCACTCTTCTCTTTTAAAGCGCTTTATTTAAAATGATTCTGTGTGTCTTTTTGTGTTTTGTGATTTTAATGCAACTTTTCCTGTTATGTAAAGCACTTTGAATTGCCTTGTGTATGAATTGTGTGCTACAAATAAACTTGCCTTGCCTTGAAGTGCTGCATTTATTGTAGTTGTTGAACTCCGAAATTACTAATTTGAAAAGCATTATAATGTGCTGCCCGGTAATCGAGTGGGCGTTGTGAGATTGATTCTTGGTTCTGACAATTTGCTGTTCATACTGATGTTCTCTCTGCCTTATGTCCAATTTCATCCTATTCTAACCTCAATTTCACCCTTTAATGTGCTGTCAAAAAACTCTCACAGTGGGTAAATTACATACATTTGCTTCTTACCACATTTTAAAGATGGAATGTTTTTAATTGGTATTTAGTGATAAACTAAACTTTGATAGAGCCTTATTTTACATTTTCATTGTAAACTGCTATACTGATCTAAAAGAACTGAAAAATAGAAATGGGTTGACTTTCTGCTCAAGACTGATTCTGGCTGCTGCTGGCCCAGCCTCTTCAAACCTGCATTTCACTGTAAGCAGCACTGTATTTTAATTTACATTGTTTCATTTATGAATAATTGTTATGTTAAGTTAGTATTTACGGAGTGTGGGCAAGATTAGGGGGTAGGTGAAAAGTCAAGCCTTGAATGCAAGACGATGCAGGTTTACTAAAACGCAGAATGCAGAATTCAGTCAAAATAATAAGAAACACAGTTATGACAAGGTTAAACAAGGTTTACTATTCAGGAATTATTAACAGGATCCCTAACTGCATTGAAGGATGGGTCAAATGCGGAGAACAAATTTCACTAAAATATAGTTTGCCTTAACCAACTCACCAGGAGCTGCCAGGTTCTGTATCTGGGTGGGTAGTTGCACATTGGCCTCGGAGCACAGGGACAGGCGGCCTCCTTTACCAATGCGGTCGCATAGAAGAGTGATGTGCTTCTTCAGGCGCACAGTGTCTTTGGGCAGCTCCAGCACGGGTCCACCGGTCTGGGCCAGAGAGATGGCTTGGTCTTTGGGGCTCCGAGATAGACAGGTTCTCAACAGGTGGGTCACAGCTGCATCGCAGCTTTCCTCCCAACCCTAGAACAAAACAAAAAAAAAAAAAAAATCAGCCTCCTCCAAGAACAAGAAATAAGAATATATATAAGAATATTTAAAAAATGATGGAACTGAATTACAGACAAGGCAACGAAGCAGAAACAATATAATAAAATGAAGAAGTTGACCTTAGAATTTGTGGATGCTTTAACGACCCTCTTGACATTTATTAAAGCGTAACAAAATAAAACACATGGAATCAATGAGGGAGGAACACAGTCATATACAGCAGTCATAAATGCCAGACCAGTGAAAAGCATGTTTTGTACTGCTCTCTCTGTCGCCGTGGAAACCTGGATACAACTCTTATCTGCACATTACATCTTGCACACTAGCACACACCTGACAAGTTTAGCTATAGCCCCCTGACTCCAGATCAATAAGCACGCACATTCTATTAGTCCAAGTATTGTAAACGCCCAAAATTTTCTATAGGCTTGCGTGGCAAAGGAGGATTATGTTTGTTAACTTAATGTTGAGGTTATTTGACCCAAACATAAAGAGGATACAGTACTTCCACAAGCATTCAAACTATTTCTTTTTTCCCCTAACTTAAGTATAAACTATTTAATTTATTTATAGCTAGCTAACATTTTTAATATTTTGTGTTAACACTGAATATGTTTTTAATAGGTTTCTGACTAGGAAAACTGGGAAAAATCTAATTGTAATTTTTCTGGCAAGCAGTGCAATTGCAATTTGATTTGCAAAACATATGTAGGATTCTGTTCAGAGTGCAAATTGTACTCCAAATGCGTCAACATTTGCGAGAAGAAAGCTCCAGAAATGAGCTGCTAAACTAAAATACCATCAGTTCAGAACATGTTCTAAACTACAGGTACAACAAGACGTTAGAGAGAGAATGTTTTTGTTCTTTGCAGAGGATATTCTATTACCTTACCTAAATAATAATAATACCTAAATAATTGCATTCTTTGTGATTTGAGAATTTTGTCAACTGAAATTTACACTCAAAGTCTTAATTGAACATTAAATTGACCTCAACATCTTTTCATCACTTTGGATTTTAATGTGAAAAATTGATGTAAAACTGTGTAGCCAAAGCCTTCAAGCCTAATAGTCCTAAAATAGCCACAACCAATTAAGGCAGAATTATTACCAAAGGAGTAAGCTAGTCTGTAGCCGACTGATCTATGGGGAGGCGGGGTTATCAGACAGGGCGTGTATTGGGGGGGTGTGATGATAGGTAACCCTCCATTCTTCCTCTGCCCCCGGCCTGTCGCCACGCTGATAGGCCCCAAATGAGCCATAATGACAGGTAATCAGGCCTGTAATGACGATGACAGAGGGGCCCGAAAGAGAAAGACACGAGGATGTAGAAGGTCAAGGAGATGAGATGATGACAGAGACTAAGGCACATATTACAGACAGGGGTGATCCCAGATAAGGATGCACCAAAATGAGAGGAAGAGAGGGAGTGGTGCAATGTAGGTGACCCATTCTTGCTACAATACATCACCGGGTTATCAAAAACATGTAACAAAAGAGAGCCAAGACCTAACAGCAGGCTTGGGGTGGAAAGTTGGCACAGGCTGGGCTGACACATAGGTTCCACATGCTGAGGAGGAAAATGAAATGTCCTAAAAAAACAAAAAAAAAAACTGTTCGGGCGAGACTATCCTCCTGAATGAGGAGAAAGGAAGCACACAGAGGTGGCCTCACACAGATTTGGACACAGGCCAAAGAGATAAATTAGGAGCAAATTCCCTCTAATGAAGTAATGGAGAGAGGTTTGGGTCTGGAATCAAAAGAGGACTTTGTGTGAACATTTCATTTAACTGCAGTTCAGATGGATGAACAATTATCATGGCAGAAGTCACAAAATTATATACATAACTGAAACATCAATTAAACTGTATGGATCAGATTTAACAATCTTGTCATCAAATGTACACAGTCGCACTAGGAAATGAAGCATGAGCTCTGTTTCGGTATACTGTTTCCTCTGAATTGGTATCCATCTTTTTTTACATGATACAAAAACATTATTTTTGTTTGCTTGTATACCCTGTATTTAGATTATTTTGTGTTGCCGAATTTTATTAAAAAGGAGCACTATTTAACCTTTGTGCAGGAGGGTCTGCCACCTGCTTGTATCCAACAGGTGATATCAGCAGTAAAGAAGGTATTTGAGTATTAACAGATGTTAGATCAATTGGCAACGCTAAATTGCCCTTAATGAATGAAAGTGAGAGTGAATGTTGTCTGTCCATGTTTGTCTCTGTTAGCCCTGCAAAGAGTTGGCCACTGTCCAGGGTATTCCCCACCTAAGGCCCAAAGTCACTGGGCTCCACTCACCCCACTAGTTAGCAAGACGCCCCACCAGAAAAGTAGCAAAGTAATGTAATAAAGACATTAAGGTAAACAACACAAACCCAAAAGTGACAATGAATCAGTCAAAGGTAATTTACAAAAATATTCTCTCTTTCCACGGAATGACAGGCAGAAAAATGTTGAGAGGCAGAACTGAACTCCCAACACTGCAGACTGCTGTAAGCAGCAGGCACTCCACTCGACCATAAGCGGCACACAAATATATTATGTGCTAAATGCACAAGCAGGGGGTGTAAAGATTCAGGGATCTCACAATTCAGTTCGACGCTTGATTCAGGACACACGATTCGATTCATCACAATTCAGTAAAATAATTAACAATTTTCATGGTCATTATTCCCTTTTTGGTGGCAAGAAAACTCACAATTAATTTAACTTTTATTTTGATAAACATAAGTTAGTTAGTTAGCCATTTATTTAATTTTTTTGATGGCTTGCTTGATATAGGTTCTGTTTCATATTTTAGTTAAATTTAGTCTACATCTTCTTCATGATAGGTTAACTGCTCGATGAATAGAGCCTGTGCATATCAAATCCCAAGTGTAAGCTTTGTGTCTGTGCAGTACTTTGGTGAAATGTTGTACATGATTTCTTGATGGAAACATTTACACATTGTTGACCACGTTCTGCTCTTTCCGTGGACGTGCTCTGTCCTGGTGCAGTTCTCAGTCCCTCTGTGTGCGATCATGCATGTGTATGTACCCCGCCTCTTGCTCACAGCTTGCCTTTCTCGCTAACAGAGGTAGTTTGCAGAAGAAAATTTGTTTTTGACCATGTGTTATCGAAGCGGTCATGAGCAGGTCACGTGCATGTATGCATGTATGAGAGGAGATAGAGATTTGATGCTCACATTTGACTGTTACATTAGCTTGTTATGCATGGAACGATGCATTGTTTACCCCTATATATACAGAAAAAAGAATCCTTGTTGCAGAACAGTTCTGGATAAACTTGTTTGGGCCCAGTACAGAACCTTGAGGGACACCAAAATATAAGAATTAAGACAGTTATCCATCTGCCCTGAGAGTCAGAACTGGGAAAGTAATTTGGAAGCAGAGTTACGGGCCCAGTAATATCCCCAGTCTCACAGGGATAAAGCATCATCCTGTCAAAATCTGAAACATTTGACAGAAGACAGTATTTTTTTCTGTGCACATTTTATAGTGGATCAACCTGTCAGATCTAAAAGGGGAATGAATGAAACAGAAGATGGGCACAAAAAAGCATGCAAGGAAAGTAGGAGCAGACGCTGAGTGCAAAGAGGTGTTCTAGTTGGCTGCACCTAAATGAGATGTTTTGTTAGATACCAGACTAAAATTCCTCTGCCGCTTTGTTATGGGTCTTCTACACTCTGTAGTTAGCTCTCTGGCAACATTATTTATTCTGACTTGAAATAAAAAACACGTATTTCTAAAATAGCATTTTTTTTCTTCCTTTGATGTGATAATACTTGTATTATATGCTTTGAAACATTAGGGTTGGCTTGCGTAATCCTTTTCTAGCTTTTTTTTTAATGCAAACACAGCAAGAAAGATATTTTATAAATACATTGTATGTCAGGTGATGACCACCCATGAAAGTTTAATAGCGATGAAGTGAAAATGAAAATAAAACAAAAATCTTTACAGATAGATAGAAGGTAGAGGGAGGGATACATATATATGTATAATGTTTCCTGGTAGTCCACCTCACACAAACGATTAAAAACATGGGTTTATTTAATTTTAAGTTCAGATGACTGAAATCACTAGTTTATAAAGCTACCAAATTATAACAAAAGATTTTTTTTTTCTAATTTTAGAAAATAAAAAAAAGCATGTTTCAATTCACTGCAACAATAACCACCATACTAGCATTAAGTGGCATTGACTGCATAAGTGTTACCAATGTCTATTTGTAAAGTCATCCCTTTAATAGCAGGCTGTTCTTCTCCAGTGGAAACATCCCCATCTCCTAATGCACCACAAATCTTCCTAAATCCTGGCTTAACAGTGAAATTCCACAAGGTGTTAGTACACTTGTATTACATGTTAGTCCCCGTTTATCCTACCTCCACTTCATCACAAAGCTATAAAACTAATGGCTAAGCTCTATTTCTGACAGTAGGTTGTAAGATATTTTAGCGTTGCCTGAAAATAGTCTATTAGTCCATCTGTAAATACCTTGAACATGACCCTGATTAGAACTGATTCACGCTATGCTATTAATCGAATTTGAAAGAACAACCACGCTTATTTTGCACATGTACAGAAGTGTCCCCCAGGTCTCATAAATGACCCTCTTGGCTATTTGGGCACCATACGGTCATACAATTCTGCAAATAGCCTGTGGTGATGAGAAGGTAGTTGGGGTCTGGGGGTTTGATACGGGGGCATGGAAAAACACACAGGCAGGTAGACACGGAGGGTCTCGGTGGGGTGAGAAATCAGTGGTGGTTTTTTTTACAGCAGCAAATGGATGGGCTCTGTCAACACCGGTGTTTATCTAGAGCTCATAGTCGTACAGTATGTGAGTCAGAGGGCCGCTTCCAGGGCTGTATGTCATCCCCCCCTTAAAGCCATGCTGACCTTGGCCTGCTGGGGGACATGGGAAAGAGGGCCAGTGCACAGGGCAAGTCAGGGGTCCAAATAAAATGTATTTATGTAACGTTTCCACAAACTTTAGAGAGATGGGGTAGCGCCGTTTTAGGGGTAGGGAATTTGTGATGTTCTATTTTAGATGTGCATATGGAGAAAATGTCAATTGAATTTTTGACAGTGGTGGAGTGGGTTAATTAGTAGGCCACCACAAAATAGTCGGTTCGGACGTCTATGTCCCAAAAAAAGAGCACTGTGTAACTTTTCTGGTGGATCTAACACTTGCTTATCTCTGTAGAGAAACATTTCTTTGCCTGAAATGTTCCACAGAACAACGTATCTATTTTCATAGAGACAAGCAGATGGCAAGAATAGGCCAAATAACGAGTCAGGTCTGTGGAGATGAGACCTCATAAGAAAACGTTGTATAGCAATAAAATATGTGCAATTGAGCACACGTTTAATGTTGAATGTTAAAAGTTTAATGTCATTATGTGGAACATTAGATGGATAATAATACATCTCCATGTAAATGAGCAGGTGGAGGACCCCCAGAGTGAAATACATACACATTTTTTGACACAGACATATTTTTCACTAATAATCAAGGTTTAGGTGGAACTAAACATATCAACTGTTTTGGAGTCTAATCTAATGCTTTGACCCTTCATTCAATGTGAAAACGTGCATAATTCCAAATACCTAACACAACATAGAAATGTATACTGTACCTTAAACACCTTAAATGACATTTTTGCGGATTCTTGGTTGAAGACACAAACTGTTAGAGAACTTTATTGCTACAATTATAAACAAGTTGTCGGAGGAGCTGACAGATAAGTGTAGGGTCTACTCCGGCGGGACCAGACCACTTCATGTATTTAGGTAGTTTTAGGAGTATGTGTTTAACCAGTGCTCTGTTTATTGAGTAGCTGCAGATGGACGGACTCATGCTGGACAGAAAGACAAATTATAAGACACACATGTTGCAATGCAACTATCTAATTAACAAACAAAATAGTAGCAACTAAATATTTGAAGGCTTTTAAACATGGTATGTTTTCTCCATTTTTAATCCAATCTTCTCGAGAACAGCATTTACATTTTTAAAGAGTCTGGAAGTGGTGAAGGCTCAATTGAGCACAGATTTGTCCTAAAACCTTTTTTTCTTTTTTAATATTAAGTCATCTCTCCACTAACTAGAGGCAAAAACTCTGTACAAACACCAAAGTACAATGCTGTTGTTGTTATTTATGTACTTAGATAAAACTAGACAGAAAGTCTAGTCAGCAAGTCAACGGCAAGGCAGACAGTGAACACAACACACTGCCATTTCGTAGCATGTTTTGATGCAGCATAATCAGCATCATCATGTTATAAAGCTTGCATACCATAACCTTACTGAAGACAAATTTATTGCATTTTGGAGCACAAGTGTCTTATGGTATGGCCTGTTCTTGTATGTGTGTGTGTATGGACATACCAGCTGTTGAGTGTCCTGCAGCAGAGGCAGCAGTGTGGCCTCAAGCAGGGACGTCTGGTCGGGGGGAAGACCCTGCCACAGAGACAGCAGCAGGACCAGGAGGTGAGTGCCACTCCTCAGTCGAGCAAAGGCCTGGTCCAACTGGGCCTGGTTCTCCTCTGCAGCTTCGGCCAATGAGATCATCTGCAGGGGTGAGACAAAAGAAGATGGAGTGTAAGCAGAACATGTAGGTGCTGTTGATAATTGTAAGGAGGGATATTGCACAAGCTTTAAAGGAAAAATATGATGCATTTTTTGTGTTGCTTTTAGCCTTAAACATGCTCTTGAAAACATTCATTTGCCATCTCATGTTTTGAAACAAAAAAAAAAAAAAAGTATTAATAGATAATCAAAGTTTCTCTCTGGCAGTCTGAAACTTCACTTACTTAGTGCAACCAGCCAGTAGATGGTGCCAAGCTTAGATATATTATCAATATAAGCGAATGCGCTACACGTAGTTATCATGCTAGCAGCAGCAGTTATCGTGTTTAGACGGAAGAAATGCTGGCAATGATTTAAGGACTTAAAACAGCAGAAGATTCTCTGATAAGTGATGTATGAAATCTGAAAATACCTCCCAGAACCAGGAAATTCTAGTGAACATTCCTCAAAAAAACAGCTTGAATGCAGCTGAATGAAACTTCAGTTATATTTTTGTTGACAGAACATTGTTAGAACATGGTTGAAAGCTCTGTCACTGTGACAGATTATGTGTCCTTTAAAATTCCCTAAATGGTATTAAATTAGCTTGAACAAACATTTATTTGAGAAACTTGGTCTTCATGTTCTTGTTAATAAGTAGAAAGTTATATATTGTATCTTCAGAATCGTCCAAAAGAACCATGCAAGAGAATGTTGGCACATCACATGTTAAGTGGAGATATTGCAATACCATAATATATCTGTGTAAACCCTCAGTCATCCAGTTTCATAGAAAAAGTCTGTTGAATTCTGTCATATGGACGTTTTTTTTTTTTTCATCCAAATAGCTTCATCAGTGCTGACGTTTGGTCTGGTAAAATATGGCATAATATGACTCCGTACGGTGACAGTTCACACTTTAGGGTATTTCAATTGGTTTTGGCTGAATGTGGATAGTGTAGTTATGATTACAAGGCTTTCCAGCTCACCGACTGCGCAGGGCCGTGGAGTGGCACAAACACAAGCTGAATGGCGGCTTTGAAATGACATTGGCTCCGGCCCTTCATGGTTTGGTTAAGCACTCAGAGGATAAATGAATGAATGCATGGATGAGGTGCGGTCTAGGGTGGATGAACTTTGACCTTGGGGCAGGGGTCAATCCCACCGTCCCTCCATCATTACAACCAGAGAGTGAAGATGAGTGGGCCGCCATGAAGGAGTGATGACAGAACAAGACAGATGCAAGCAAGGACGACAAGAAAGGACAAGTCGGAGTCGGAGAGGCAGGGAAATGGGAGCCGGCGAGGAGGAGGAGAAGGAGCAGGAGGTGAAAGCAGATCTGTGGCTAATGGAGCTGTGTGTGTGCTGGCAAATGAGTGATCGCGGCAACCACTCGCTTGTTTGACAAATGGATAAGTCGAGGCTATCTGATACTGCTAAAACAAAGATGGAGGGCTCGAAAGTAAAGTGCGTGAGAGAGAATGAGAGGTAATTGCCAAAGTAAGCCGTTTTGATTTGTGAAATGCTAGACTGCCACATTGTGTAGGTACAGCAGAAGAGGAGTGTGGAGGACTGTGGTGAGTCCGGTCTGGGCCGAAATCCAGAACGCACACTTTGACTTTTGATTCAATATCAAAACAGAAAAAAGTCAGTCAAAGTCAAGCTTTCATTCAGTTCTAAGGTCATCTATGAGTGCAATGTCACTCTCACATAATATGTTATTCTCAAACCTGTTGAAGTCTTTAATTCGATTTTTTACATGTTGGCAAAAGCTTAGGAATGTAATATTAGTAGATTTCCAATAATATGATTATTCTCTAACTTTTAACACATCATACCTCAAGTCCTCAACTGAAAATATTTTTGCTTGAAAAATCATTGAAGTTGAGCCAAAAAAAAAGAAGACTAGCCCATTCAAAAAAGGAGATATTAAAATCTAACCTTAACTACAGTAAGCAAGGTCTAAACTGAGCCAGAAGTAAACCAGGACTAGACCATGATTAATCCAAAATTAAAGAAAAAAAAAATCCATAACCATGCAAGATATATATTTATTTAATCAGATTTCTTTTTCATTAGGGATCAATATATCGAAACATGTTGCATTGTGTATCTTGTAAAACAGCCATTTCGAACCTGGACGAACCTAGTCAGTAAAATCTGACTACTAAGATTGCTCAGAGGCAGCCCATGGCCAATGGTAGTTTATATGCAAAGTATTAGCTTGAAAATTCAATGTAATGCCATCATTATTCCACTTCTTTGTATATTGCGTGTTTAGTTTCCTACCAGTGCTGCCTTTCTGTTGACCTTAATGCACTCCTTCTTAAAGTTGAAGGCGGCTTTTGTTAGCCTACGTCCCTGCTGTGTGCAAAGAATAAAACCCAGATATTATTCCCCATAAGTCAAAAGGTTGTGACCCTGTGCGCCTTTTCCTGCAGGTTGTTTGAGGTTAGCGCCAGTTCAGCTACCGTTCTCCACCAATCACCTGCCATCTTGATTCTTTTATTTTGTATTTTCATCTTCTGGGTTCGCAGAGGTTTATGACTTCCTATACCTTTCCCCCTCCCTTGTATAAATGCATACGCGGCGATTAGCTTTGGTTCCCATATGTCCGTGTAGCATTGGTGTTCTGTCGGGGTGCGCGGACTAAATGTGGCTTTGTGTTTCTCAGCTGGCATCAATCAGAGGGTGCATAGAGCTGAGCCGCTGCCAACAATGGAGCCCTTGACTGGACCAGGCCCTTTTATCAATACGCACACTCACTTGCAGAAGGCTGGGGATGGTGTGTGTGTGTGTGTTTGTGTGTGTGCGAGGTTCAGAAGTAAGGGTCTGTGAAGTGTGGTGGATGTAGCGCACAGGGATATCAAGAATTCATGTTCAGGGGAAAATGTGGTTTCCAGTGAGTTTCATGAGGCAAATATTAACAATTTCTATACATCTGGGGACGTTTCATTGCTTCCTTTTCTTGGGTATTGAAAGCTACGGGCTCTTGTCCACTGTATTAAAACAGTTAAGTTGAGTAAAGTAACCTTGAACCTTAAACATTGAAGCCAAATACCCTGGGGTAGGCCTAGTAATCTCCCAACTGGTCTTGGGAGTTCACCATTTTATCAGGACAAAATGTGACAAAAAGCTGAATATGTGACGGTAGAAGGGGCTTATATTAAAGTGTATGGTTGACGTACAGAGAAGACAATCCTATATTTATTATTATTTAATTTATTCTGCCAATAAAACTCTGTATTGCGTGTAAGGTTGTTTAAATGTAAGACTGTGAGGGCCGGGTCGAGTAGGGTGACAACGAACATTTTGGGCACGACCTTTATTCTACTTCATACGCACACCTGCCTTGTGTATAACTGCCTATCTGTGGCAACAACCCCCCAACTCACTCACACTATAGTCATACATTAGCAAAGTCTAGCCCCAAGACACACCGAAGCATGTATTAAATAGAGCTATTGAACTGCAACAGTTTGGATTTGTGGGTAAACGTTCTCACCACTGAGCCACTGTTGCCCCATTTTAATATGCTATTATACTTAGTGCTCTGGGTGTTACAGGGGACTGACTATATCCCTACAGCATCGTGAGAACACACAGACACTGACAAAGACCAAATGTTGGCTGACTAATGTAATAGCCGAAATTGGGGTTTCACTCATTCTACGTTGCTAAGGTTAACTTCAACTTTAACATCTCTTTAGCACCTGTTTTGTCAGCTCCCAGTCCCGGTCACAAAGATAGATAATGGGCATCTAATCCTTTTATGACGTCCTTTCACGCTGAAATCTGGCTTTAACTGGAAACACCACTGATAGCTGTTGTTTTTTCATGAATATTGATAGTCACATATGTCCTTGCTCTTGTTTCACACTGATGTTTCATGTTGTCTCCTCATGATGTGATAACTATGTCTCCACCTATGTCTTGTGTATAAAAAGCATGTGTTCTGATTGTTATGGACCTCCGTCGACCAGGGAGAGTCACTATGTCAGGGAAAGGCGTCTATTCACTCTGGTACCAGTGAATAAACAACTCATTGATCAGACTCATTCTCTCTGCATTTTTATTGTTTAACTTGTTTTAAAGAAATCCACAACTGCAATTCTCCCGTAACACTAAACATTGAACAAACAACTTATTTTTCAAAGAGCTTTGCACTCTGCTGGTATTTTCTAGATACAGATAGAACCACACTCAATGCCTGTAAATGGCTTGGAGAATATCCAATGCAGAGGAGGAAAAGTCTAATCATGTGAAGGGAAGTGCAGGACCAAGGCTTCTATTGCGCTAAACACACTCTCTCTTTTAACACTTATGCTTTCTTGGCTCATAGTATTAGTGTTGTTAATGTTTTTTTTTGTGTGAGAGTGACAAAGAAGTGTTCTCAGCTGGTGCAAATACAGATGTGAAGATGGCTTCCTCGTTTGATGCAGGTTGGAAAAAGTGATTTGAGATTAGTTGAATTAATGGAATTTGCATGAATAAAACAAAAAAACAACATCAAATATGTTCTGATGACGGCATTGTAAGGGTTACTTGCAACTCACAATTCAAGTACATCATTGTCATTTGTATAATCGGCCCCAAAATGACATGGTGGTGTAATGAAAATGCTCAATACAACTACAAATATTTCTGTGAACTTTTAAAGCTTGATCTAATCTCTTGGTATGAGATATTTTTGCTAACCCCCTGATTGTTGATGAGTTCCGTCTGCTTATTCTGCCCTAGTCATTAGCTGTATGTTTAACCTATAGCCACAGAGTTTGTATATGAGTGCGCTCTCATGCATTTCTGTAGATATGTGTAACAGTGGCCTGTGTTTGTTCTTGTACTTCTTGTGGCTTCATAATGTGTGTATGCATATCTCAGTGCATCTGTGCATGAATATGCAAAGTGACCCGGGGTGGATGTATGGAATCAGTCAAGAGGCTGGATGGTATTAGCAGCTGTTTTGTTTTGAGTTTAGTTTAAAATGGCTAGATTAATGGATAAATTGAAGGTTATTAAGGTGCTGAGAAAGGCAAAACTTAAGCAAAGTCTATAAGCAAGGTGAGTAGACTATAGTTTAATATAGTAAAGATACACTTTATTGTCCTTTATAAAGTGAAGGAGAATAAACCAACCTGGCCTGAATCGAACATATGAACTTGATGTCAGGGAGGAATGTCAATCAAATGTAAATTATATCACTTTTCTTTAGAACTTTTTACTGCATTGCAACTTTGCCATTGTGCAAGTGTATTGCTCAAGCAGTAGCAATGCCAGTTGAACGGTATTGACCACCAACTTTTAGTTAACAGATAGCTACACCAATTTAGCTGGTGGATAATAGATAGATATAGAAGTTAAGAATGGAAGGATGCAAGATTGCGTTAGGAAAATGAGGAATAACTTTGGACACTGCAAACACGGCAAACTGTTTAAAATGAACTAGTTATATTTTTCATGTTTTGAAGACAGTTAAAAAGGTTCACTAATGCCAATATGTAGTTATACACAAGCATACTTTAATTTACAAGGTCCTGTCCTTACTTTGTAAGTTTGGTGTGCAGACGTCTCTTGAAACGCACCCACCCTGGCTTGCAGTGTAACACAAGATCTATAGCAGCCGTCTGCCCTAAAGAAAACTGGCAAACAAACCTTGAAAAAAGTTAGTTCAACGCTGGGTCAGGGGGAATCTCTTGTGTGTGTTTCCATAGCTTAATTAAAGTGCCAATTACAGCAGGAGTTAGAAAAAGGAGAGGAATCAGCCAAGCCATTTCCTCACGATGACTAATCGACACATACTAGCGGGTTCAGTAACACACGGCACAGACTAGGAATCCCTCTGACACTCCTCACTAATAATAACACACATGCAGCTCCTGGCCAGCATGTATTTGCCATGAAAAGGACACATTTCCTCCAGAGAAAATAGCACATGGAGAATGTAGGAAGCAGAGGCCCACATTTCTACACATATGTCTGGGGCAAATGGTCGAGCCAAGCACCTGCAGCAGCGGAGGATTATGGAGAGGCCTGCACAAGTAAATAATACAAATTAGGTAAGAAATGGGCTTGTTTAAAATCACTCTATGGGGATTTCCCACTTAAATGGATCAGGCGTGAGTGATGTTATGATTTGTGAGGATCCGGTGACAGTAAGAGAGAGAGATGATAAACATGATCCCTGATTTTTAAAAGGGAAAAGTACAATCTGGAAGCACAAATCTTTTTTACAACTTCTAACAATATGATGTACTCTATGACAACGTATAGTACAGGTTTGTTTTTGAGTACACTTTAAAAATGTCTCAATGGCTAATCATTAACCATGGGTTTCAGCTTTGTGCTTGTAGGCAACATTTTGAGGACTTTTGACCCTGTGATACCCCAATTTGAGTCAGTACCTAATTTATGTCAAAATTCCATTTCAATTTCAAGGTTAGATATGAGCTCAACATTCATGAAAACACATAATTTAACTGCTAATAAACTTGAGCAAACATGACTTGAGCAAAGAAATGCCAAGGACAACTGACTTTAGTGTAATATTATATAATAAGTGTCTCTGGCAAGTATAAAATTTGCGTTTCTCAAAAATAAACACTATGAAATTTAACAAACTATTTAACTTAAATGACTGGTAAACAAATGCTTCAACCGACATATAATATTTTAACCGTTTCTGGCTATTCAGATAATCAAAACAAAGTCAAGCTAATGACTAGCAATTAATGGAAATTCAGCAAAACACTCAAATTGGGGAATGACAGACCATTCAAAAGACAGAATATTTGGTCCTGATGTATTGATTATTATCATACCATGCTAAATAAGTTAACTTGCCAGTCTTTCTTTTGAACATCTGAATGTAAAAAAGTAGAAAAAATCTTTATTGACACATGAGGCATTTTTTCATAACTTGCATCCTCCAGATATTCTCATTCTTATCTTCACTTCACTTTTTGTGTTTATAGTCTCGTTTATGTAACACTAAAGCCACTGTTATGGATCAAATTCCACTGCATAATTTTACCATAGTGCTTGTCTGTAGGGAGCTGGACTATTTCACTGGTAAAATTACCTCCCTAAAATGGTCGGCGAGGCAGTGGACATCATTGCCCCTGACAATTTAATGTCTCTTCATTCCCAGCCTGGCATTTGTCTGCTCACTCAGACAGAGAGGTGGAAGGTAATTTGGGACAGCAGACAGGCAGCAGACAGCCAGGTCGCGGCAACCTGGTGGCCAAGTAAACTGCACTGATGAGCATGTCTGATAGGAAGATACAGGCCCGGAGACAGTAACCACTATTGTGTACGGTCAAAACAAGCTCACACGGCGCTCTGATAACACTGTCTCTCTGCAGCAGATGAGATGGAGATGAGGCTGAGCGAGGAGACCAACGAGGAAGCCAAGAACAAAAACGAGGTGGTTGTTTATTGAAATTTCACTGCAGAAAAGAAGGAGTGATGATAGGATCTGGCAACCCAACCTGATCTGATCTGAGAGGGGTTTTCAGAAGCACAGAGGAACGCAATTATATAGACTTGGAATTCATGTTGAATTTTCAGTTTACTGTAGCATACAGCGTTCGTATAATAGCATAAGTATTGCTTCTTTTAAATAGCAGCGAAAGAAACAAATGTAATGATTTACAAAATATCAATCCAAAACAAACAAAAAGTCCTGCATGAATTTTCTTTTAATATGGGCTCTGGCGGAGTTTTTGGATAAGGAATGTTTCTATGGAACGCAACAGTCCCGCACATTCCAAAATTCGCCATCTTTTCCACTCATTTTTACAAGAGAGTTTTAAAAACGGATGCGGAACTTAATATTTGGTAAATGTTTGTTTAATAACTTTTTATTTTTAGGAAACAGATTAAATCCAATTATAGGTCTTATACTCATTTGTTAACACATACTGTAGTTTGTTTGGGTTTTTTTTTTTTTTTTTGGAAAGACAATGGTAAAAATGTAGGAAAAATTTACTTCCGGAGTGGTTGGTGGTCACTGTTGAACTCCTTGAAATTCACACATAATATAACATACATATTAGAATAATGCAAATTACAAGCATTTCTGGCAATCAAATTTCAAAATAAAAATACTAAAAATGACAAACAACTAATTTCTTCATGTTAAAGCTAAAACAAGGGCTTAAGGCAGTCCCATTTTTATCACACTACAGCTTTTAACGTTTTTTTTTTTCCTTCTGTCACAATAACTATGGAACACATCCTTTTAATTGGGCTATTTTTAAATTAAAAAAAGAGATAAACGATTCGTAGGGGAACTATTTTCCTGCCAATGTCATCTGACTTTTCTAGTGAATGACAAACTCCAGGAATGCATCTCTCTAATGTTGTGATTATACAAGCTTGATGAGGTTTACGCTACAGTTTCTCTTCAAGCTTCGAGACGTCCAGTTAAACAGCGCAAACGCACAAAATACCAGGAGCAAGAAGGTGTCGGAGATTTCTTTGGTTAGAAAAATAAAGTCCATGTCTTATTCTGTGCCGCCGTGACCAATCCCAGCTGTCAGAGATGCTTTCACAGGCTGTCGTTCACAAGTACGGATGGTGCCTGAACGCCTCGCGGTGATTTATGAGGTTGTCCGGCTCCGTCAAAGAGCCAGCTCAGCTCTCATGTTTTCATATGTTTTACTTTGACACCAGTGTTCACACAGCCCTGAACAAAGAGCTTTATTCTGCGCTGATAGCTCCACTCAGAGATCTGCCTGAGCCCCATTCATGGCCTAAGACTTACCAGGCTCCCTATATCAATAAAGAACATGTCACTTTAGACTTACCTTTACAGTCTTCAAATGTTACAGTAGTGTTGTGTTTCATACAGGGAAATGTGTCAGATAGCTGAAAATACCAAGTTGGGATAGCAGAAGACCTTTTTGTACACCTGTAAAAGTGTAAAAGACACTAATGGTTTTGTCTTTATGTAGGGGAAAACGCATATTTTTCTAGCCTCAAAAATGTATTTGACCTTAAAATGTTCACCTCAGGGGTGCACGGTGGCAGAGCGGCTAGAGCATCTGCCTCTCAATAAGGAGATCGTGGGTTCGAATCCCGCACCACCCCAACATCGTGGTTTCGAATTCCGAACCACCCTAACATCACACGATCTCTCTGGGTGGAGTCTGCATGTCCTCCCCGTGTTACCGTGGGTTCTCTCCGGGTTCTCCGGCTTCCTCCCACCGTCCAAAGACATGACTGTGTAGGTTAAATGGAAAACTCTAAATTGTCCCTAGTGAATGAATGTGAGAGTGAATGGTTGTCTGTCCTTGTCTCTGTCTCTGTGTCAGCCCTGCGACGAGTTGGCCACTGTCCAGGGTGTACCCCGCCTAAGGCCCAAAAGTCACTGGGATAGGCTCCAGTCACCCGCGACCCCTAACGGGAATAAGCGGTAGAAAATGAATGAATGAATGAATGAATGTTCACCTCAGTCAAAATGTTTGTTATCTATCATAATCTCTTATTACGGAAAGAAATAATGTAAATAAAATTGTAAGTGTCTATTACTCACATGTATCTGAGTGGTTTTCATTTGCCAAAACCACATTCATTTTTCAAATACTGTGATATTCTGGGGTTAATCTCAGTTTCTCAATTGAAATTATATTATGTTCTGGTATTTTGCATTGTGTATTTATTTACAGACGTTCAATGGGTCTACAATATAGCACTCTTGCCACACAACAGTTGGATCTGGGTAACCCCAGGTCCAATCCTCATGTGGGTTCTTTTTGTTGTAAATTCTGTGTCTGGCCAAGTCTGACCAAGATTCTGGCTCAGATCTATACCAGGCTGAAGCATGGCTCGGTTGCAGAAGACAAGGTCTTTTTAAAAATCTCAGTCAACATATGGTAAATTTAATAAATGTTTGATGCATTGTTTCTTGATGCATTGTTTATTTCTTTTCTTTGTTGTCAATTAGTAATATACTACATTTTACAAAAATCCCCAGAATATGACTGGAATGTTAGGGTGTCAAAAATGTAAAACCACATACTGACTGATACTAAAAAGAAGAATCTGTACTAAAATAATTACATACATAGGAAAAACTAGCCCTTTCCTGAATACGTTTGATAAGGGTGATCTTTTTCTAGTAATTTACATCCATGTGGTGATATTTAAGAGAGTACTATTATTTTGTGTTGAAAATTACATTCTGTCAAATGGCATTCTGTTATAATATCAAAATTAGTATTGAGTATCAAGATTTTTCCTTAGGTTCGGAAATGGGTTTTAGTCACATAGCAACACTATTGAAGTGGGCATAGGTACAGTATCACCAAAGGATACAGCAACAGCTTTAGTAATTTCCAAACCACAGAGCCTCTAGTTGATAGGTATACTGTATAACCTCCACCATTATAAAGGAGTAAATCCAATAAAGGAGTCTATCCAACACATTTGCCTTCCTTAGGCCCTGCTAAATTCACCAAACCGCTGAACGTGTATGAGCTCCAGCTTGTAAAAAGAGCCATTGATAGATTATTAATTAATGCAGGGCCTTCGTCCTCTATGCAGCGCCCACACATGTAATCACAAGCGGCTGCACACCTCCTCACACATGCACAGCTGCGCCCGGTGACACAAAGCGTATGCATATTCAACACTCCAAACAGAGAACTCCTCACATCTACAAAACACTATGCAGTACAGACACAGCTGAGGTCATCAGTGGTCCGACAGCGCTGGGTGGTCCGAGGCCCCAGACAGAACCGGGGACTAAATTACAGAGCGTGACCCACCGCAGTGACACCCAACCTGGGATTAACACCTCGGCCAGATCCCTGAGCTGCTGGTATGGACCCGGGCTGCAGAGAGAGGCAGAGGTGACCCACACAAAATATTCTGTTTTAAGGCACGGCCCACCAGAGCTGAAATAATGAGGGGTTTGGTCAGTCCAGCTGGATGGAAGGGCAAAGGAGAAGGGTGGGGCTGGAACAGAGGGGGTTTAGTCCTAATTAGACATACACCAATGTACACATACATATATTATGTCCACACATACTTGTATTGTAATACTGCTTATGCAAAACAAGAGAAAAGCTACGCTACTCAAGGAATTATGTTACTGTCAAAGAAATCTTTTTTTAAATCCATCACCTGCAATACTAGATTATTTAAATACAGTAAGTAAAGGAATGCAATTGTCTCTTTTGTCCAAATCTGAATTGAAAAAAATCTGAATACAATAAATGTGAGACTTCCACATCGGTCATACACTGTACATGCGGTGCTCTATTTGGCATTTAAAAACCCTTAACAACTCTGACATACCAAGAGAGAACTATCAAGCTCCTGGGCAAAAGGACAAAGCCTTAACCCACCACTCAAATGAACCATTCTGGGATGAATCAGGATAGGTTTGTACTCCAAACACAAATAATATAATAAAAATCTTAAAAATCACAAAATTGAATAGGTTTGTTTTAGATTTACAAGCATTCCATTTGGCCTTTTCTTTCTTTTCTCAGTCCCTAAATCTCTTCTTTAATGATGTGTCTTCAGCTTTGAAAAAAGTATTTGTCAAGACCCAACAAATACTAATTCTACTGTCTGTCAGTCCATATTTTCAACAGCAGCTTTACCTAAGTAAATCCAAACAAGATTTGAAATCTCGAAAGAGTCTCAGCTTCACAAAGATTTTAGCCAATTGTTTATATTCCAAAGGGTTTAAAAACAGCTTAAATTTTAAATGTGGATTATTTTAGACGGACGTTTTAGGAAAAATCAGACGGAATAATAAGAGGTTTTCAAAAAGGTGTACAACACAACGAGAGGGATTAGTCCTGGACGTCTATCTGCACCACCAACCAAACTTGCAAGTTCTGAAAGGCATGGGAAGCTTGAGGAAGACACAAATGCAAGTTGAAATCCAGAATCTTTCTTGCTATGAGAAGAAAATATTTTTCCAAATTTTTTCCAATTTTCTGTATGTAAATATTTGTCTCAGAGCACAATTTCACACTCTCAAAACCATCTGCGTATTACTCATGTCATTGTAGAAGTGCTGGTGCAAGTCCGTCGCAACATTAGCTCATTAAGCTAAAGCCGATATGCGAACACTCTCCACTCGGCAGCTGCTAACATCTGGAAGTGACGTCAAGTGTCCCTCTGCAGAAGGTCATGCGAGGTGAGGATGTGGGCCTGTCAAATACGCACACCTCATAAAGACTATAATACAGCTGTTTCTAAGTGTGGCCAGGGTCAAGGGCCAAACAGATACCCAAAACTAAGTCCCTAAATCAGCCTGGAGTAGCTCGAACTCTGCTCCCTCAGAGACGCACAAGCACAAGTAAACATTAGCGTATTAATAGTATGTGATGGGAGTCAGCCCAAGGGCCCAATCTGAAGCCAACAGCTGTGAGTGGCCGGCCCGTGTGTGGACGTGTTTGCTTAAAAGCTCCCCAAAAGCCAAAATACATGTGAAGTCCGCTGGCAAGATGGAAAGGTCATTAGTGTAAGAAAACAGAGTGACAGAGTAGACATATGGGCTCACATATATTAATGTACACTTTCTAACATTTGGGTTCGGATGGTGTTATAGGAGCGTGACCACACCTCTGGAGTTAAAGGAGAGTAGTACTGCATAACAAGAAGAGATAGACAAATGTTTATAAATATACAAAAAGTGTGAGAGTAAATTGTTGAAGTATCAATTTGTTGATACAATCCCAAAGGAGTGGTCCTTTTCTACCATCAGGACTCAATGTTTGTGTTGTTTGAAGTTAGTGGAACAAATTTCAGTGACTGTAATCCAAGCAAATGTCCTGGTAATTTTAATTTCAAAAGAAATGATAAAATTCCACTTGTTCAGAAGTAAACTTATTATGCTACACTGTGTGTGCATTTGCAAGATCCTTTGACAAAACAAGTCCAATTGAACACAACTGTGAAAAAATTAAATTTACAACAACAATGCTGTTTGTGACAGAATTTGCTCAATCACTAAACAGGTTCCATGTAATTACTTTTTAACTTTTTTTAAATACCCAACTGTA
Organism: Rhinogobius similis; assembly: GCA_019453435.1. Taxonomy (NCBI): domain Eukaryota; kingdom Metazoa; phylum Chordata; class Actinopteri; order Gobiiformes; family Gobiidae; genus Rhinogobius; species Rhinogobius similis. The sequence goes on along the minus strand of CM033626.1, from coordinate 8,006,097 downwards.
TACTTTTGAATTGCAGTAGATAATTTTGATTTTAACAAAAGCTAACAAAAGCAAAGGATTAAGTTCACATAGAAGCATTAACATACACATTTTATGTCTAAATAGCAAAGCTTTTGCCACAAAGAGCAGGCTAACAATTCTCTGCTCAATATTTACTGGTAGAGCAGGAACTGCAAACACATCATTTAGTTGTAGCCAGTGGCTTTCACGGTTGTCGAGCTTTGAGCCACTAAAAGTTACATTGACTTTGCAAGTTGTAAGTGTACGTTTCCAAGCCTCCCTGGTGCTTTTTTATAACTTCCACACTTCTATCACAGCCAAATTTCGTGCTCCTATCATCTTTTATACTCTGTCACACACACCCAACGCAGCGATAACTTCAGATTACCAAAATATCTGGAGTTATTTTAGCCTTTCTTTTCATATGTACTGTATGTTGCCAATGTGTAGTGGTCTGTGGCAAGTGTGTGTGAGTCGACAGTGTTTAGTCTGAGCCATATTTAGTCTTTCTGGTCCTAAGAGGAAGCCTATAATCACCACTAGCCTTTCTCTATTCATTACACGCGCACACACACATTCGAAAGCGGCCTGTCATTAGCAGTTGACACTCACCTCCCAGAGAGCACAGAGGAGCACATATGTAGATAGCAGATTGGATGCGATTGAAGAAAGAAGATGATGACACCACACTCCAGTTCAGGACATATGGACAGTGTCAAATATAGCCAGATGTGCGTGGCAGATGTTTGTACACTGGCTGTTCAATTCAATGTGACACTAAGCAACAGCCAAGACAGTTTATAAGATCAGTTAGACACCAGGACCTATCATCTCATTGCTGTAGTGCATCAAAATCAGATAGATATGAGTCTTGTGCAATTTGTCTTCTAGGACATACTGACTTGTGCATGACTCTCTATCCAAGCAATGAAATAAAATATTTTACTTACCTTACATGTTGTGATTCAAAAGTTTCAGACAATTTACATTATTGGGGACTACAGTGGTTTAATATTGTGTATGTTCCATGTTGTGTTTATGAATAGAGTCCTTTCACATTGTTCAAAATCATGCGTGACAATGTGTGATTTGCAATTGATGTGTCATGTCATGTGTTATCAACAACAACATTAACTACATTGGCGGAATATTGAAAAGCATTGGAAACTGTATCAATTATACGCATTAGTTTAAACATATTGGTTGCGAGATGTCGCAGGAAGTGTAGGAAGTGTACCTTATAATTTTAGCATGCAGTGCATCATAGACTATTTGATTAACAACAAAGATTCGACCGGGACAGTCTCCGAGTGTTTAAAAGCCTCAGGGCTTATAAATTCTTCAGCGATGGCTACGTACAGAAAATGAAAACTGCTTGGCATATTGCTTGAAAATATCAGACAGTGGTTTAGCCCTGGTGAATGCTGAGGTGAGGCTTCTATGTGCCGTTCTATCTACAGGGCATTGAGTGTGTGCTTCAAGTGGAAAAATCAGTGGGGCCATAGACATAAAATAAATGTAGTAAATAAGTAGATGCGGCGTTCGATGCTCATGCTATCAACCACTTAGCAACGCGGCTTGTCCATTATTGGCATAAGTCTCATGCATTTTCCCTGTTGCCGTTAGCATTAGCCCACAAAACATGCAAATTCTGAATAATCCAGAGAGTGTCAGTTGGTACCAACCCATTGAGCACATTTACGAGAGGTCAAAGCCTCGTTACAAGTCACTGTTCAGTGTGTAGACTTTTGGATATTTTATTTCAGATAATAATTAGCGTAAAACTGTCATCTGAGCTAAAGGCTAACTGACTGAGGTGAGATTTCTGAACTTGTACACTTCTGGTGAGCATCTAGTGACTGCAAAACATCCTCTTTTACATGTTACTGGAGAGGAGAGCAGATAAATGGCTTAAATATCATGAAATAAAACGTTTGTACACTTTAATATAGGGATCAGCTTCTCTATTTGTTTGTTTGTGAAGGAGCGTTCGCTTTGACGTAAGTCCGGGTAGCATCAGCTAGCAAAGTGGTGGTGCTTGAGCCATGGGCAGAGAGAAAATTTCGCATCTATGAATGTCTATGAGTGGAGCCACTTGCGGTTACGTTTCTGGGTAAGAAAGTGTTGTTGTTACTTCTCTCTTTGAAAATAACACATGCCCCTTCAATTGCAAATCACGCATTGTGACAGATGTGGTTTTTATGAGTTACCGGACAGGACTCACAGAAAATAAACGTGGCTGAGGCAAACTGGTCGCGTGGACTTGACTTTGAAATAGCTCACCAAGAACATTAAAGTTTGTGGATGCCACTTTCAGACAGGGAAGCCGCATCGCAAAGACGTTGATTTTCCGTGAGTACTGCGCGGGAACCCCACTTGTTCCCTTCTTTGTCCCTTCGATGATTGCATCCAAACATACAACAGTCCTGGCCTCCCATTATGGATACATTTAATTTAAAAATCGATTTGCGTTAAGTAGATCAGTGCCCATATAAACAATGCCCCTTCAAATGAACTCTCGCTAAATATCGCTGGGCATGCGCACTAACAATGTGAAAGGACTCTATTTGGGTAGTGGTCTTTGTTGTGTCCAGGTGCAAGGTATTTCACCTATCAAGTTTGAATGTGTCATTAGGCATTTTAACACTTAAACACATTAAGAACTAAGTCTCTACTTCCCCCAGACCCTATAGTCAGGGGAACTCCCCAGTCTCCCTTGCTCACGTTTACATAGGGTCAGTGGCTGAAATTGGGTCTAATCTCTGACTCAATGAGTTGGGAACACAAAAGTATTTTTTTCTTCTTTACTTCTGTTGAGCCCTGTAAACTATGTAATGTGTAATAAAACTGTAATGAAATTAACAATTAAACAGAACAGAGTTTTAATTACTACTTATTAATTAAGAATTGCATGTTGGAGCTGTGTCAAAGTAATTTATCTTTTGCATCAAAAATCTTAAACACTTAAAATTATTTTTCATTTCGCTTTGGGGATCCCGAGCCAGTTGCATGGCTATTTTGGCCTGACCAGAAAAGTTTGGGAACCCCTTGCTCAATAAATGGTCAATACGATTTCAAATACAAACACTGTCTCTAAAAATCCACTAAATAATTGATGTCTCTAAAACACAAAAAAAAAATCAGATCTAATTATTGGGTTATCAGATTTTTACTATCCATGTTATAGGTGCTGTATTTGATTTTGATTGTTTTGAAACGTGAACAAGTTTTTATGGCAGTCACATGTATCGCTCACTTAATGCTGTCCCAGCATCCTAAATATTCACGGCAATGAGTTTATATTCACTTTTTATGACTCCCTGAGCCCAGAATGAGCTTTGTTATCATGACAAAGCTAACAAACATTAGCATGCTAACGACGCACTTCCTGCTTCTCGTAAAACTCAATATAAATAGATGCAGAAACAGCGTTGTGGTCTCATTTTAACTTGAATAGATGCTTTTACAATATATCTGCACAGGGGCAAAACAGACTTTACTTTATTACATGTAAAAAATTCGGGCAAATTAAGTAGTTCTGTTGTTCACATTCCAAAACCGTAAAAATCAGGTACAGCCCCTTTAATATACCTACTTGGTAGTTAATGAAAATGAAATAGTCAAAATTGTGTGCGACTTCGCCATCACTTCTTAGAATTGTGTGATGAAGTACACAGTATTTCCGGGGAGCTATAGTCCCGATCAAAAGTTTAAGACCAATTGAATAAATTAAATGGCAAAAGTCACATTTTGCATGGTTGAATCATAACAATGTTCCAAGTAGAGCTTCAATATGTAACAAGAAATGAAAGACAAAAAAAAAAAAGTTGGAGTTTATATTCTTGTGAAAACAACAATTCAACTTTGTTAGGAAATTTAAAAGCCCAAATCTGTTCAAAAATGTGGATTCAGTGTAATTTTCTGTCAGGTATTCACAATGTCATGATGTTCTGATCGCAAAGGCATAAAGACGTTCTCTTTTTGAACATGGTCAGCTTGTTGAGCTGCATAAGCAGGGCCTCTCGTAGCACACCGCCATTGCTGAGGTGAGATGCAGTAAGACAGTGATTTAGAATTTCTTAAAAGATTCTGAGGGTTATGGAACAAAAAAGTCAAGTAGAAGACTCTGAGCCGGAGGATCAGATTGGCTGTCCATCAAGACACAGGACACTCCTTGACCCAAATTAAGGCCGGTATTGGCGCTGGCTGCAGCCCAATAACCACCAGACACATCAAAAAAAAAAAAATAAAAGGCCTCGTCTCCTTGAACACCACAGAACTGCTGCTTGGACTTTGCAAGACATGGGACATCGAAAGGTGGAAGAAAGTTTTTTTTACCTTGATGGTCTTCATGGTTTCAAAATTATTGGCATGACAAGCAGATCCACCTGACATGTTTTCTATGTGCCACAGGGAGGGGGCACCATAATGATCTGGGTTTTTTTCCGTCAGTGGAACAATGCAGCTCCAAGTGGTGCAGGGCGTCAAACGGCCCCTGGCACTGTGCAGAAGTTGCAAAGAGCATCCCTTATGACTGAGAGCCCTTGTCTGTGGAACCACTGGGTTTTTCAACAGGACAATGCTACAGTTTACCTTGTGTTCCCCTGATCTAAATCCAATTGGGAACCTTTGGGGATGGATGACGAGGAAAGTTTACAGAAATGGACAACAGTTTCAGACAGTAGATGCCCTTCGTGAGGCGTCTTCACTACTCGGAGAAATCTTCCCACTCGCCTCCTGGCATCAAGTAAGCCGCAACGAATTTGTGATCAACAATAACTGTGGCGCAACTCATTACTGAGTTCATGTTTGGGACTTTGATTTCTGTTCTGAGGTTGGGGTTGTTTTTTAACGTGTGGTCTTAAACTTTTGATCAGCTGCAGAACAGCCAATTTCAGTTTAATTGTTGTTTTTCAATAAAGTGTTTACTCATTTTTTTTTCTTCTCACTCCCATTTCTTGTTGCTTATTGATGCATGCAAAATGTGACATTTACCATTCATTCAAATTGTCTTTAACTTTTGATTGGGACTGTATATGTCACAGCAGACAATGGCAGAGCAGCAATGTCTAAACACAGGTTGTCCAATTGTTGTATGAAACATCACACTAGAGACTGGGCAGAACATGTGGTTATGTTGGACACAAATCATTCCCACTCGGGTTAAATGAGGAAACTGTGTGTGAAAGTCATTTGTCGTCTGGACTTCAGTGTTTTGTCTTTCAAGATTAAACTGTAGTGTTATGGCATGACAGCACACATAGACAGGATCTGATTAATGTGCACGTGTCCATGCACATTTATATAATGAGCAAGGTCCCACTGAAGTCAAACAGAAGGGTAGATATGTTTTTCCTTTCTTTAGGATACCATTCAATCTTTTTTTAGGTTTACTTCATAGTGGTTTTCATTGCATCTGCAAAAGAGTTAATGATACTAATGTTGTTTGCTACTTTTTCTAAAGATATCGACAAGTCATTTTATAACAGTCTCACGTATCCCTGTTGAATGGAAAGGCAAAAAAAGGAAAATACTTTTGACTTGGCTGCTAGTTGATGCATGTGTCTAGGAAAGTAAGATAGGAATATTCAACCTTACAGTGAATCATGATTATAAATTTATGATAAATTATTATTATATATATTATTATAAACATTTATGAAGAATTATAAAGATGGATATTCTTGGTTTGAGTCAAACTAGTCACTCTAGGTATAGGAATTCACATTTTTGACATCCTTTCTATTTGATTGGGTGACTGTTTGTTGTTGGTCTCACATACAGACAAAAACTCTGCCATGATTTGATGTGAACAAACTTAAAGTGAGACAGAGATTTTCCCAGAACCGTTTCCCCTCCTCCTCTTACTCTTCGGCTTACGCAGGCTATACATGGTATCTCTGCTACCCAGTGGAACCACACACTGATGTAGTCCAGAGCAGGCAGGGAGACCTTTAGGCCAACAAACATGCACAGTCTGGGCCAGGCTTTGAGGTGACGGTTTTGGTTGCGGTCCCAGTGAAAACATATTTTTCACACTAATTTGGAGCTAAGGGCTTTTGGCCAGCGAGGTCCCAATTCCAAAAAGGGATCCTCTGCAAGCTCATGCTAACCAAAAGCTAACACTCATTATGCAAGCCAATATGAGCAATATGCAGCACCAATAACAGGGGGGCTGTTCACAATTCCTTTTGGTGGGTTGGAAAAACTGTAGAGATTTCTAATATGATATAGTGAGGCATGAGAATGGATATGTGGTTGCTTGGATTCAAAACAGTTTCTAGCCATTGGCAGATTGTGCACCTACACCAGGGCCCTCATAAACCAAAGGGGCCCCCCAAAGCTGAATGTTTAGCCTTTTTTTTGTTTTTTGTTTTTTTAAACTTAAGTTTGTATTGTGATATGACTTCCTTGACTGAGGCTTGTTCTGCTCTTGATGTTTAATAGATTTGTGTCATGTACATGAATAATTAGCATTGGGAACTGGACACATTCTAAACATCATTTACTTCGGGGCCCTCACTAAACTAATAGAGGCCCAACGAAATTAGACCAGTTTCTGAGTGTGTAACTTTAGAGGGGAATATTTGCTCTGTAACACTCTTGATAGAACATCACAAATAAAGTCTGACTTTAATAAAGTCAATATGAATTCCTCGACTGACGCCTAGTGTACACTGAGTTCAGTCCGGTCGCGGTCCGGGACCCGCGCGGGTCACTTGCAGATTGCCTGTCACACCAGCTCCGGTTCACTGCGGTCCGTTTTTGACGAAAGCCACGTAGATTCACGTGGTTTCGCGCGAGAGCACTCGTCAAATGACATGAAAGCCGCGCCAGACCGCTGCGGCGTCCGGCAAAAATAGACTTCTTGCGGATTCTTTCCGCAGGCCCGCGCGGCTGCCGGACCCGCGGCCGCAGAGCTCCGAGGTCGGTGTGACAGCAAGCATAGATTTTAAGCACTCTCTAAGTCATGCGGGACCCGCACGGGACCCGCGCGGGTCCCGAACCGGAGCCGGACCGGAGTCAGTGTGCATCAGGCGTGAGGCCTGTTTTGTTCTTGATGTTTAATAGATTTGTGTCCTGTACATGAATAATTAGCATTGGGAATTTGGCAAAGTCGAACCACTGTTTACCTCAGGGCCCTCACTAAATTAGAAAAAAGGCCCAACCAAATTAGATCAATTTCTAAGTGTGTAACTTTAGAGGGGAAAATTTGCTCTGTAACTTGGTATTGGTACGTGGTAACGATTATAGTTTTGAGAGCTTTTACCAGCGCCACGCAACAACCCCTTTTAGTGAATTAATTGATGCACATGCTTGTGGATGTTTCAATGAGAAGAATCAAGAATTTCTCTAGTTATCTACAGCCCCGCCTTTCGTCCATTTACATGCCTATTTTGAGCTATCCAATTCACTTTCCTTCCCTGAATGAATGTAACTTCTTCTCCCACCTCTGCAGGAGAACACACACGAGAAGCCACACAAAGACAAACTCCAAACCGCAGTAAATGAGCCGGGGCCACAGTCCGACACAGCCCTGACAGTGCAGAGTATACCTGAGAGTTTATGCCCCCACCGTCCGTGTTTACCCTCCTCTCAATGGCGCTCTTTGAAGGACACAGGAGCAAGTGCAGAGGGGGTGACAGACAGAGCAGGGAGAAGGCAGGAGCACTCTGGGAATTGACTGAAACAAGATAAATAGGGGGGGGGGGTCTTGGCGTCGCGAGGCTGCCGCACTCTCTCACACAAGCCCTGATTACAGAGTAAATATGTGTAATGGTATAAATCGCTCATTGTTTGCCGGATCGGAAGCAGCGCAAGAAACACGCGCTGGGGACAGGCATGTTGACTCTGGGGAAAGTGAACTGCAGGAGGTGATCAGTCATGTAAGGTGAGCTGTGTACAAAAACTACTCACGACAGGACATAAGCAGTCTCTTTGGTTAGGCAATCTTTATATGTATTTATTGCTACGTGGAATTTCTCATATTAGCACAAGAAGATACGTTTGTATTTGTATCTTTTTCTTTCAAATCTTGAAACACATCAATTAAGATGAGACACTACAGGCAAAATATTTGTTTCGTTTTGCCAGTTTACCCTCTTAACATAAATGTGCAAACAACATTGTCCATTCTGAATCTAAAGATGTTTAACTATTTCATTTAAGCCACTTGCATCCATAGATCCAAATGGGACATTGCACTTGTATTTTCTCCAACAGAGACATAAAGATCAGCCCTTAAAGTAGTACCTACACACAACAAACTTTACGATATTGTATTGAAGATTTTGATGAATCATACAGAAGGATTTGTTGTAATTCATAGCCTGACTTATTAAAGTTTAAACTCCAAAAGCATAGGCAAAATTTGAATTTTTAGAATTAATTTTCAGCAAGAAGAGAGTTTACTCAAATACAAAACACGATATCCAAAATTCCCTCTGTAAGACATTTAAAGGGAACATATTGTGCTACAGTGACTTTTTTGAGCTTTTAAGCATGTTCTAACAATGTTCCGTCAACAAAAACATACCTGAAATAGCATTCAGTTGCATTCATGCTGTTCTGAGCAATGTCTATTAGAAAATCCTCTCCCCTCTGAGCGCCAAACGCACTTCCTTCCTATTTTCGGATCATCTACGTCACCTATCCAAGAATCTTCCGCTGTTTTAAGTCCTTGAATTATAGCCAGACTCGTTCAGAGCACATTACTCTACATTTCATACAAGGCTGATAAAAACTGTCAATTAATGAATAAGAAACATTTTTTTGTTGTTTCAAAACATGAGATGGCAAATTTAAGGTACTCAAGAGCATGTTTAAAGGCTAAAAACAATGTGAAAAATGCAGAATATTTTTCCTTTAAATCTGGTTTATATGTCCCAATTTTTTATATGAAGACAATTAGATGATTAAAAAATAAACATTTGTCACATTTATGCAGCTAAACAAAAGAAGTTTCAAATTGATACCTCTAAACATAAGATTTTTTTTTCCTTTTCTCCTGCTGTGTCTTGCCTTAATATGACAAAATAACTCATATTAAAAACTAACCCATAAAATAACAACTATATTTTCAAGTTTGCCGTTGATTTGGCAGGATTTTAATGCCTGATGCTTTTCCTGTTAAAACCACTCAAGTGACTGAAGACTAAGCAACTTGGGTGAAATAACTTTAGTTTAAGAATGAGGGTTGGAAATACTTACCCTCCGGTTTCTGAGCAAACGTTTAACAAACTATTAAGCTTTATTACTTTGCATTCTGAACTAAAATACTTTCTGCCAGCTTACGTCAAAGTTAATATTTTAAAACAAACAACAACTCAAAAATATTTAAGAATTTCTCTTTCTCCCTCCACAAGATCAGGTGTTGTTAACATACTGCATCATCTTTGTCTTTTTATTTCTGCAATCACAGTCTGAATTGGATTTGAAATAGGATCTGATATACAAGTACTGAGCAGGTAGAAGTTTAGACTTACATCATCTTCAGTTACTGTCACATAAGGTCAATTTCAAAAAATCATTTAGCATCACCGTTATACAAAACCAAGTCATGTCATTTCCTTCCATGCACACGCCTCATAAACATATACTTTGATCACAGCTCAAGTCTTACATTTGTGACTGCCGAGATCTGAGTGAACAAAAGCGGTACAGAGCTTTCTTTTATTTGCATGTGTTTTCTGACTTATACGGCCCACTTTTTCCAGACGGGACCCAAAATCCATTCGCCACAGGCCTGAACGCTGGTGTGTATACATTGTTCCGCTGAGTTACAGTTCAACAGACAGCACATGGTTCTCATATGCACATCACATAACACACAGAAGGAAAACTTGTCCAAAAGCCAGGGAAATAATGAAATGACCCGAGTACACAAAGGTAATTGTGGCAAACATGTAGTTAAAGGAATGCATTCATCAGGCACACAGGGAATAGGCATGAAGTTAAGATGGTTCTCATGTTTCAAATAATTATTTAGTTTAGTAGGCAGGTACCAGTCTATTTATCGTAGTTTCACATCCGTGAAGTTGCAGTTTGTGAAAAAATTTTGAAAAATAAAGGGATATAACACAATAATAACAGGAAGTAGAGCCAAGTTCTAAAACGGGATCTGTCTGTGATGTCAACCATAGGCCATGTACCGTTGAAAATACAGGGACAATTTACAAAGCAACTGATATAATGTAATTTATAAGGATAATGAGCCTGTTTACAGTATGGTTGTTATAGGTCAGTGGTTCTCAAACTTTTCAGTCGTGACCCCCAAAATAACAACTGTTCACATTCGCGACAAAAAAAAGAAAAAAAAAGTGTCAAGCCTTGTTTCATCTGGGGACCCCCAGAAATCATTTTGCGACCCCAATTGGGGTCCCGACCCCTAGTTTAAGAACCACTGCTATAGGTAACTATTGTGGCATGAATCTACCTATGTTAGGGATAGATAGGCAAAATGTTTAGTAAAATCTTAAATATATACATGTTCACTACGTTTCAGTGAAATGTATTGCCAAACCCTGTGTTTATCAACTTTTCTTGAGTTGCGGCACACTTTTTGGGTTTAAAAGATACCACGGCACATCACCTGCTACTGGAATATTACAATTTAGTAAAAATAATATGGTATATAATAAGCAAAAAATGTCTGTGCCACTGTCTGTTTTTTAAAACTGGACAATGATGATAGTTTTGCATTCGTTTTTTGGTGCAGAAATTACTTAGGATAATGGTAAATTAGTAAAATACATCCGCATTTGTGAATCTGTTAAATCTAATTGGACATTTTTTCAAGGCACACCTGGCAAAACCTCAAGACACACTAGTGTTCCCCGGCAAACTGGTTGAAAATCAAGGGTTTAACGTGTCATTTGCACTTTAATGATGGGTATGAAAATGGATATGGGTTGTAATGTCAAACACTGGTCAACTAGACAAGATCTAGTTTGTAATATAAATCAAATGGACCAGGTAATCAATTATCAAACATTGCACACTAACACTTAAGAATGTAGTATAACCTAGACCAGGTCAAAATGACTCATGAGCTAAAACTCATTCTAATAATTTCAATACTTGAATTGACATTGCTTTTTGAAGCCTTTCCTGTTGCTCATAATAATGCCATTTTGGATTCTGGCCTCGGTACCTAATAGATTGTAACTGCTTTTCTGTCCATTAAAATGAGCATGTTTTATTTGTATGTTATAAAAATCACATAAGAAAAGAAAAAGAAATTAGAAATGAACTATCAGCCACGTATAAGCGTTCAAGTGCATAACTGGGGTTGGTCACCTGGTTGCAGGAGTGGAGGATGCACCAAGCACAACCTGTTTGGTTTGGTGTTGGTTTGGTTATCAGATTTTTTTTTTTTTTATTGCCAGTACTACATAATCGCTCAAGTCCTGCAACACTTTAATGTTAGACAAGTATCTCCTTTAATGATGGTTAGCCATCACAGATAATAGATAATGTGCAGAATTAAACTGAAAATAAATCTGGCTTTTGCCTTCAAAATACCCATCTTTGGTAACTCTCACAACCCTCACAAATCCCGGATACCTTTACAACCGCTTGTGAGCTTTATAAATTTACATTAAATTTAAGTCAATAGTGCTTAATCCAGTCCCATTATGTTTGTTTATTTTAAGAAGAATACATTATTTACACCTTCTTATCATATATCACATATCATGTATTTCCAATACAGCACAGGCAGTTCAGTATAGAGAAGATAACAAAGGTGGATGTCCTCAGTCATCACCGCTGTGGTTTCTGGGCTGCTAGCGTCAGTGAAAGCTCTTCTGGTTTATGTGTCTGTGGTCAATGCTGTGTAACTTCAGACATTGTCTCTGCAGCGACACACTTGATTTAATTTACTCTGAGGCCAAACACAAACTTCCATAGCACGGCGGAACGTAAACAACAGCCTCAAGTAGCTTTGTATGTTACAGTAAAGCATGCACTTGAAATATAACGTGGAATGCTTTGTTTTTATGACCTCTGACTCTCTGTTATAGTGACGGATCGAAAAAATATGAAAAGAGTGCTGACACTAAAGGAAAATAGTTTAATTAAAGGAGCAGGAAAAATTTTGTTTAATCTTGGCTTTGTAAAGTCAGAGCGTGACAGCTTCCAACATGGCTGACTTATTAAATCTCTGTGTGATGCCTGGCAACAGGAAAAAAAATGAAATTATATGGTTTGGAATGGTGGGAAACTAAAAACACAAAAACACAATGTTTATATTCCACTATAGGCACTTCCAAGACTGACGTGTTTAGAATAGTGGTGCACACAGCCTAGTACCGATAAACTTTCTTCCCATTCATTTTAATGAAGCAGCAAAATACTATCGTATACTGACATTTGTAGACTGCGCAGACAAATGGTGCCAATGAGTATTAAGAGTCAATATATAACTTCCAGCTCAACTTTTTAAAAGTTTTAATGGATTTGTCCAGGATAACATTAAATTTAAGAAATGTATATTATGCTGTTGTTTGCCTTTATGTTCATTTTTATCACTAATTGCGTTAAACGTTAATAATAAGTTAAAAGTGCATGTGTATGTGTAGTGCTTTTTTTTTTTTTTTTTTAGATTTTTTACTGAGGTTTACATTTTTAGTACTTCCCCTTACCCTCCCTCCCCACCCAAAGAGAGAGATTGGGTAATGATAATGCCATTGCATTTTAAGTCAGAAATGTTATTCAAAGCCTCATTATTAAACAATTGGTAAATTTGTGTTATTCCAAATGTTTTCCAGTTCATCAATAATAATTTTCCAATTGGATTTGGGAGGTCAGGATTTAGGAAGCGCGGGGCAAAGATTGATATAGTTATTAAGAGACCACAGTGTTTTTAACCTCTTGCCAGGCACACAGAATATTATATACAAGATAAATATTGAGTATTGATGATATCATTTTCATGTTATTAACAAATGGCAGAGAACTTAGACCGGAGAACAAAGTTGCCTTTCATGTGCATCCAGTGGGAGACGCTTTTAGGATCAAGCTAGCCTAACATGGCTTTAATGAAAATGACATGACCAATAGTATAGTTGGAAATCTCAAAGTTTTCTTTAGGTCTGTGTATTCCTTTTTTCCATTTAAATTGGGCAGTATATTTATTGAGTAATTTTAAAAAATATGTGTCGATATAGCATGGTAAGGAGATATAAGAAGCAAGGTAGTATATTCATTTTGATCACATGAATTCTTCCAATCGGTGAAATAGGGAGGAGCCAGTATTCCACCTCTCGATCTCCTTGTTTTGCCATATGGTCTCAGCAAAGGGTTCAATTGCCAAATCAAATAAAATTTTTGACGGCATCCCCTAATCAAACCAAAGCAGTCTGTAAGATGCATATCGGGCTTTGATAAAACCTGCTTGATCCCAGTTAATGAGTTGTGATTCAGATTATTTTTAAATGTAGTAATTAAAATGCGTTGTGTGGTTCTTTTTTACCCAAAAAGGTCAAGCTAATTCTTTACCTTTTTATAAATGTACATTAATAATGATGAGTTGACTGACAGTCAATATACACTATAACTGCCCCTTTAAGTCAGTTGGCTCAGTTTTATGTTGAGTGATTGGGTTTGAGTCCCTACAAAATCTGCAGTTATGATGTAATGCATGCCCATGTGTCTATATTTACAAGTTTACTGCTGCAAGTTTCTGTAGCAAACAAAATCGTTTTTATAGTCGGCTTGTTAGTGCATTGCCTCGTTGTCTAAACTTTTCACACCAACACTGGGCTCACACAGCACGCAGTCCAGCTGCGGTTGCTGTGTCGTAGCGGTCTGGTTGCAGTATGTCACTCACACAGAGAGCGGCGCAACCGCGGTGCTGTTACTGTGACTGCTGACAACGCGAGTCCACGGAGGTTCACGCTCAGTTTGGGAGTTCACGCTATAACTAAATTATTATTATTATTATATAGATTTTAAGTGCACAAACTCACCATCCACTTCAATGCCAGGGCATTTCCTTTTGGTGTTATCCTCCTCTGTGGAGCCCACAAGTGTGCCCTGGTGGCTCTCTGCTACAGGCTGAGCAGTGTGTGATGTGGGACGTCAGTGAGCACGTGGACAGTTAAGAGCAAGGGTGAACAGAAATACTAATTTGAAGATTAATTAGAAATAATGATTCACAAATTTAAATCTCAATGTTTTTGAGTGTCATGCAGGCAAGAACACCCGCACAGCTGAACAGCCTGAATGAGCAGCTGCTGAGTTGCTATAGTGATGGAAATCTTGTTTTCAAACTACACAGCCCTTTTAACTTCCACCTTCTCCAAGAAATCATTCTAATTTCAGCATTTTATCTGCCCACGCTACAAAGCATCTTTTGCTAATGAAGACTTCAAAGCTAAACGCTGTTATATATAACCTCATTGAAACTGCTTCCTTCTCCAAAGTTGCCCACAGTGGACAAGTCTGCCTCTCTTGGTAGCTAACTATTCAACTTCCTCCATGCCCCTTCAATAGCATTATTAATATTTACTACACCATCAATATCCATTTATCCCACATCTATTACAAAGTCATATCATTGTAACACAGAGTTACTCAAGGTCACCTAACCATCAGATTATCTGCCTTTAACTTCTCCATCCACTCACTCCTCTCCTCTCTGCACTTTTATTATATTTTTCATCTATCTTCCCTCTCTCACTCCTGGTCAGACCGCATCCACATGTTATTAATAAGGGTTCCTCCGGCTCCACCACATCTATGAGGAAATCCTCTGGCAGTGCAGCAGTGGATACAGAACACCACACATGTTTTATCTGAACCTCTCTCGCTCTCTCTGCCTGTGAGAGCGGTTTATATCACTTTCCAAGCAAACATCCACAAAGGCCAACTGGAACTGAGGAGGCTTTTGTCTGCACCTGCAACAAGTGCACAAGAAAAGAGTCTGTGAACAATATAAAAGCCGTTAAAGCCAGTGGGGATTCAGACATTTGGAGGTCAGAGAGGAACTGCTGGGGTGGAGGAGATTCACTGAGAATAAAGCTGTTTGGATAGGAGTGAATTTGCTTTTACTGTACTGAACTAAATGAAACACTTTTGATCAAAATCACACTCTATGGTGTTTATTGGTCGGTGTGAGAGAAGAGGATATTGTGCAGGGCTGGATGGGGCAGATGACTCAAGGAGAAGAATTTTAAAGCTCCACAGATTCCACTATGGTCAATTCTTGTTACAGGTTGGAAGATAGTAAGAACCAAGCAAGTGAAGAACACAAAACCATTCATCATTGTTCTAATGGAATTTTTTTTAATGTTCCCTAATTAATAACATATCTGTGTTAGAAGATTGTTTCATTCCCACAAGTTTGAGTAATCTAGGTCTAAGATTTACTTCTGTGGAGCAGACGTTGTTTTGTGTATTGTTAGTTAACTGATTACAACCCAGACCTATTCCAAAATCCTGAAGCCCATAAACCACCACAGGACTGCTCTGAGCAATTCTTCCTCCAAATAGCATTCACTATAACAGAACTGATTTGTAGGCGTACAAATTCCTAAAATGACTACTTTTTATGTATAAAACATGAAATACCCAATGCTAGTCTAACAAGATTTATTTGGTCTTCTGATTTTTTTTTAAAGTCCCCTCGCCTCAGGGGGCATGTTTCCTAAACTTCTAAACTCTGGACTCAAAAAAATGTTTTTTAAAAGAAATAATCAGAAGGCCAAATGAACCTCAAGTCATGGACAATAATGTGTCAAGGAATTCCAAGGTTTTTTTCACTGTCACAACCTGAAATACTAAGTCAGACTACAGATTGCAAAAGCATGAGTTAAAAGTAATATGAGCGCAAATAAGACTGGATGCTTCTACTCTGAAGACCGTGTAAAACTTTATTTTGAAGATAGCACATTTGACGTTACCTTACATTCTCCCTGGTTGGGGTAAATGATATGACATAATGTGTGCATAGTTTATAGCTGTCTATATGCTTTAGTAAGTCAGTTACAGAAGTAAACATATCCAAAACCTGTAACATTTTAACAAAGGTGCTATAATATTGAATTCAATTCAAATTAAATTATGTAGACTTTTCCTCATAATATAATATAATCTTATACAATCTTATATCTACCATATCTTGGGGAGTTCCAGCTCCAAGCCAGGATAAACATGAAGGGTGAGGAAGGGAAGAACGATTTGACAGCTATGTCAAAAAGAAAGACCTATTTTATGAACAAAATAATCACATTTTCATGATCCATAATCCATACTGTAACTGTATGTAAACTTATATCAAAATGTAATATTACCACTCACAAACTGTCACGAATATCCATCGGCTCAAAGAAAGCCGGCCATTCATTCATAAGACGGGGTGACATAAACACACCCGAGCCCACTTTCTCCCCTCTGTAGTCCATTCAGCTCCAGTAAAAATGTATGTAAGGACCATCTCCTTTGGGGCTGCCGCAGAATCAGTGTGAATGAGGAGGGCAGAGGAAGTCCCCGGCAAGCGCTGCTTTAATCTGATACACAAACACGGAGAACATACAGCAAACATGCACAGAGCAAACCTGAGAGAAGAACATTCATGTGCACTTCTCAGGGTAACCTAGTTTAGCCACTCTGGTTTCCCACGTGTAAACAAATAAAGTAGGATTACATTGACACAATTTGCAGAGCTGAAAAAATAAGGCAACAAGTTCTAGATTGAGAAAAAAACAACAACAACATATATATAAATATATATATATTCCGAGGTCGCGGGTGACTGGAACCTATCCCAGTGACTTTGGGCCTTAGGCGGGGTACACCCTGGACAGTGGCCAACTCGTAGCAGGGCTGATATATATATATATATATATATATATACCACCACATATATATATATATATATATATATATATATATATATATATATATATATAAAACAGCACAACCAAATCTAGAGGAGATGATAAACATTGCTAGCAAGGAATTATAGGGTTGATTAGCCAATATAGCTAAAAGACATCACACAACAATGGTTTATAGTAAAAGGTGGGTCTTTTTCATGCAACAGAACTATTGCATCACTATGTATAGCTGGATTATAATGTACAAGGAATATGCGGATTAGCACACTAACAACAACTCGCTATTTATTTCAATGTCCATCTAAAGATAGTGTGTCAGCAAACAACTCCATAAATGAGATTAGATTTGAACTCTTGCCTAAAACATAATAGAAGTAGGAGTGTAAAAAACATGGAGAGGACTTAATGTATTATTATTAATTATATATATACATTTTTTTTTTTTTTTTATATAGTGTATTTATAGTGTATATACACTATATGCACATCTTCTCTCACATCTAATCAAACAGACAACAAAAAGCCAGATATAGGCAGAAGCCAAACCTATTGTGCCTTCCCTTTATAACGGCAGTGGTTGGGATATTATAGCCCACAAAATTGGTCACAAATTCCTGTCCATATAATGGGAATACCATTTATCCTTCAAGTATTTGCATTTGGGAGGAATGTTCTCAGCTGAGGTTTTGCTATATCTTACATAACTTATTTAATCACCCTGGAAGTAAATAGCCCATCCACAGAGAAATGGACAGCTCTTAATGTGCCCAGGTCCAAACGGCCAAATGAAACACGAGCACACATACATCTCACTGTGGGGAACAACAACTTCCTCATTCACACGCACAAAAACACTGCAGTGAGAGGGCGCCCATTAATGGTGGTGGTCCGGAGCTGCACACTGGGATCTGTGTTTAGCTGTGTTTAGCCGTGTTTAGAGCTCCATTTGGGGCCAGATAAATCAAGTCGCTGTCTCCCAGAAGCCTCCATTAGGGGCCCGACTCGGCCCCCGAACGGCCTGTCAGTCACCCCGTCAGTCAGCACGCTGCCCTCTTCCAGCGTTTGAACTCATAATTACAGGGAGGCTCGGCTTGGCTCAGCATAGTCCGGCTCCCCAACACCCCCGACCATGCTACAGACGTTAGCCCGGCGCTAATGCTAACACTAACAAACGACGGACATTTCACCCCTGGAGGAAACAGCGCCGGGGAAAATATTTATGGAAACTGAAAAGCCTGCCATTTTTTTCGGCCCCCTCTGGCCCCTCTTCATCCATTTGCACACACTCCTCAAGGGTTTTGAGTTTTTATTTCAATGACTGACAGTCCTGGATTTCCCCTCAAATTTAGCAAAGAAACACTAGCAACACGCTAACCCTTGGCTGCCGTAGATTAATCGGAGAGCAGTTACAGGGAAGAGTGTAAAAACAGGGTGCGCGATGACTGATGGCTTTTTAAGGCGTGAAGAATAACTCACCTTTGTTCTGGACAAGACAAAAACAGAGCGGAGCTTAGATCAGCACAGTTTCCCACACATGTACAGGGAGGATGGGGGATGCTCCAGACACTCAGGTAAGATTCTTTATTATGAAACAGGCTAAATGTGTTTTAGTCTTCCATGCTCTCAGTTTAATCAGTGTATTGAGGAGACATTTCAAAATAAATCTGAATGGGCTGTCATCACTTTCACACTGGACAAATATTAGTATTGTTCAGTATCCATGTAATCCTGTATCTTAGACCTGCATAGGATTTTTGTTATTAATTAATACTCATGGACAGGTCTAAAATGTACATTGTGAACTGAATTCTGATCTGAAAACATAAATCACAAATCTAATCCCAAACATTTTTTTTCTCCCAAAAAAATGTGCAACAGTGGTACTGTTGGGTATACTTAGTTTTACAAACTTATCCTGCGAAACAGTGAATAGAACTAGAATCTGATGCAACCCTATTGAACTATGAAAACTGAAACACCTTTTTACAGTAAATTTCGATCTGAAAAAAATGTGATGCTGGGATTCTAGCCAAGTTGTGGTCAACAAATGAAAAAGTTCCTTGCATTTCCACATACGCATTATGTCTGACGTGGCTCACAAGCCCAGGAATTCATGAATAAAATATAGTTTGAACAAAGGAAATATTATCCCACACTGCTTAAATGCAGAGTCAACCACAGAATACTCTTAGAGAGGGGTGGCTGTTCTTATCTGCAACGGCCAGGCGCTACAAGTGAAGACACACACCTCTAAACGGGGGGAAATCCCACCTGCAACCAAGAATCTAGGAGAAATTAAACTTGCAGACATTCCCACAGGACCAAATCAAAGAGGCTCTCGGGCATTCCTGATTGGCCGCACATTCCTCGCACTGTTCTTAAGTCATTTGTGTGATTCCTGGATGGGTGCCGCAACTCTTGAGGTAAACATACGAAAACACAAAAGTCACCTGGAGAAGTGATTTAGCAGATACTAGACAACGAGATTTAGAGTCTACAGATGTTGAAACTATCATCACAAGTACAGATATTGGTTATCTCATTTATCTTTAAATTATTGGACAATGGAATTACCAAGTGCATGAAATGATATGCAGATTTTACCCAGAAAGAACACTGGGTCAATTTAGGATGAAACACACAAGACCAAAGTCTGAGGGTGCCAGACTGTAGTGCCCTGATTCTCCATACAGGCTGCTCCAGCATATTGACGAGATGTTACAATCAACACAATCAAGTTACTTCTCATATAGTAGTCAGTGTTAGAATGGTAAGTCATATACTGTACAGTTATCAATGTTTTTGATATTTGACCATGTACACCTTTGTACCTTTGAAGTTACCAGCCTTCACTTTTAATCTTGTTTTGAGTGCTTTGATCCTCAGTCCAAATAAGGGAATGTCCTTTACTTGTTTTCCTTACATATATTTAAAGCCATCATCTGCATAAATACCATGATCATTCAAACCTTTCTGCAACAGTCAAGTACTATATCATTGAATCAAAATAAGTTAGGAAAATTCAGAATTTTTGAGGATGGCTTATGATCCAACCAGGGAAGATTATTTGGTTAATCGATAATTATCATGAAAAAACAACTTAATCATTCAGAAAGTTTGATTTAATAAAACTAGTAAAATATGTAAAGAACATTAATGTATTAGACACATGTCACATGACACGTCTGAATAATTGCAAAAAAATATTAATCTCAGAATAACTGAAACACAAAAAATTGATATTATGACAAACTTTGAAGTCCTCAAAAGAAGCAGCAGCTGTCTTTCTTAGTCCAAAGAATTGCTTAGCTGGCTCTGGCCTCTGCATCATGTCTCTAATACTCAGATGAATTATTAATATGACGCATTCATCACTCTTCCGACCAGCTGTCGATAGGATCCATTATGGCGGCTGTGTATACATTACAGCGTGTATAGAGTGTCAGAAACTTCCCGCATGTGAGGCGGAGGATGGCGGGAAGAGCGGCATGCGGAGAAAGCAAGAAAGATGGAGGGAGACAACTGATGGACACAAGTGACAGCACTCAGTATTAGACTGTGTGGAGTGGGTTATGGGGATATCATTGTACAGAGCAATATAGGGCCAAATTGTGAAAGCAAAAATTAGATATTATGGTTAAAACTGACAGGTGTGTGTTTGTATGTAGGGACTGATTGAATGATATAGAGTTAACAATCGATGGAGAAAGATGTCAATGGTTGTCATGTGATCTACTGTTCAAGTGAGTGGTGATTGTTACTAAAGGCTGAGACGAATCAGAGCTGTTAGTAACTTTCAGGGGGAATAAGATGCTCTGTGGCCCCAGGGAGCAAGATTAACAATCACAGAAGAATTATATATTTTTTTAAATATTAAAGTTGAGCATGTGTTGAGAAGGACTTAACAAGGACAATGGAGAACGGAGCTACAAATAATTATCAGCAATCCAGTGAGTCAATGGTTATTTATTATTATTGAAATGTAGCCATCATAACAAAGCAATTTTAAAAGTGTAAAATAGTCAAAAGGAGGAATTGGGAAATGTTGGCTTCTTCAAATCCAGATGAGGATATTATGTACGGCATTATGTATGGCAAATATTCTAAATCAGTGGTGGTTTAATATTTCTCTAAGCAAAAAACTTCCTCCTTTATAGAAGCAATTAACATACCATCTCTTCGTTACAATTCACAAACTAGTTTGAACCTGGGGGCCCCCACGTTGTTATTGTTATCTGTAATATGTGGAATAAAAATTAAGAACACTATAGATACAAACGAATATGAATCTAGAAAGTAAAACGTGTAAAATATTAAAGGAAAAATCATATGCATTTTTTGTATTGTTATTAGCCTTTAAACATACTCTTGTGTATGTGACGTAGATGATCTGAAAATACGTCCCAGATCAAGGAGTTCAGCAGGAGGGATGTTTTTGATGACGGAACATTGTTAGAACATGGTTAAAAGCTTATAAAAAGTCACTGTAGCAGAATATGTGTCCATTAAAAACATATCAGAGCTGTAATTATCGTTGATTAAATTTTGACAAATGCAGTGTATAATATGTGTAAACAATGGATACATTTTACTTGGACCTCTTAAATGGTATAATTTAGAACACTATATTAGCCACATTAAACATATGTTAGAATACGTTTGATGTGTCTAATATGTTTGCTGATTACATAGTGTCAACTGAAGAATAAAGAAACTCCATGACAGAAGAATAGAGAAACTCCATGCATTACTCAGAGCTGTGGAACAGGCTGCTGATAGCTTGTACTGGCGACAATGATGTGTAATTAGGGCGGATTAGTTTATTTGGATAAGAACTGCATTAAGAACTTCATCACACTCATATATTCCATTTCATTAGGCCCTTACAGAGTATCATGAAAGAGAGTGTGGATTAAATGATTGTTCCACCAAAGCACTGAGCTGGCACAGGAGCAGAGAGTGTGTATCTGATCAGAGGAGCTCAAACGGTGACGCACTGACAGCTCCAGCCCAATAGAAGCATGAAGTCAGTACCGCGGCTATGCTAATGAGACGCTAATAGTGGGAATGAGTCAGCCTTGTCAGTAAACAGCAGGGGCAGGGGACCATCACTTGTCTCCCACGCACTAACACTGGGACAAGCTGCACAGTTCAGCTTACACATATGTCACACTCAAAAAAGTCACAAAGGGGCCAGTGGTACTTTAAAACACATTAGGTTAATCATCTCTACACCAATCCGACATAAAAGCTTTGTAAAGGCCAAAAATTGTGAATAAACGAACATTTAGGGGAAAAAAAAAACTCACAAAATATAGGAAACAACTATTACATCAGACTAACGGACTCATTTTAAAAATACTTTAAAGAGGAGAAGATTGTGTTATCGAAGTTCTAGAATTGGTCAAATAAAAATATTCAATGCATACTTATACGAAGTGATAACATCAATATTATCTGCCCCACCAACTTTTGCCTCTTTTTACCACAGATCCGCAGTCCTATAGTAATGGCATTTCTGGTTTGATCAGAACTCCATTCATTCATTCAACGGAGAAAAGTTTCGCCGTTACAGGAAAAATATTATGCATTTTTCATATTGTTTTTAGCCTTTAAACATGCTCTTTGAGTACCTTAAATTTGCCATCTCATGTTTTGAAACATTTTTTTAAATTATTGATTAAATTACAGGATATATCAGCTGGTGTGAAAAGACACTTAGCACTAAACAGACGCTACGATGCAGTTGAGCAGCAGCAGTGATGGTGTTTAGACAGCAGAAACGCTCAGAACGACTCTATGATGAGTAAGGATTAAGGATTTAAAAGAGCAAGATTCTCAGATAAGTGACAAATGAAATCTGAACATTTCTAATGAACGTACCTCAAAAGAGCATGAATGCAACTGAATGCAACTCCAGGTAAGTTTTTGGTGACAAAACATTGTTAGAACATGCTTAAAAGCCCACTGTAGCAGAATATGTATCCCTTAAAATATTACACAAAGTAGATGGATTTGTGTAAAAAGGTCAATATACACATGCAACATCAAGTCAGCACTGGAACTGGAAAAAAGACTGCGGTACCCACGGCCACGTCCGGAATGAGATGAATGAATAAACGTTCTGTCTATTTCTATAAAGAATGAGACAAAAGAGCAAAGATGTTTTGCCAATCACAAAAGTAGCTTCTTCTTCTTTTGTAATTTTCGGTCAGTTGGCTGTCAGTTGCAAAGACAGTCCTGCTTTTTCATTATTTGTTGCATAATTGAAAGTGCATTGGAGCTAATGTATGGAACAGTACCAGCATTTGGAATGCAGGCATTCTGTTTACAAACGCCGGAAGGGACGTATTTTTGCATATCTTCAAAACATATATTCATATATATATATAGTAGACAATATAATACAGCCTCCTCTACAATTACAAAAGTCAACACAGTGTCAATGCATGAGAAGCTGCTTCATGAAAGAGCATGCAGGTACAAGCTGAAGAGCACATGTTCTGCCTCTGTTCATAAGTGTGAGAATCTCTTAGCTAATCACCTCCAGACAGGAAGTACATAAATCAGTCCAACACTGCTCTCACACATTAAAAGTGTAGTAGGCACATGTCAGCAGTGAGAGAGCATGAAAACGCACTACGATGGTTGTAATAATAATGACAGTTGTTTCCATTAGGCACATGTACCCAAAACAAATACAACCATGTGTATTTGATCAGCTGGCAGTTGGTTCAAAGCCTGCGGTTTGTTTAGAAAGCTAGGCACAGCAAAAGTAAATGAACCTATAAACATGAGCAGAAGGGATAATTACATAAACAAAATCTTTTGGTAAAGCATCCAAATCAACAAATACATGCTATATGTTATTGTCACATTAGAGAATATTAGAAATCTACTACTGTAGGACCTTAATTAGTGCAAATTGTTATTAAATTAGCTTGACCTATAACTACAATTTAATAGTGACTAGGTAGAGATCATTAGTCAGTGGCTCCTAATGTTTTGTGATGGATAAGAAGTCACAGAATCATGGGAAATTGAAATACAAATAAGCAGTGACTTTCAGTTTTGTGTATTACTATGGTAAGGTACATCTTAAACACTAAGACAGTTACAGTTACCTAAATAAAAGTCAACAAATTAAAAAAAAAAACATTCAGTCACTAGTACGACTCTTATAGACTTTCATAATGTTTTTGTGTACAGCTTGACTGCTGTGGTAAAACGTTTTATGTTACATTGGAGGGTCTCATTTATGACATGCATAAATTGTATGTATTTAGTCGTATGTGGCTAGAGACACGTAGATTAGATGACTTTCAGCACCTGGGAAAGCTCCAACTTTACAACTACAGTTTGAGAGTCAAGGGCACCATAAAAAGCATACATTTCCCATTGTCGGACTGCAAAGCATAAAAATGATTTTGCATTTGTTATTTTAAGGAGAAAGAAAAATGTGTGTTTTTTGACCTGATTATAGGTTGCATCGAGAAGAGTGTCCAAGTTCTGCAGAGGCGCTGGGGTCTTGTCCTTGAAGCGGGTCAGAAGGCGTCTCTGGATGGCTCTAAACTGGACAGCCCTCTCTGACAGCAGATCCTGGTACTGTTTAGCACTAACTCGCAACT
Source organism: Rhinogobius similis (assembly GCA_019453435.1). NCBI lineage: Eukaryota > Metazoa > Chordata > Actinopteri > Gobiiformes > Gobiidae > Rhinogobius > Rhinogobius similis. The sequence goes on along the minus strand of CM033626.1, from coordinate 7,981,628 downwards.
AAAACATAAAAAAATAAACAATAAGTCAAGAGACACGTGACAACATTTTGCACAGTCACAGTTTAAAATTGAGTTGTCTGGCAGGTCATAATTCCATGGTAAAATTGTTTCTGTTTTTTTATTTTTTTTTTTAAATAATGAAAATGGAATGGGGTGGCCTTATCAAGTTTGGGGGCCAAATTCAACAAATACAAAATATATATGGACGGACAGACGGACAGACAGACAGACAGACAGACGGACGGACGGACGGACAGACGGACAGACGGACAGACAGATAGATAGATAAGATATTGTATTGTTTTCTTTTTCTTTTTTTAAAGAAAGCCTCTCAAATAGTTATCCTCCATCTGAAATTATGACATCAATTTTTTCGATTGTCGTGAATGCAATCTATGTATACAATGCATCAGAAATCAGGAAACAGACAAATGTACCTGGAAGTGGTGGTCAATCACCAAGAAGTAATCCTGCAGGGGGATTGGTCCACTGAAACTTTTACGGAAGTCTTTGACGCCAAGTTTGTAGAAATGCCTGTCACACCTTTGGATAAGCTCCTTGACGATCAACCACATGTCTTCAAAACTGTCACTCTGAATGCGGTACCGCTCTGTAAAAACAAAACTGTAATTATAGTTGAGACATTTTCAAAATATGTAAATGTAATTGTGAAAACAGATAGACTCACGTGAAGATTTGGAGGCAACCAGGCTAACTTTTGGACCGGACAAGAACTGGAAAGCTAAACTGTTTCCGTCTTTTTCTTCGGACTTTCCCGAAAACTCTATTGAAAGAAATTAGATTGTCATCTTAACAAACCCAAGATATACAAGAACACATTTGAAAACAATAAATATAAAAGTTACTATGGCTCTGCATCAACCTGCTCCACTTACATCAGGTCATAAATCAGAATAGGAACAGGATATAGTTATGATATTGAAACAGACGAAGCATGATGTATTGTTTTCCTGATAAGAAGACAAGTATTTGGCTATGAAAGCTTGGCTAAAAGACACAATGCTATTATATTTCAAGTCTGTCAGATCACAACTCTGTTCCACCATTACAATGTGTGAGTAGAACCAGAAAACATACTATTTGTTCCATTTCTGCCATTTTATTGTGATGATAACACATATTTATGACTGTAAGATGAGGTTGGTAGTGATGAGGACTACGAATGGAAATTAGCTTCATGCTAATGCCGGCATGTTTACACAAAGTTCTTGCATTTGTTAATAATTCAAATAAATAAACAAATAGACTGCGATAGATAGAGTCATGAAACTGTATTTTCAGCTCTTGAGAAGGACAACACCACAGCAAAGTAAAGGTTTTTCAAAAGAGTAAAAAAAAAAAAAAAACATTTCTTTTATCAAAAGGGGCACTATGTAATTTTTCAAGTGGTATGAATATGTTTTTTTACATGGAATACCTGGGAACATGGCATGGAGGTCAACGGGTGGCTGGTTGGTGTCTACAGTGATCTTAAACTTGGTGCTTTTGGCGGCTGTCGAGGAAACGCACACCAGCGCCAATGGAAGACTAAATCTACTTTGGAGAACTCTGGGAACCCCTGTAAGAGAGAGGCATTCAACATATTTATTTTAGAAACAAAGAACCGAATTGTACATATTTTTTAGCCAAAACAATCATTTTGGTGGTGTTTTCCATATGTGCCAATGTCCCCTGCAGCAAATCAAAGCAAGTTAGCCCGCCGTCTTTCTGGCTTTCTTTCCAAACAAGAGTCAAGTCCACATTTGTTAACATAGTAAACAGCGCAGATAGTCAGATTACAGCTGTATCACACAAAAAAGGCAAATTCATAGGCGTGTTTGTTATAGATCTGAAAAGGAAGTTGTGCGAGGAAGAGAGAACAGAGAAGGAGGAGACCGTAGGCCAAGCATAACTTTGTCCTGAGCTTAAGCAGTGCTGAGCTTGGCAGAAACCTACACTTAGCTAGAATAACAGCGAAAGGAAGGAGCGATGGAAGAAAACAGTTGTTAAAAAAGGAGATGGAGTGGAGTGAGTGGAAATAGCTCAGCGTGAGAGACAGACAAAATAAAAGTGACAAATGTGCAGCAGAGACAGAGGGGAGGAGGAGAGCTTAAGTGACCCAATGTTCCAGGTTATTACACAAAGAAATTATTGCCCACCGCTGTACACCTTTTCTTTCAATACACGTAATTATTATGTGATTAGGTGAATAATTCAATTTGCAGAGAGCAGCTGAACAGAAGCAGGGAGAGACGAGGAGCCAAGGCAAACAGGGTGAGTTTGAGTAGAGGGCAAAGCATGTTGACGGGCTTCCCAGACAGAGGATGAACATAAACTATGGAATATAAAGTCAGAGAAAATGGGTCATGAAATCTAAAAAATTAGAAGAGGATGATGGGAATTAGTTATTAATTGTCTTTGCAATATCATGTGTGCTTAAATTATAAAAATCTTTTAGTGTCCGAAAATTACAATTATTAAATCGTAATTTTATACAGTAAGTCTCACGTATGGTGACATCATACTCCCTTTTAAAAGTTAGACCACATTTATGCAACAGACGAGCACTTTTTCATTTGGATAACCCTAACCCTTTCAGGGCTATCCCATTTGCCTACATCTAAAACCTTCTTTAAACACGTCCAGGTCAATACACGTCTCCCACACATTTCAGAACATGTTTGTAGAGGCTTACAGTAAACTATAGGGTTGTATACATAAATAATTGCAGTGTTTGCCATTTGCTAATTTGCGACTGGATTTGATTGCCATTAACAGTGCAGCCTCTCTGGAACATTGAACAAGAGATGTTTATTAGTATGTTGTAAATGCTGCTTTTATTGTTCTGCTTGTTTTTTTTCCAGCTCTTTCGTTTTGTCGTTTTACAGGTGCTGAAATACTTCTTAATTTGAAAACTAATGGAATTTAATAGAATATTACCAATCATATTGTAAAAGCATAGTAATAGATAGTGATAGAAGTGTATTCTGCAACACAGACCACTGTAGGGTAGAAATGAAAAGCAGCACCCATCTATGCAGCTATACAGTGAATAGACAGAGAAGCTGGCTCACACTTATCTGACTGATGCATGTTCTAGTCCTTTTCCCATAAATCATATAGAGCTTTCTGACCGATGACATGGCCACAGTGTTTGAGAGCGGCGCTGACACAAATTGAAACAGACGTGATGTGCTCTGGTGATGGATTACCCCAGTCCAGCAGGTTTTAACTCTCTCCAAGTGCATTTTCATAATGTACAGAAATGAATGAAACTGCGGGCTGTCTGGGAGGAAGGCAAAACATATTTAAAAGAAATCAAAAACATTTCCGTGAGCCTTGGAAAGTGCTCAGCGGTAAGTCAGTTTATGTGAAATGTAGTAAATGGGCCACATTGGCAGACTTCGGGCGCAGTGAAACGTTAGCGCAAACAGTAAAATACAGTGCGCTGTGTTATCATCTGGGCTTGTGAATGGGCCGCCTAGTGTGGGAATACAGGCACGGTTTCTTTGGTCAGGCTAAATACACACACAATCATCTCTCTCCCTCACAAAAAAATCTTTGAATCAGATTTCTCAAACCAATGAAAATAAACCCAGGTCGAAAGTCCAAATAAGCTATGAAATGAACTGTAACCTAGCTTTGAAGATTGTTTAGTTTGGGATATTTTTCTCCATAAACGTGGGTAGCACCAAGTGTTCAAAAAGTTAAAGACAAGAAAGAAAATTGAATTGTTATAATTGAATTGATGAAAAATGTATATTTTGATCAATAATTTTAAGGGTGCACATCATAACTTTTCTGGGTGTGGATCTTCCACATGGTCGTCTCCATGGAGGTGTTATTGTTAGATGTGCCTGAAATGTTCCGTAGTAATGAATTACATTTCGCTTTCTTTAAATATGGTTGTTTTTGTTTGTTTGTTGTTTACCAAAAAACACTTTGAAAAACATACATTCTTACTGTGACTGGGGTCACCTCTCCACAGATCTGACATATAACTTGACCTAGCACAATCACACGCCTGTCTCCATGGAGATAAATCAATTTAATGCTATTCTGTGGCACATTCCAGTCCAAGATCCAAAAAAATCTGAGAGGATATTAAGTTTATATAAATAATTAATTGTGAATACTTCTGTAATATTTTGGCCGCAGATAAAGCTTGTATGGTTTTATATGATATAATACAACCCAAAATGTCACTAACATTTGATTTTTAATTCTTGATATAATGCAGAATAGATCTTGTTAGTATTTTAAAACTTAATTTCACCCTTGAAAAAGAGGTTTCAATCTCAAGGGGTCTTACCTGGTTAAATCAAGGTTAATAAATAAATTAATAAAAATTGTAAATGCATTTATGTTCAATGCTAAACTGTTTTTTAAAGGCAATAAAGGCAATGGCCATAAATAATAAGTGTTTGAAATGTATTGAAAACATTAAAAGTAACAGACAGGAGAGAGTGAGTGCCAGTGAGATTCTCTGGATCCACTTCTGGAGCCACATCATTGGACTTTGATAGAAGTGCTTTATGTTACCAATATACTGATGTCTTTGATTCATGATGATTTGCACCTGCTCTTCCTCAAAGACAGACGTTGATAAGAGTGCCTTGTGAAGAAAAGGGAAGGTCTGGCCCAAAAAGATCATTCTTAAATGGTGAATCCTGTTAGCAGACAAAATCAAATATGCAAGACATTTTTTAAAAATATATATTTGAGTAAGGCTTTGGATTTCATACCAGATCAATTGCAAGTGAAATAATTTGTTACTTTAAAGTTTGTTACTTCATGTATGATTTCACAGAGTTTGATTTAAAAGCGTAAAAGTTTTTTTTTTTTTTTCTGGTTTACACTTCTTGTAAATAATTCCAAAGACAATAAGAAGTGAGTAAGAGTTTCCAAATGTTAGAAGAAAAGGGTTTGTCTGGCCGGTCCAATATTGAACTTCAAAATGTAATGGTAAGCTCAAAATGTGGAAAGTTTCAATAGCGATGGTGCCATTTGTAGCAAAGGTTATTCACAAAACACAATGCCAAGCAAGAAGAATATGTTTAAGAATCTACATCTATTGCATCTGTTTTCTACTACATTACACATTACAAGATTTCCTATTGCGTATTACTGCACACAAACTCGCGTACTAAAACAAACACGGGCTAACAACTACTACTACCACTGCTGCTGGAATGTGTGTGAGGGGGAGATTGGATTTCTGTGGAGCCACTTTGAGGGCTGTCGGATAAATGCATATAAAGGATATTTACTTATGTTATACAGCCGTGAGGAAATATGCACGGGTATACAGGTCTCATGCCAAATATCGAGTTACAGGAGGATAAACAGCACGCTGCGGCCTCTTCCTGTATGTACAGTAGTAGGGTGTATGTTGGAATGCTTTTGGTGGAGTTTTGATTATGTGTGCAAAATGGTTGGTATAATACATGTGGGATGGCAGTGGGAACTTTAATGTTACAAATGCATTTTATTGTGTAATGCATAACTACAGTGGAAGCTACAGGTTAGTAGTGTATTCAAACACCTACTGAACAAAAACTCACCTCCGGGATTAAGTTCTGTAGAAAAGGAAAAGAAAAAGTAGAGTAAGTTAAAGAAATTGTTAGTAAAAGTAGACGACAGCTCAAATTACAGAGAAATAGACTTAAAAATGAAGAATCTACAGTATCACCACATTGACATGTTGTTTTTTACACACACACAAAAAAAAAAGCTTTCTGAATGTTAAAAATTATAACAGTGCTTCAAAACAAGAACAAGGTTAGCCAAAGCACTCTACATCATTGACATTAAAATCCACATAACAGATAATAATGTTTTAACATTTTCACTTTAAAGCCCTGAAGTGTAACATTTCACCCAATAAACAGGCTAAAATACAAACCTGTATTTAACTGCATGTCAGTTCTGCAATAAGGCTTTAAACTAAGAACAGTTAATACATTTATCCAGTGCAATACACTTGTAGACCAGTAACTTTCAAACTTTTTAGACAAAGTACCACCTAAGAGAAGATTTGTCCGTTTCGGAGAACCACCAGATCTAATATACCAGATCTATAAGTTTAACAGTACTAGTCCAGGTCTAAATTGGGGCTGAACCAGGTCTTAAAGCAGAACTAAGTAACTTCAGTGACAGAGCTCCCCCTGCAGCTCTCTTGTGAAAAACGCAAAAGCTTTTTTTCCCCCTTTTTTTCTCCCTTCCTTTTTATTGACATGAAGGAAGTACAATCAAGTACAAAATATTTTATGTTGCCAAATATAAAAAAATAAAGCCAAGGTTTCTCAGTAGAGTTGTCTTCGAGTCGACATAAGGTAAGTTGCAAGGCTGGTATTTCACGCAGACAGCAGGAGGAAACAGTGTGGGCTTCAAACGGCCCGAAAATACATTTGCAACAACCACACAGACTTACAAAGAGGTTTAATAAGGTAAAATGTTACTTAGTTCTACTTTAAAGGTCCCATATTCTGCTATTTTCCCCTTTACACAGTCTATTCTAAGGGCTTTGTTGATAAAATTTTGCGTTGTGCAATATCCATAACATAACAGTTTCCAAAAAACACCCATTTCTTGGACTGGCCCCCCTCCTTGCAAAAGCAAACGGCTCACTCTGAGATCTGACCCCCCCGAACAGAGAGCAGGCTGCCTCCCCCGCCCAACTCACGCGCCTCCCCCGCCCAACTCGTGCCGAAGCCTAGAGCGGACATGGTGCGCATGCGCCGTGTGCTCCGGTAAACAGTGATACACAAACACGGGAATAAACATTTTATCCATCCTGACGGTGCGTCGTGCTGAGTCCTACGTCCTGGATCTGACCTGGAGTTTGACGTGCTCCAGTACCTCGACGACGGACTCTCTCTTCGATCTGTCGTATCCATCGTGTAATTACTGTGTAGCATTAGCATTAGCTGTTTTTATTCTGCGGCTGCGCGCTTCCCGGAGGCGTGGCTTGAACACCGCGTCATTCTTGTGAAGCACGTCATCCTTGTGAGGAGCCCCCGTCTGCCTGCTCAGCCGAGGGGGACGGAAAAGACAGTTCTCTAGCGAAAACATGCAGGAATCAATCAAAAAACCACTTTGGGCACAACATACGAGGCCCAAATAGCACTGTAGGAAGGTTAAAACCTCTGAAAAGTCGATTTTGCATGTTATGGGACCTTTAAAGTACAGGCCTCATGTTTTTTTTTTAGGTTAGTATCGAACTATAACATGTTTTTAGTTTTCAAATAGATGATGTAAAGGGATGTGGGTTGGCATAGGGGGTATTTGAGAACCGGAATTTCCTTAGCAGTCTAGACTCATTGGCAGGACATTACAGGTTAAAATCTCACTTAAGTTGATTCTGCTTAGTATGTCCCCTTTAAACATTATTGCCAGTGTAGTTCTAACCAAAACATTAGCCAAACAGAGGGCAAAAATGTAGATAAAATGGACTCTAAATTAGTAAAATACTGGTACATGCGATGTACCATAATTTGAATCTTCTATTGATAATGACCTAAGTGGGGCTGACGACATATGACAACTGATACACTAATAATTTCTCTTGCCCAGTCAAAATAAACAGCCATAACACTTTTTACTGCTACGCCATAATAATAAATGCCAATATCGTGCAAAGCTTTCACGCAACCATAAATGTATTAGCTGCAGGAAAACTCCAAGTTCCACCAAAAAAGGAAGCCATTTTTTAATTTCAGTTCCTCTCCTCCAGACTTTCCCATCCAGACGGGGATTTAAACAGTCAGCCGATTCTTCCACAAACCTCTGGGCTACAGCTACACAATTACAGCAGATTATTCTTTGATTTGATTGGCTGAAGAGGATTTTCTGCTAAGGTGAATGAAAAGCAGATGGTGGGAAGCAGCCATGTTGGTGCTGAGTCAGAGAGCTCTCATTTGATTAAAGTTGATGAAAGTCCAACATGCTCCCCTCTAGTGGGTCGTACCGTTTATGTTTTATTACTCTAATCTTGTTATCGGTGACAGAGAGGACGATAAGTCTATAGAGATCACAGAAGCTGGAACAATACAAAGAGAGAGTCGGATTAACTGCTAAATTTGTAAAAGACATTTCAAATGGAGCAGGGTGGAATGGTTATCTTTCCTTCAAACACACAGTAGTCAGGCCGAAGCGACTGCCAGTAGACCTAAACTGAGTTCAGTATGAGGTTGTGAATAAATGTGAGCGAATGCATTCATCTTTAATAGTAGTACTATAAATGTTTGTGGTAGATTTTCACAATATATCACAATCAAATATAAAATTGCAGTTTCAGTCAAATCAAATCAAGTTTCAGTTGGCACAATAATTAATTCACAAAGGCTGCAATTATTTTTGATGATAAATATACTGTCTTTTTAAAGAAAACAATTCTCTCAAATATTAATACCCTACATTTTATACATATATTGCAAATCTAATCACAATACTACTCCTGTTCGCCCTAGTTTGCGAACACTCTCCCTTTCGGATCAACAACATTAAATTCATACACTGGGCATTCATACATGGGCAAGTGGGTAAAGTGTCTTGCTCGAGGAAACAATAACAATGAAGACTTCTAGTGTTTGTAAACAGAACGCTAGCTCTAAAGGCTGGTACTAGATGTAACATTGGCGCTACTGCATTTTCACTAGCATTAGCCACAAAGCATAGCAAACCTGTTTTGATGACTTACAACCACTGACTACATGTAACACGAGGCCTGTACTACCCAAATAAACAAACCCAGAAATGAAAGTCTCTGGATAAGCTGTACTACATACAAGCTCGCTCTGTCAACGCCAGATTTTCTGAATGAATCTGCGCACGTGCACAGAGCAGGGGCGGGTCAGCATCAGCCAACCAATCAGAACAATGGGGAAGAAAAGAGCAGCGGACTTCAAACATGAGGAACTGTCAATCATGATCGATTGTATACGAGGAAATAAGCAGTAAAATACTGGGAAAGGAAATTCAAGTTGTTACGTTCATGTGGAGTCACGCAAGTCACGCCACGGAGAAAGTTCATTTGACTATCATTTATGAATGACATTTGATACAGCGCCCTGGACTGAATAAACAGCTGAAAGAGTCGTCTTCTTATCTTATTTAACAACTTATTGTGGTCTGGAGAGATCTATCTTGATAGAAAGTGCTTCCAGCGCTGAAGAACCACTTAATAAGGGTTAACCCCAAAGTTACATCGCTAACCCTCAAATCCAGCTTCATAGTACAGGCCTCAGAGACTTGTTAGAAAACAATACCGCATGTAACAATATTGTGCAATTTTATTAGAAGTAGCCATTAGTATTAAAATTTGTATAAAAGCTAAAGGTTACATAATCTACATTTCTTATGTTATGCTGGACAGATGACTACATATATAGGGCTGCTATATTGACAAACTATATATTGACAAACAAAAATATGACAACATAAGAATAAATGGTAAAAGTCATATTTTGAATGGTTAACAAGCAGAGCTTCAATACGCAACATGAAATGGGAGTGAGACAAAAAAAATCTTTGAGTAAATAAAAAAACAACCCTGAAACAAACTCAAAACCGAAATTCCCATAAAACCTTCTTCTACCTTTCAGTGTTGCTTATTGACACCCTACTTGGAACCATGCAAAAAGTGACTTTGCCATTTATTCAACTGGCCTTAAACTTTTGATCGGGTCTGTATATAACCTGATCCACATTTTGGGATGTAAGGGAAACCAAAGTTCTTAAACTCGACACAGAATGACCCAGTCCTCTCCACACATTTAACCCAGGGCCTCTTGCTTTGGGGTGAAAGACTAAACCACTGCACTAAAAGAAATTAATAATTGAATGCAATAGTAGAATGGAATATATATATATTTAAGTGAACTTAGGTGAACTACACAGTCCATGTTTACTTTCCCACTTGATCTCTCTTAAGTGCTCTTGTGTAGCTCTTTTGTTAAGGTGTTAAGAGAATCACAGAAGATCTACTAATGAAATTCTTTGCAGATTGTAACAACAGCACCTTTCGTTGAGCTGGCTTTGAAGAGCTTAAGAAGCCAACACTGTTCTTAAATGTCAAAGCCTTTTCCAGGGCTTAGAGAGGGGCGCAGTAGCCATGGGGTGGTACACGAGGCTCTCGATATGCTCAAGTGTAATCATCACCCCTGGGCGAGGGCATCTACAGGAGGATGGACCCCGAAACAAAGCCATGCATTCCTGTCATTCTCCAAGAGTGTTTAGAGGATGAAAGAAGAGCAGCATTAATACAGATTAGCCTGCTGAGAACACACAGCCACTTAGTAGTACTGGTTTTAAGCCTGTGGTTACAGCAAATTGGAATACAAAAAGGGAGAAGGGTTAATTTACCTGCAAATGACTGGTTTCTAATAACAAGGTTCACATTATGATAGCAAGTCCTTTGACTTGCAAAATGATTTGTTGGTTTATATGATTCTATGATTTCAGATTCAGATTCAGACAACTTTATTAATCCGACCAGGGGCAACTAATTTGTGCAGGTAAAAAAGCACACAGCAAACAACTGTACATTATATTACACATAATGGAGCAATTCTGAACAAAGAAGAGCCTTGAGGTCAGTAAATAGCACTAATCAAAAAATCTACATTTCATTTAGTGTTTAAATTAAAAAGAATAGAAGTAGGGACAAAAGACAGAAGATACAGATTTGTCTTGGAAAAAGGAACAACATAAAGAAGGCTTGAAGGCAGTAAAGTAAACTCCTTCTTTAAAACATGGCTCTGTGTAGTATTTTACTTTGTAAAATGTGTGTAAATGTGTTACAGAAAGAAGCCAAGTCTCTCTGCTGCACTCCGGTGATTTTTTAAAACAAAACAACAGAAGTGCAAACATATGCAAACAGGCAAATGTGGGTGTAAACATAATGCTATAACACATTCTTATATTATACACAGTTCTAGAATTTGTAAATCTCTAGTATAGAGCAAGTGAGTTAAAAACATAGAGCGCAAAGGGGAATTCAAATCTAAAATATGTACTTTTAGCACCATCAACAAAGTCCTCATGCAACACTGTTTTAGCTTAACGTTGATTCATTTTATGCCATATTCACAAGTCTTTTGAGATTAACTGATTCATCAAAAATAATTATGAACATTGGTTAGCTCAGAATTTGTTAGCCGCAGCCCAAATTACATTAATATGGCTAATTACTTATTAATTATTGAATAAGTCAACACTGCCCTATCCTTAAGTCAAGAGCTACAAAACAAATGTTTAGTTAGATTAATATTATATTTTTGTTATTTCTAAACTACACAGACTAATATGAGTTTGTAGAGTTTTTAGAGTTAGTTTTCATTTAACATTCCACATTCCACAAGATCTTATTCAGTGGCCGTTTTGTCCAAATGCATTAACTGTGTTGCCCAGACTCATTTATTGACCTATATTTAGTCTCAAATAAAAACTGCTTCACATTAAAAATGTTTCTGGAGTGGTTTAGTTCCAAACAGGAGTTTCAATCCAAGCTAAACAATAGATTCTAAAGCACACTATTATTTTCATGAGCCGCTGTTGACACTTAAAAACTTAAGAGGTCTATGGCATTTAAATAAAGAAGTTTTGTGGAGAAATGTAATCTTCCAGGCACATGAAATATGACTGGAGGGAGTGAGGGGCTGATGACGTCAACAACTCCAACTCATGTCAATTTCACTTAAAACAGCTTTTGACTTAATGACCTAATGTATTACATCCACAACATGTCTTTAGATACAGGGTCTATTTTGTATGTAATCAGTTATTAAGGCTGATATAAAAGAGAATTGAAAAAAGACTTATTTTTGTTAAACGTAAGCTACAATGTTGGTTATAGTGTCTATTTTTTTATGTCCCTCAAATCATGATATGGATATGTTATTTGGACTAGTAATGAAATAAATGACAAGCAGAATTAGAGGTGTAGGTTTACCTGTTGGGGCAGTGTAGGACACAGTGACGTCTCCTGTCAGGTCAGCAGGTGGATAGTGGCCATTTAGGAACGCAGAAAAGGTAACTATAGTTGAAGAACCGACACCTGGAACAAAAAAAGAAAAGACAACAATAAAATTACAACAAATTCTGACAATTTGGTGGCTGTAATATTAGTCAACCAAAGTTATTATTAGTTGTGGAATTAAGGTCGAAGTAAACTTTATTGTCGCAAGAAATTTGTCCTCTGTATTTAACCTATCCCTGGCTGCTGGTCAGAGGCAAGTTTGGACAGACTACCTAGTTGACAGTTAAGACTTTTATTTTAGGTCAATGGCACAGGTAGAACATGCCAACTCAATACAGAAAGGCCCCAGCTAAACCTGAAATCGAACCTAGAACGTTTTTGCATTGAGACAATAGAATATAATGGTAATTGATAGATTGCGGATCATGTTTCAGACTGTATAGAACAGAAGTTGCATATTGATTTTTTAAAAATCCATAATGTTGATGTATTGGCAAAATGGTCTAGATTATGGCATTCAATAGATTTTACCAGCGGGAAGAAAAGCATAGGAAACAGCATAGACCACACACTTACAGCGTCAGCATTTTCAAACTGTTGATAGAACAGGATACAGTAACACTGACCAGATCCGCTCACGTTTAAACAGAGATCTGAGGGACGGCTACAACTGGAGCTGAGGTGAGGAGAGAGAACTTACATCCAGTGACGCTTACATTAAAAGATATGTAGCATATGAGGAGGGCGATGACTTGAAGCTTCCCTTTAAATATCCCAAAACCAACAAAGAGTAAGAGAAGCCGGAGAGCAGGAGAAAAAAGCAGGGATGGTATGAGAGCGAGTGGAAGGATATATTACAGCTAATGGCCTGGGCCGGGGTGTGTGGCGGAGTAATGGGCCGTGTGGAGCTCCCACTGTTACAGGTGACTGCAGACCAAGTATGTGTGCTCTTGTGGACAAGAAGTGGTCATTTAGATTGGAGCTATATGTAGTAATTGTGTGTGTGAAATATGTGTAACTACAGTGGAGGTTTTCTACTTTTTCTTTTGAATAAACAATATGCATATGCAGAAGCTGTAAACATAGTTTAAGTGTGTGGAGAAAATATATTAATAAATATATATATATATATATATGTTAGGGCTGTCAAAGTTAATGTGTTAACTCATGCTATTAATCATAGAAAACTGCCACATTAATCACAAATTGATGCGGATTAATCACGCTCTTTTAGATTACACAGGAGGATTTACTTGAGGATGAAGGAACAGGAGAAGCTGTCATCACATGGTTCATTTTACACATAATCCATCAGTCCTTATGTAGATGAGCACAGAACACTCAGCGGCTGATGTTTACGAGTGCGGAGCAGCATACAGTGGTTCGGCTTTGCTCCACGCCACAAACCAAACACGCAGCAGAGATCACGTGTCGAGCCGCGTGTGCTCCATGACCAAAACAAAACCTTCGTCTGAGCGCTAAAACAAGTTATCTGGACCAAACATGTCACCAAACTATTACAGAGCACATGTAGACACCAGACCAACACCAACAGCTCCATCAGTTAATCATGCATGTTAGTTACATATGTGTAACTATAGTTCTGTGAGTGTATGACGGGCCCTTAATCCATTAAACCTATAGTGTGGTCATGTAGCCTTCAAAATGAAATGCAATGTCTAGACTTCATTAGTTGGGCTTTTAAATAATGTATTTAGATTTGTGAAATAATACAGTTATTTAATTTTCAGAAGCAAATGTGCAAAAATACCAACGCTTGAAAAAAATGCTTGATGCGATTAATCGTGATTAATTGCAGTTCCAAAGTAATTTATATAAAAAAAAAATTCCCTGCTCACCCTCCGCGGGTGGTCACAACCATCTCTGAGCTCGGGTCCTCTACCAGAGGCCAGGGAGCTTGAGGGTTCGGTGCAGTATCTTAGCTGTTCCTAGCACTGCGCTCTTCTGGACTGAGATGTCTGATGTTCCTCCAGGGATCTGTTGTAGCCACTCCTCCAGTTTGGGGGTCACTGCCCCAAGTGCTCCGATCACCACGGGCACCACCTTGGCCTTCACCTTCCAGGCCTTCTCCAGCTCTTCTCTGAGCCCTTGGTATTTCTCCAGTTTCTCATGTTCCTTTCTCCTGATGTTGCCATCACTTGGTATCGCCACATCAACCACAACGGCCTTCCTCTGCTCTTTATCCACCACCACGATGTCTGGTTGGTTTGCAATTACCATTCTGTCAGTCTGTATCTGGAAGTCCCACAGGATCTTCGCTCGGTCATTATCCCATATCCTGCAAAGGATGTGGGATATATATATATATATATATATATATATATATATATATATATATATATATATATATATAAGTTTTGTGTCAAAGTACAATGAAAACATTGTGTATACTAGTCTGACTATGTTGATCAGCTGGAGCAATGCATGTTCCATGTACATTCTAAACTGGTTCGTTCACCCGGCCTCCAGCACAATATAATGGCCCAGGTCACTGGCTCTAGCTTTAAAACTTCAAAATAAGCAAGCAGAGTGCTATCATAAAAAGTATTGTAAGTATTCAGAATACAAATGAGGTCTCAGTTTGAAGACAGATACAATGCAGCACGACTTCAGACGGACGGATAATGACACCTCATCTTAGTCAGTCACGAGATAAGATGGACACCACAGACATCAAGAAAATACCTTCTCAACGCACTGTCAGGAGCTTTGATAAAGTAAGCTATCCCATCAGCATATTTCATCCGACGTCATGTTCTCTTTCATTAAATCTTCTATATGGTTTTCGTATTTCTTTTCTAACCTACTGCACTATTCTGTCATCCTGTCTGTCAGCGCGAGGCTTTTAACCCCACTGGGCCCAGGGTCAGAGAGGTCAGACTGGTTTAAGTGCTCTGAGTGTTCCCAGGCCCATTAGAAGTAACAAACAACACCAAAGGAGACACTGAATAATCCTCTCCATCCATCCTGCTCCTCTCTTCTTCTGAGCTTTTCATCCTTTGCTGTGGGTCATCTGTACAAGGCTGGATCTGTCTGGATGTCTAACCTACAGGTAAGGGAGTTTTAAAAGATACATTAACTGAAGCAAAATGATATATATATATATATATATATATATACATGTACATGCTGGATCTGTTTGGATCTGTCTCTACATTTCTGGTGGAGGGTGTCTCCATGGAGATGTTATTTTTTTACCTGTAATGTTTCAGTATGATATCAAACATATCTATCTGCATAGAGACAAACTGGTGGCAGCACCAGGCTGAGTTACAGGTCAGATCTGTGTAAAGGTAAACCCACTCACAGTAAGAATACATGTTTTTCAATGTACTTTTTTATCAATAAAATTACCTGAAATAATGAAATAACAGCAATAATAATGAAATAACTGAAATAATGAAATACTATCTCCATGGAGTCAAACCAGTTACATTCTGTTTTTGTTTTTTTTGCCTTATTCTGTTTTTATATAGATCTGAACTTGCTTAAATGTTATTTCACATTTTTACTTTATAAAAACCCATACTAGAAGTACAGTACACATGCAGCACTTTCAGTGCTTGGATCAGGGTCCTCTGCTGGCAACAGTAGGGTAAAAGCTAAGTGGAATGGCTGAAGAACAGCACAACTCTGAGCAATACATTGCAAACAGATAGACTTAGATAGAGTACAGTGTTGTTTGTCAGTCTAAGAGCCAGGCAAACTTGGAATATGGCAATGGCATAATGAAAAATAAGAAATGCACTGAAATTCTGAAGAATTGCCAAAGAACATTGATTGTTTGGTGGAAGTGGATTCTCAACATGACAACATACCAAATGTCATGTGCTCCAAACCTGTGACCTGAATAGAGCACATGCAAATGCACAGATCAAATTCTTCCATCCACGCATCCTGCCTCTTGTTCTGTGGCCTTTTTCATCATTTAGTGCGGGCCAGTGTGAGGCTGCATCTGTCTGTGTCTAACCTCCAGGTAAGGGCGTGCTTGTGTGAGTGACCCAGGGTCGCAGACTGCCAGAGAGACTGCTCAGTGTTCTCAGGCACATTAACCCATTAACACCAACGCCAACCAAAACAACTCTACAAAGAAAACGCAATTCTGCCTACCACTGCCGATGCGCTCGCTTAACTTTCACCCACTTTTACCTTTCCCTCACCCCTGGATTTCCATGATTTTACTAGAGACTATACATTTTCGAAAAAGATTGCTTCGTTCAATTCATGTCCATTTTGGGTTACATAAAATAGTTTCCATATTGTGCCACTTTATCCTAGGCATTATGGAGCAATTCTTTGTGATCCATTTGAAAATTTTGTGAGCTGGTCTAAAGTTACATGTGCATGAGCACAGTACTTATAAGCTCAACTGTTCAGAAAACAACATAAACCTTCCTTGGTTTATATTTTGTAAAGAAATTGCAAAAATATGGTAAAGTTTAATTTTTTGTCTTTATTAAATGAGACTGTGCAGGGTTACACCAATCACTCAGTTGCACTAGCATATTCACAGTCATGATTTGTGAGGTGTCTTGCCCAGTGACACAAGAGCACTGTACAATACATGTGGCTGGGATCGAAGCTTAGTTAGTGGGCAAATGTGTAATACTTGAGCTGCTGTTCCTGCTGTTAACTGGATTTTCACTTTGTTGCATTGGAAACAATTACATAAAGAAAAATTTATTGATGACCCTTAAGCAACAGTTATATTGTTAGCAGCATCGCAACACTAATAGATAGATTATTCATTGTGAATACAAGTTAGGTGCCAAAATAGTCAGGTTTGTTTTTGTGTGGACAACAGAAAATCAGCATTTTATTAGAATATTGGCTTTTGCTTATACTTAATTGTTTTAGACCTGATCACCAACTGAAAATACAAAATAAGGTTGAGGGACGAATCGATACAAAAACTAGTATCAAAACTAGATACTCATTTGAAGAAATTACATATATTACAATAAAATTAGACCTTTTCTGAATAGTATTAGAACAGTCTTGATCAGAATTATGACCACATTATGAGATTTTTTTTTTTAAATATCATTTTACGTTGAAAATTACATTGAAGAACTGGAAAAATTTGACAGATTTGGACTAGTTCGGGACAAATATGTCAGATTACATATGGATGTAATGTGCCAGTTTTGTTCCTCTATCTGTTTTGTTTTTGTTTGTGTCATATATAAAATTTTAAAGACAAAATAAAACAAAAGGAAAATGACATTGTGTATGAAATGTTAATATTGTTACTATCATATAAAAGTAGTAATAACTGTCTATAATGTTTCAGGACAAGCTTAACTGTCCATGGACATAACTCCAGTGTGGCTGACTTGTGTGTGTGGTGCCGATTGTATCCCGGGGGCTCAGGTTAAAGCGTTTGACAGCTCAGGTTATACGCACTACTGTTTGTGTGAGGGTAAAGGTCAAGAGGGCTGCAGATGGGGATCTCTGCCACACAAGGCGCTGTGAATGGTGCGTGGAGGGTCCCTGTGATCTGGCCCCAGCTCCACTTTCTTGGCCATGTGCAAATAATAGAAAAGGCTAAACGTTGAGACAAAAAAACAAATCCGGAAAGGTAAATTTGTTCAGGACATTCCAGGTCTGCTCCTGCTTTTACCTGTGTGTTTGTGTGAGAGTGGGATAAACAGGAGAATGTTAGGTGACCATTAGAACAGAGCATTAAGGCAACAAAACATTAACCTCTGACTTGTGCGGGTCAAGACTGGGTTCATGATTCTGTGCTTGTGAAAGTGTGTTACACCTAAAGTGCAACTATAGGCCTGAAGAAAGTGACTGATATAGGGGTAGAAGTAAAATGGATTGTGTTTCTCATAAGTAGGGGAATATAGTGAATTTGAAATGCAATTCAAATATAAAATAAAATCTCATCAAATCTTGTAAATAATGTGACAAAATCCTACTGCTACACACTGTCTCCAGTTGTCCAATAATAATACCCCATTTGGGGTTAGAAAGAACACTGCAGATATAAACTAACTTTCTCCTTTTGAGGTTTGGAATAGCAAAAAAAGGCAAAAAAAAAATTGGCAGTAACATTGATATTTTTAGTTCTGATGCGTGCGAAACCCGATTCATAGCGTACTGTGTGTTGCGATTAAAATATAATAATTTGTTATTATTGTTATTTATTCATATGCATTGTATATATATATATATATATATATATATATATATATATATACACACATACACACATACACACACACACACATATATATATATCCTTTTAGAGGCTTCACCTTTGAGACTTTTACAACACAATTTCATAAAACAGCTGGAATGGACTTTTGAGGAATTTTACCCAAAAGTTCCAAATAGTAAAAATTGAAAGACGGAAATAAAATTGTAAGTGCATCGGCATGA
Organism: Rhinogobius similis; assembly: GCA_019453435.1. Taxonomy (NCBI): domain Eukaryota; kingdom Metazoa; phylum Chordata; class Actinopteri; order Gobiiformes; family Gobiidae; genus Rhinogobius; species Rhinogobius similis. The sequence goes on along the minus strand of CM033626.1, from coordinate 7,963,237 downwards.
GAAAAGTCAGAGGAAGGTAGCTGTGGAAGGAGCGAACACGCGGGCAGGGCAGGCGGAGTGTGCGAGAACAAAGAAGGCAGTGTGCAGCGACTGGGGGATTGAGTCGCCATCTGAGACGAATAAAGACTTGAATAACAATAAAAGTCCGAACGGTGCTACCTCCTCTCCTCCAGCTCCTTCCTCCTAGCCCTCTGTGCCCTTCACACATTACACGGCATGTGCGAACACAAAAACACAGTGGTTAGCTCTTGTTTGCTTGGTAACAATAATCGGTCGTGTTTTTCGTTTTTCAGGGAATTTAACTGGATAAGACGTTCACAATAAAACAGAAAGCCAGTTACTCACAATAAATGTGAGGAAGCAAATGGAGTTTTAGAATCAAAGACACGTGGCCAGATTAACTGGGAAACACAACAATGTTCTTGAAGTGATAAAGTGGCATTTTTTCCTATACAAGTCAATTTGAGTGCTTTTTCTGTTCTATTAGCAAATAGTCTAAACAAATTACAAGCAAATTTCCAAGGAACTCACCACGCTGCTACTGTTCACCATACAGAGTACAATTCTGTTAACAGTTTCAGTTCAATAAAATCATGAAAATAACAGCTGACCGCATAAGAAAACTGCTGTAGTGATTTTTGTTTTTTTTAATACAGATAAATTAGAGATTTTAATAGGTAGGGGATGGGAAAGCAAACATTTCTTGGAACCTCAATCACTATTTCCAATTTTGTCACAATTCATTTACACCTAAACGCTTTTGACCATTGTATAAACATGGTATTTTTGTGCAGTGAAGTCCACAACCCTGTCTGTGATTTAAAGGACTCTAGACTCTTCGTATTAAACTTTAACATATAATTATTTAACATTTTGTTCCATTTGTTTTGTTGTAAACTGTACTACTGGTCTAAAACATCTAAATAATACAGCAGAAACCATTCACATTTTAAACTGCTTTATTTTATTGTAAATATGCAACATTTTAAACCCGAAATGTAAGACCCCAACTAAGCAGAGCAGTGGGCGGAGATAAGGTTTAGGTAGAAATTGGAATTTTCTGAGCACTCAAGGCACAAATAAAGGACGATCTAGGTTAACTCAAATGTAATAGGATTCAATATAAATACAATTTTGAGCTAATAGTGAAAGCTTTGAAAACCTTGCTGAAAGCTGGTGAAAAGCTGATTGTACATAGTATGTTTATGTCTATTATTTGCTTAAAAAGTTATCAAATTATTACATTATTTTTATTATTATTACGACGCATTAAATTCAATCTACCATATTAGCTGAACAGCCATTCTGACACAACAGGCTGTGAGTTTTTATTGTATTCTTCTTTTTATGCTTGACGATTTACAGATGCCAACACACCCAACTCTGACTCATAATTCACATCTGCATAAATACTTAAGACTAGGCTTAATTCCATGTACAACACAGCCACATCCTCTTCCATCCATTACCACAGATGCAGAAATATAATTTCTACAAAAGTATCCAATTTTACCTTATACATTCATCAAACTGCTTGATTTATTGTTGTTGGGTTTTTTTCTCTTCAAATGTTTCAATTTTATGTGTGAATGTGGAAAATCTGTCTGTGGATGGGGTCACACAAAGGTCAATCAATGTTCACAGAGCATTTAGGGTCATGGGTAGAGTGGCAAATAGAACTGTAAATTTGATGATGAATGAAAATATTCTTGTGCAATTATTCTATTCTATTCTAAAACCTTGCTGAATGAAATAAATCAGTATTATGATACTTTGTCATTGACTGTATGCTACAACATGTGCTTGCAATCTTCCCTATGGTTATATTTAGACATATTTACATAACTCATAATATCTTGCGGTGAAAGTTATTGTATAAATGGTGGAATTGCACAGATGTTAATGCGTTTCATGTGAAAGTGACCGCTACCTAAACCTGTGTAAACAAAGGCCCTCTTTAGTGGTGCAAACGTGACAGTGCTGTGACTCACAGTCCATGGTCCTCAAAATAAACAGTGGAATGTGCCAACAACCAAAATGAACGGACTCGGAGTGGTTTTCTGCATTTTCGCTCTGTACCTCAATACAGATTTTTGATTAGGATCAGAACTTTTTTTTAAACATTGAGGTCTTCGACTTACAGTTGAAGCAAATTTAGAAACGTGGCATTTAGTTAGAAGTAAGTAGTGATTTTAGATTTGTTATGGGTGATTTAGTTAGTTTTCTGGTGATGGGTAATTTGAATGTTTGCAGTAAAGTACTGTACGTATTCTAATGGAAGTGATATGCACGTCACTGACAGTGGTAATTTGACGAAAGTTACATATTACATAAAACAAGATGGAAACCTCACAGTTTGTAAAAGTCACACATAAAAATGATTAAGAAACCATATACTGCAAGGTAGCAGTAGGACTAGTAGACTAAAGAAAGTCTTAGTTGGCTAAAAAGTTCTAAAAAAAATGAACACCATCTTTCTTTATGTGAAAAGGAGGATTAAACTCACGATTCACCCCAAAACACTAGCTTACTCTATGCATTCTCCTTTCAGCTGTTGTCCATCTAAATCCGTTTGATCCTAATATAATTATTAGTCAACTAAACACAAATTTGCTGTGGCACGGCATACCATATTAGAATAAAAATGACAATCCAAACAAAATAATGCTCCTATGTTGAGGAGAAACTTTAAGTGATAATTATAATCTCAGATGTGTTTCGGATGTTTTCCTGTATTTCATATACAAAACATTTTTATGAAGAAGCTGAATTAGCAAAGCTCAATATTTATCATAATTGGACAGCAACAGAAGGCCGTCTTAGTGGATATTTTTATTACTTATTTGTGTGGATACATTTCTTCATGTGAATTCATCTTAATAGTCATTTTTCCATAGACCATAAAGAGGAAGGTGATGAGGACCTCTATAATAGTTTTGGCCCAAAGAAAGCTGGACTTGCATTTGAACTTGGAAAGATATTTTCATGAACATGGCTCAAAACAAAGGGGAAAAAAAGAATACATATGCAAACATCTCACAACCACAAGTAGCTGATTAAAGCAACATGATTCAAAATCCATACTTCTAAAACACAACAAAGTAATAAATGGAGTGAGCAATATAAACTCGCTCATAAAATCTAATCCAAACCACATGAATTATGAAATATTAGCAAACGGAGGACATTTACAGGAAATGTTTGTGTGTTGTGGAATATGTGCCATCCTGTTTTCATTATCAAGTGAAGAGGCCATGTGATGTAAATGCATTCAGATAAGAATCCGCTGTGGTGAAGAACATTACGTTTTTGTGCATCAGCTCATGGTAAATCATGGCTTAGTCTGAGGCGCACAGTGGTCAGCTCCATTCGAGGCTCTGAACAAATGGAGGTTTTCCCAAGCGACCGAGAATGCCGTTCGCATCTTGAAATCATAAATCCCAAATCCATAGACGTTCCTTGTCTAAAGATGTAGGGTCGACTCCTTAGTGTGATGGATGATACTTTCAACAAACACTGGGAACGTTTAAACTCCTGCATTTATTGCTTAGGATGTTTTAGGAATGACAGACAACTGACAGAAATAATGTAATCAATATGGTTAGAGAAGTTTATTGCCCTATGTCCTGTCTACATTCTGAACCAAAATGATGTGGCATTCCCAATGCGATCACAAATTTGAAAAATCTATTTTCACATACAAGCCTTGAGTAAATGGTTTAGATTTTACAGACCATGAATTTGAACATGTCATTGTAAAAGCAGAAGGAGGGATATGGTTTGAAGATAGAATAATAATTAGGTCTTTAAGGAGACCAGCACTATAGATTATGATAGTTTGTTTCATGCCCACAGGCCTAATTGGGCAGGACAGATTACACGATACATGACACGAAAAGGTAGTGGACATGATTATATTTAAGATTGTACAAAAATGTGCGTATTTATATGCACTTTACACTTGAAATAGGGCTAAACAGCATGGAGAAACATTCAGTATATTGTCAGGAATCAAAGACACGCCGAAATTGTGCCAAACGCTTGTATATTGTGTGAAACTGCAACCTTTTTTTTAATGGGAGTTCAGTATGTTACTTTTGCCTGTATTGTAATGTATCAGATTATTGGATGTGGCTTTTTGTCCTACTATCTTTTTCATAGTGCAGACAGACACACATGAAAAATATGATCAAGCTGAACGCATTAACCAAATATTCGCCATATACTTCACATACAAATAACTCACAAGATCTATGAAGGACAAAAGAATGAGTGACTTACTCATAGTGTCCAGGACAAAGTTGTTCTGAGTGACGGCCAGAGGAGGTTGTACAATTACATTCAGCCTGGGAACCTGGACCACACCATTGAACTTCAGCTTCAGCTGGGACCACAAAAAGAACACAATCAGTCAACAGAAAGTGGCACAACAGAACAACACAAAAAATAAAGGAAATATAAGCATTGATAAACTTACCTGTACGGTTACTGAGGGCACAGGTAAGCCATCAATGTCTTGTATATGAGCTTGCTATAGTAAACAAAAATAGATTACTAAAAGAATTATTTTTGCAAGGAACCTTTTTGGTTTTCGGAGTTACAATACTTACTGATGGGTTGTCCATATTCTTTGATATAACTGCTGTCACAGTGAGGTCTTCCTGAGTGTCCGATTTTGGCAGGATATCTGCAGATACATGTTTTACATTATATTTTACCGTTGATATGTGTAATTTGCCTCAAGCCATTGTCTAGTGTTCAGAGTGCACAGTATGTTAAAAATAGAAAGTTTAACTGTCTGCTTGAATTCACTACTCAATCACTACTCATTACTATCTGTGCATCGTGAATGGTATTCTTGCTTGAATAGATCCTTCCCACAAAACATTTCTATAATTCTGTAAAGGATGTTGTAAATGTCCTGTTATATTATGGGTGCTTCCCCCTCTTTTTGTGACCAGTGTGGACACCGTCAGCATACTCAGCAATATGTCACCAAGTGACCGATGCTTCATTCTGAGAACAACAAGAGCAGCTAAGAATGAGCTGAGCAAGTTGAAGTGTATGGGAAAACAGGCAGGAGGTCGCCTTGTTGGACTATATTAAACTGCTGTATTGAAACAAAGTACTTTCAGCTCTTGAGAAGGGGATGGCCATAATATATAGTGTTACTGAAACACAAAGAATTATTACACAAAGAATATATTAGTCCAGGTGTGTTTTTGAAGTAAACTTAGTTATCCATGGGTCTAAAGTGACCTAACACACTTGTTGGTACTGCTTCACTGTGGGCTGCTTCAACAACAAGCCACAAAAGAAAGGATTATTCTTCAATAACATCCCCAAAGACTCTGTTTATCGCCAGAAATGGACAGGAACCACCAGGAGAAACCAGTAGACTCAAATTACTCCAGACTGTGCAGTGAGCACTTTGTTTCAGGTAGCTAACATTTGTTTACAAATTAAATTACCACACTGATCGAGTTTCTATGCTAATACAAGTTATTAGCTGCGAGTTAATTTCTTTATGTCAAGGTAAAATATTTTAGGATCAGACAATGAATCCAAGCTCTTGAAATCTCTGAGGGCTTGTCTGTGCAGAGAGGTGTTGTGAACGAGGAAGTTTAGATGTAAATGTTCACAAAAGTTAGTTGTGGCAAGTTGTTGCTGCTTTACGGGTGTCAGCAACACTGCAGTAGATGAAAATCAAAGGCCCAAACTTCGGTCTCCTTTTCATTTTCAGTGAGATGTGCTCTTTTATGATAAAGCATCGATAACTATCCAACAGTGGAGATAGGCTACAACACACAGTAACGTCCTCAAAATGGCAATGACAACAAACAAGTCGCGTGACTGAAACCCATAAATAACATGGTTAAAAGTTGAAAAAGGTGAGCTTGGTAGAATTTGTCCAAATGAAAAGAGTGTCTATAACTTGCATGCTCTAGAATGACATACAGTTTTACAATCTGATTAGTTACACACAAAAATTAAAGTTACTTGTGTACTTTGTACATTGCTGTAATATATAAAACACCAACTAATTTAAAGTAAATAAGTATGGAAATGTTTCGTGAATAGGCACCTTGGCACATTCACATGAGTGGGAAATATGAGCCACTATAGGCTTGAGGTTAACATACAGTACCTTGAGTTCTGGAGGCTTCCCTGATGTACTTCTGCAGGTTCTTCAGCTCAGCATCCATCTGCTCGTAGTCCACATCACGGGCGTCGACTGTGGGAGTGGCGTAGAAAGAGGGGTCAGTGCCCATGTAAGAGCACAGCAGGTGTCCATCTGAACTCAATGAAACCACAACGCCTTTCAGATCCCTGGGGGAAACAGGTAGTGAACAAGCTAAGAGAGACAACTGAGATAAGGGGTAAAAACAGTGTTTAAATTTTTTTTGCCATTTTACAGTATAATTTGTGCATTACATTGAACTGTATTTTGTAACTTTCTAGAATGTCATTACATGAATTTGTAGTTTAAACATCATAAAAGTGACCTTAAATTAAAAGCAGCGACGTGTGCTTATTACTCTCGCTTCTCCTGTCACTCTAATGAGCAGAAAACTTCTACATTGCAAAGTGAACTTTCTTATCACACCACTTATTTCTTACTTAGTCACATAATAACAGACATCATGACTGATCAGAGGTGTGTCAGAGGTTTGGGTCCTAACAGGACGGCCTGTGACATCCACCTTATTGTGACCTTGATTATTTCTTGTGCTCTCTTCGTTTGGGCAATGCACATTTGGTCAAAGAGCAATACGCATATCAGGAAAAAAAAAACATTTTATTTTTTAAATGATTTATTTTATGTATCGTTGCAAAAGCAATAGGCCCTTGGGCCTAAAAGTCTAGATGGGGTCAAATGGACCCGAATAGCGAGAGGGTTATAGAAGTTTGTAGCACGACCCAACCATTTTCTTCCCCCCAAAAATGGATTGTGGGGCCCGAAAATAATAATTTCCAATATCGTGCAGCACAACCTATTAGCACTATGGATAATATTAAACCGGACAGACACCAGCAGAATGTGAGGAAATGCTGAGTGATGCAATATGTTTAAAGTGAGAGCGTTTGTTAAGTGCTTCCAGATGTGTTATGGTTCCAGGCCAGTGAGTCCACGGTGTGAGGGAGGGGAGGGGGAGATGAGGGGGGAGGGGGGTTCTGACCAGCAGCCAGCCCCACCTGCGCAGAGGGGTGTCCGCAGGCAGTGGCATAAAACCTTCACAGATAAGACATGCAATTCTATCCTTTTGCTAAATATAATAAATTGTTCACTTACAACTGGCAATAAAAGCACTTCCCATCAATGAGAGAAGCCGTTTTACACTAGAGGTGGTAATGGTTATTAACAAGGTTTCCATTGTGTTCTGAGGGTCATTCACTGGGCAATTCCGTTCAGATTACAGCTTCCTACAGATTACAGTTAGTGGGCTTGTTGGTTTATAAAGTCGATTTTAGACTTTACCGGTGGTTACTGTATGTCAATAACAGGCATGTCACAATATTCAATTTTATAGTTACGATTATTGTGAGTAGTATCATGATTTTACAATGATTCCAGATTGTTGCCATGATAAAAAACACTTTTCACTTTTATTCACATCATCACATCAGACTTTCTGAATGAAAAAAGTTAAGTTTAATATATATAGGGTTGTATTTAGATTACAATTGGGAAAAGGATAGCAGTGGCCAACAGAACAAAATACTGAATCTGTAACACCAATGTCAAATGTTTCGTGCCTGACGATTAGAAGACAGGGCCAATGTTGTCAGTTAACAATCAAGTAGCATCAATTACATTTAGTTTTGTAAAGAGGGCACAATAATCAAATCCTAGTTGTAAATGTTTTATTTCAGTTGAAAGGGGGCAGCCAAATTAAGTCTGCATGATTTGGGGAAAATATCTAATTGCAACTTTTCTGAAAAGTATTGCAATTGGAGTTGTGATTTTTTTTTTTAAATAATAGGTAGTTCAAAGTTCACATTTTAAAAGGTGTCCAGGAGAACTGACCTATGATTTTACAAACTATTACAACAATCTTGTTTATTTCAGAACATATTTGTACAGATCTAAAGAAGGGTTTTGTTATTTTTGTTATTTGTGGAGAAAATTGAGGTACTTCAAAAAGGTACCTCTGCAATTTTATCCGTTAAAATTGCAACCTTGATTCAGTGAGATTAATCTTGCAGTCGTAATAAAAAATATTAATAATAACAATAATAATAATAAATCATTCTTTACGGGAGCTGGTTCTCTAGTCGAGTCTCGGTCTTGTGGCTCTACATGGCTAAATAATTGACATTTCAATGATGTGATATGATGTGATTATTAACAAAGCACATGAGAAGGTGCAAAAAAGCGTTGAATTCATGAAAAATGCCAAGGACTTATTAAGCACAAACTTGATAAATGTCCAACAGTCTTAAATTCTACCTAAAAATCTCCGGGTTTACATCCGTATATTGCCATTTATATTGTAGAGATCTGGCCTGGACTGATTAAGAAGGACATAAATTGGTGGGTTGTTACCAGATATTAGCCTCGCTCCTTCCCATAAACAGACTTTACTTAGGCGGGCCGCCCAGGTATACCTTTGGCTGCCAAGGTATATTTGGCTGACCACTGTAGCGCGTCGAGCGTTTCCCATACATTGATTTATTTGTGACAGTCTGCGCTTCCTCTCTCTCACAGACGTATTGACAAGCGTGCGGGTCGTGAAAATCCCCACCTCTTCACAGGCGCTCTGGATCTGATCACAAATCACATGATCATGGCCTGCTGTTAGCTATTCCCAGCAACTTGGACAGCTGAGTTTACAAATGGCAATTTTCAGGAACACCTTGCGCTAGTTTTCCCCAAAAAGCTGATGAATTCAAGGAAACGTTGTGTTAAATGTTATTATTAGGTCATGTGTTAATATTGACAGATGCTAAGAGTTGGAAAAGAGAAGGAACATTTTAATCTTGTAACTGAAGCAAACACAGCTGGTCATAATTCTTATAAGTCATAAATGTTATTTCTTTTCTGTGGCAAGTTTAGAAGAATAAGGATAGGCATAATGATCTTCATCACCCAATTGTCTGTTCAAAATTATGCGTTAATAGTGTCGTTGTACTTAACAGTTGTGCTGATTTTTTAAATTTTGTAATCTTGGGAACAAAGATTGATTTGTTGAAAATGAAAGTAAATTGGGGGGAAAATGAAACACAGAACGTTTATAGCATGCAACTGTTTGTCACAAATATAAAATGTTGGAAGTAGTGAACCCTGTTTTTATACATTTTTTTCCCAAGCTTTTACGATGGTCTTGTCATTGATTGATAGAACTGCACAATTAATCGTAATCCAATAGAAATTGATTTTTTTATTTTTGCGGTTAATAAATTGACAGCAAAGTAGGTGACAAAATGATTCTGAAGACAACAAAATGTATTTTGTGGTGAAAGAAAAATAGTGCACGGTGACTTACACCTCCATTAATATGGTATGGTCTAATTCATCGGATTCTAGTAGTGGTAAAGTAGATGATATTTAAATCTTCTCTTATAATGTTAATACTGTCTGAATATGGACCAGTGGATTCACTCTGTCACTGCAGCCTACAGATCAGTGTGTGGATGCACAACAACTTTCCCCAGATAAAGTCACACACACAAAAGACTGAAATCATCGTCTTTGGCAGAAACAAAGAGAAAGTGTTAGCAGTCACCTCCAGTCTTAAGCTCGGAAATCTACAAATCAAGTTAGAAATCTGGGGGTAATAATGGACTTAGACCTGAACTTTCACAGCCACATCAAATCAATAACATCAACAGCTTGTTACCATCTAAAAACATTGCCAAAATGAAAGGTATAGTGTCTAAACCAGACTTAGAGAGACTTATCCATGCATTTGTCTCCAGTAGGTTAGACCAATGGTTCTCAAACTAGGGGTCGGGACCCCAAGGGGGGTCACGAAAGGATTTCTGGCGGTCCCCAGATGATGGGAAAAAATTAATACAATAGGTTAATAGTTAAACAAGGCTTGACCCCCTTCAAATGCAGTGGTAAATGTAGATTCCTATTTGTTGGCCAATCAAAGTCATGTTTCTAAGTCTATATTCTCAAAATAAAATCAAACATTAGATATAAGGCTAATTTATTACTTTGCGTGTCGACTATTCTTTGTGTTTGGGGTCACGAATGTGAACATTGTTATTTCTGGGGTCACGACTGAAAAAGTTTGAGAGGAAGGACAGAGGAAGTACAACCACATTAGTCTGCGCTCAGGTCTCTGCACTGCCCCCTGTGGCTGACAGAGGAAGTACGGCCACATTAGTCTGTGCTCAGGTCTCTGCACTGCCCCCTGTGGCTGACAGAGGAAGTACGGCCACATTAGTCTGTGCTCAGGTCTCTGCACTGCCCCCTGTGGCTGACAGAGGAAGTAGGATCACATTAGTCCTGTGCTCAGGTCTCTGCACTGGCTTCAGGCTCAGAGAATAGACTTTAAAGCAGCTCTGCTTGTGTTTAAGTCTCTCCAAATATAAGTACATCTTTGACATGTTAGTGCCATATAAACCATCTCGCACTCCTCCTGCTGGTGTCAGAGTCAGGACTAAACATGGACTGGTCTCCTGGTGATGCCCAGAGTCAGGACTAAACATGAGGAATCAGCATTTCAGTTTTATGCAAGCTAAAATCTTCGTGAAGATGTGAGACAGGCCTCCACTCTGAAAATGTTTAAATCCAGATGTTTAGATGAGCACTGAAAGATCTATCTGCACTCTTCTCTTTTAAAGCGTTTTTTTCAAATTATTATTCTGTATGTCTTTATGTGTTTTGTGATTTTAATGCAATTTTTTCTGTTATGTAAAGCACTTTGAGTTGCCTTGAGTACAAATTGGATTTACAAATAAATTTGCCTTGCCTAGATGTAAAATATCCTCTCTCTGTGAACTGAACTGAACAAAAAACGCAAATCTAATAAATACTTTTTTATTTGATTTATTTGTTTTTTTCAAATTTGCAGGTCATATAGCTAATTAATTAATCAAACACATCTTATTTATAAATTAGAAGGTAATATCCCTCCTAACATTTAGTACTTCTTAAGAACTGCTCTTTCATACCCCTTATACCCCTTTCCATGCATGTATTTGTCCTGGGTCCTCTCCCACACTGCCATGGCGAGGGCACGATGACTATCAACAACTTTAGAACAACATTGCCTCGGCCTAAACCAAACAGCTCGCCGGACCACTACTATCTGCAGCATCTAAAGCACACACAGGGAAACCGCATCATTTTTCACCCGTGTTTGTCTTCTGTCCCCTAATTGTATCAAATTGTGGTGTGATTGTTGCTTGGGAGAGAGATGAATAAAAAGATTGCCCCTCCCTGCTGTTAAATGATTGGCCAGATGGAATGAATTGTTGGTTTATTTCCTAATAGTTATTTAGTGGATTTCACAAGCTGATAAACTCGATGTCCCTGCTATTAGTTTGTGCATGTTTACGTCAACTGCAGTTTCAGGCTTCTGGAAAGAGGAAAATAAAATGCATTTGACAGGTTTTTAAAGTTTTTCCAATTCTTACTTTATTTGATGGGATTGTACCGGAGGTAAATATTTATCAATATTTTACATCACTTAGTTTGTCAAGAAAAGATCAAAAGAAGTAATGTCATCAATACACAAAATTCCATCCGAAATGCAGGAACAATTTACTCACAAAAAAACGTGATTTCCTGACTTATTCATTTAACAAAATAAAGCTGTTGTCATATATAATATTGTTAAAATTAAGACGTGCTTTGGCCCTTGTTCACAGTATGATTGCAATAGGTAATTGGTCTTTGACGAGATCTCGCAAGCTAGAATTTCCATGAGATTGTGCGGATATGTGTAGAGCGATCTAGCAACAATTATTTCCAAGTCTTGATAGGCTTAAGCGTTGGAAAGTATGGCAGTTGTATTAAAAATAACTTTTCGTAGTGTTATGACGGATATTGATGTAGATAATCAGTGCTTACAGTTTGTTCAAAATGATCCAGAAAAATATGAAATATATGCAGTGAGAGAACACATCCAGTTTTGGACATGGCTATGGAGTTTACTGTAATCATCAGACGTGCACATACAATAAAATAATTTCACAGCGCAGCCACATATATATTTTTTTAAATCATGTGGCCAAAATTGTAAATTGAATCGCTCATTCATTCATTCATTCATTCAGTTTCTACTGCTTGTTAGGGGTCGCGGGTGGCTGGAGCCTATCCCAGTGACTTTGGGCCTTAGGCCTGGTACATCCTGGACAGTGGCCAACTGAGAATTGCTCTACGATGACCGGGAAGCCAATTCAAACCTGATGAAAGCATCACCCACATTTGCCCTGAAACTATTTTTTTACTATATGACACAAAATAAAAGCAGTCTTCCTCATCCAGTGTGTTATAGATGGTGCATAAAATTGTGATCTAATGTGTATTTTTGGGAGTTATACTTACGGGAAGCTGGCGACTCGGACGGCTATGGGCACAAATGGTAACTGCGCTGCCCACTTCAAAGTAACGTCCTGGTACACTAATAGCATGTTGGTGTGGTTACCCAGCAACAGGTTAGTGGTGCCATCCGTCACTGAACAGGCAGAAGAAACAGGAAATTAGTCTTTGCGATCAGATACAAGCATTATTGTCTATGAACATGTATGGCTTGCAATCAATCAACAAGCTGATGGAGCCTAACAAGTATCTACAAAAGAATTCTAATGTTCAAAACATTTCTAAACATTCCAATTCGAGAGGAAATCGGAGTAAAGTTCCAAGGAGACTCAGAATCTCTTTTAGAGGAGAGCATAGGATTGTCTTGACGATAATTACTGCGTCAACTTTTTATTCAATATATTTTTTGCGTACGTTTTCTTTGCCGTGTGGAGGAAACGATTCTTTGTTTTTCGATTAGGTTTGAGCTGTAGAGAAACCAACTAACTACAAAAGTGTGTCATTGTGCGATTTATTTTATTGCGGTTTATTTTGGGATTCTCCTGATGTCAGTAGCATAAAGTAGTTTTAATAGTTTATCGCACTACTTTCTGTAGCAATTCATCGTAACAGGCCAAACAATCAAACCCAGAGTCTTCTTGTTGTGAGGCATAATCCCTGTTGACTATGCCGTCGTGTATTTCATCATATTTCTTTGAGCAGTGGAAGCAACACATACCTAGCAAAATTCAGTGAGCAGTTTTCTGTATATTAGTTTCCAAACGGTACATTACCGTGCAGGAGTGAAATAAGCTACTTTAGGATCAGGCTAATATACTCTACATCGCTGACATCATTTATTGAGGCAATGCCAGTTTCTCCAAGTACAACATAGCAAACACTATAGCTACATATCCACTTTCTCCACTAACTTGTGAAACATTTAATATAAATACTACTATTCCATACGCACATACCACCAATGGAGCAGTTACCACCTAGAGAGATCTGAGGTGATGGCCACACGCAAAACAAACATGGCTGCCTTGGAATAGATAGTATTATATAGTAGGCTAAGGGTGGTCAGCCGGGTGGTACACAGTAGGGGTCAAAATGACAGAGCGTATGTCTTTGCCACATAAAAGCAAACATACACCTTCCCTCTTCCACATCGTTATAATTACAATCTAATTACAATGGCCTTGCTTTGGGAGCGCGTCTAAAATATCACCGCTTTTCTTGTTATCCTTGCCCAGCTACTATTTATATGTTGTCATCTATGGCTACACACCCTCTATTAACCAAGGTAATATTTCAAATCCTTTTATTTTCCTTTGCTTCCTTCAAAATTTATGTGCCTTTCAATTCTCACATGTCGTTAAAAAAAAGAAGAAAAAAAAAAGGCAGAGACAAATGGCTATAGTAAAGGCCGTGATTCAGAGCAAGTGAGGTTAGGAAACGCACAGGAGAGTGTAATCTATACCTGTCAAAGACCAGGCCTGTGGGCCAAATGCAGCTCATGGGAAATTTCACTTTTATCTAGCCAGCAAATACATTTTGAAGGTTAATGTGTTGGCAGGAGAAGGTTGTAACAGGTGGTAGGTTAGAAATAAGCAGCCTACTGCGAAATAGATTTTTTATTGTGGTAGATTTTGTTGTGGTAAATTATAAAAGCCATGCCAAATATAGACACTGGGCTCAAGCTAAAGGTGAGAAATCAGTATATCTTGCATAGAATAATTAATTTAAACAAATACACATATAGCTTTAAAATACCGTATTATCACGTGTAGCACTGTTTTTCATTATTAACATTAATGATAAGCCACTAAATAGTCATACATGATAATAAACACGTAATAAACTTTTCTTAGATCTAATTATAATCATTATGCAAGACAACAAGGCATCAAAAATATAGTGATATACTATTTCATCACAAATCCTGCATATATTAGTGAACTTAAGAAACTGGAGCTGGAAGTTAGATATTACAAAGGCGTATTTAAGTCTCTTATGGATGAAGGGGGAAAAAAGCAGGATAGCAATTTTTTTAGTTTAAAAAGACAAATCAGCATGTGCAATGAATCGTATATATTGTATATAATTGTGATTTCAATGATTACCATAGTCAATTGCAAAAATGTTGTAATCGTAAATAAATTAATTGCCCCCTGTTCAGAGTTATGAGTGCACTCCTTTTGCCTCAAAACCTGGAATAAAGGAACTTTTCTAAAACCTTAAAAATCCATAAAATATATTTGGTCTAAACTTTCTCTACAGAATAATTGTTCAAAATAATGACGATTTCAATTATGAGCCAAATAATCGTGATTATAATTTTTGCCTGCCATAATCGAACAGCCCTGATAAAAAATAGCAATTTAATTGTTTGATTTTAAACATGAAAATGTGATATACATACATACATACATACATACATACACCCATCCATCCATCCATCCATCCATCCATCCATCCATCCATACATCCATACATACATCCATACATACATCCATACATACATCCATACATACATCCATACATACATCCATACATACATCCATCCATCCATCCATCCATACATACATCCATCCATACATACATACATACATCCATCCATACATCCATACATACATCCATCCATACATCCATACATACATCCATACATACATCCATCCATCCATACATACATACATACATACATACATCCATCCATCCATCCATCCATCCATCCATCCATCCATACATACATACATCCATCCATACATACATACATACATACATCCATACATCCATACATCCATACATACATACATACGGGGTCGTGAGATGATTTCAAGATCTAATTTTAATTAATATGACATTGTATTTGCTCTATTTTTTAAATTAAAAACAGTATCTTTTAGTGACATAGGGTCCAAGAAGACTACAAACTATTCAAATAACCAATATTAAACCTGAATTAACAGGCTTTGACACTTATTTCTACTGTCATTTTCATTTCGCTTTGGGGGTCCCAAGTCGATTGCATGGCTAATTTGGGGGTCCCGGGCAGAAAACTTTGGGAACCCCTGGCCTAGACTAATGTTAGTTTGTGTCCTATAATAATAACCCAGTACGACGAACTGATGGGACCGTTTCCTTCTCTAGCCAAAAGTAGACTCTGTTGAAAAGTCTGAATGATAGAAAAAAGAAGCTAATAAACGAGAAAAAAAAAAATGTGCATGTTTACATTTTCTAGCAAAATGTATACTTTTTATGGCAGATTACATGTTTAAACTCGAAAATATGCAATCCTACTACTTTTTTCTCTTGATCTATAAGTGCCCCTAATACGCCTTTGTAAGATACTAAAAATTATCACTTGTAATGGTGTTTCTTTTTATTCATTTTTAACTACCACACAATAAGGTTGTTTGGAAATTGGAAGATTGGGATTCAATTTCCTCTTTCCCATTCTTCCTGCAGATCTGCCCTCGGGTAACACACGTAAGGCACTTTTCTTTCTTTAGTTTGTGTCCTCTGTCATATTAATGAATGGCTGAATCAATTTGCCATTTATCCTTTGACATTTGGACTTCACTGCACTTGTGAATTCTCCTCAGCATTGCAATCCAACATAACATTAAGTTTTTCAGTCCTGTTGAAATCCGCTGTAGCACTTTGGCTTTTATTTGATCAAAACGCTGAGTGCTGCTGTCAGGCGCTTTATTGAAGTCGCATGTGGCAGCGTTTACGTTCAGTGGGGTCAAGTTGGACAATAAATTTTCAACGGCGGACATGAGAGTGCAGATGTTCCCCTGAGTGACTGGGGATTTCTGCTTTGGGGGATTTGTGAGCGGTTTTTGATTGTTGACAGCAGCTTCGTCCAAATACAAGCTGCTTTTGTTGCTCTGGCACATCAAGCAGTCAAATTATATTCTGCTTCCAACAGTCATTTGAATAATCCCAATAGTCTGGAGCAAATATGAAAAATGAAAGGCTCTTTGAAAGCAGAGATATTTTAATTTGTACAATTAGAAACAGATACAGAGGAAAGACACTGGCCGCGCTACAAACTCCCATTCCTCCATCTGGTCTCACCAATACTTTAATTCATATTTAATATATTTTTAACTACTAATATTTTTTATGTTTGATCCATTTAAATCTCTATTCATTCAGAAAGACTGCATCTTTCTAAAAATGATGAGCGATGAGCACAGTTATTTGTGTACGTGTGGTTTTTAGTTTAGTTAGTAGTAACAAAAAGTCAGATTTGGCTTTTGATAAATGTGACGATAATGTACAGATTTTAGAGAATACAGTTTTTTATAAGGTTGGTAAGTAACATGCATAAAAGAAAACAATGATGCGTGTTAAAATTGCAATCTACTTTTGAAAGACTTCTAATGGAGGCTTAAGTATTGTAGAATAATGGTTGTTTGTATATGAGATATGGTATTTGCTTTGTAAAAGTATTTATAGGACCTCAGAGAGAATTGCTGTCAATTTGATGACAGCTAATGGGAATTCAAAAAACAAACTAGTGAGTAAATGTGGACAATGAATATAATGTGAATCTTTAAGTCCTTATGTATATTTTTAATACAAGATTCATTTATTCATGGTCTACTGTGACACTAATACGTGTGCTTGTGTGAGTGCTTACACGATGCATAGGGGAGAAAGCAGCTGGGGTTGTACTCCAGTTTCTTCATGAAGCGGATCTGACCATTGTCACGGAGACAGTACAGGTTCCTCTCCCCCAAGACAAAGATAGACGACGAGGAGTGAGAGAAGGAGGGCACAGACAGCTCCAAGGCCTGCTCTCCTAAAACCAACGTCCAGTCAGGCTGAAACCAGAGTAATGCATTTGATAAGGAATAAGAATGAAATTGTTCTATACGTGTCAAAATTGCAGAATAAAGTAAAGCAAATGAAACGTTACGATAAGCTCTATTTATTTTACTGCCTAATTGTATCGTGGGTTCGAATTCTGAACCACCCTAACATCACACGATCTCTCTGGGTGGAGTCTGCATGTCCTCCCCGTGTTACCGTGGGTTCTTCCTCCCACCGTCCAAAAGACATGACTGTGTAGGTTAATTGACAACTCTAAATTGTCCCTAGTGAATGAGTGTGAGAGTGAATGGTTGTCTGTCCATGTCTCTGTCTCTCTGTGTCAGCCCTGCGACGAGTTGGCCACTGTCCAGGGTGTACCCCGCCTAAGGCCCAAAGTCACTGGGATAGGCTCCAGTCACCCGCGACCCCTAACGGGAATAAGCGGTAGAAAATGAATGAATGATATTTAGATCCGTCAAATCACTTTAAACTGTCAATTATCAACTTGGGTCTTTAATCGAGAGGTCTACAGACAATCCATCAGTTTGGAGGAGAATTCAAACATTGGAGGAATAAAATTGACATATTACATTCATACATTCATATTACAAGCCATGATTATGTGATAGATAACATAAAACTTGCAAAAAATTGCAATCAATCAGTGACAGAAAAATGGTGGATTTTTTGGGGGCCATATCCCCAGTCATTCCTCTATATTTCGATGTAAGATTATTCCCAACCTACCGTCAACCTCTTGCCTCCACTTTTCACCGGAAGGTCGGGGTCTTGTCGGTTCTCTGCTTCTGTGGCTACTGCCAGAGTTTCATACCTGTCAAACAACACACAGATACAAGTTGGTTCACACTACGTCCATTTCAAATGCTGTTTGTTTTAGTGACATTTCATCGCCTTGCCAAAATGATTTTTCACAAGAGGAGTCTCCTGGTGAATGATAAAGTGCTCCGCGAGATCTGTGCTCAGTTGGTTTTGGCAGCAGTGGATTTGAGTAGAATCTAGTGCAAAGACCAGCCATACGCCTGTGATTATCATACAGAATTACATCCCATATACAGGTGGTAAATAACTTTTCCAGTAAGTCATTTTAACACAGGTATGCAGACCACGGCCCCATAGTATCAATGCAGCTGACTCCATTGTAGGAGATGGAAATTTAATTCAATAAGTCTACCAAATGCCAAGTCAAAGTGCTAGAGCAAAAACTACATTTATATACTATTAACAACTTTCCCGATATTTACCCTGCTGCATCTGCACATTACATTTTTGTTTCAAAATGCATTTATGAGGCATGTTTAAAATTCAAATTGAGTTTTCAGAATGCTCTTTTTTATACAATAGACTGCCATTTTCAGCACAAAATAATAGCCATGTGAATAAAATAATAACCATGTGGTTTTATAGTAGTTCAGATAAAGCTCAAGATTATTCTAAAACTGTTAGGGAAATATCAAATTTGATTTTTTTTTTTTTTTTTTTTTTTTTTTTTTTTTTTACTGATACTTGCTTAAATGAGTATCCAGTTTCAATACTAGTTTTAGTATCAATTAACTCAACTCAATTTTGATACTATAGAAAATGTTCAATACTTGATAGAGATTATTATTATATTATTATATATACACTGTAAATTCATTGAAAATGTGGTTACTGTAAATTTGATCACAAAATAAAAGTACCGTAGGTTCTTTAACATTATAATTGGGGCTGCAATGATTAATCAACTAATCTTGACAATTGTAAACGTAACCTCACCTTAACAGACAAAACACAAAAAATACCTCTTATAACAAAAACTAGACAGCAACATTAATGCAAAATGTTAAAAATGAGAATAAACTAACAATAAAAAACTTAATTTGTAAATATTCTCAAACTAGAAGCCTTAAGTCACCATATTGTAATTGTCCGCTAGTTGACAAGCAAAATAATTGTTGTAGCCCTAGTTATCATGTGGTCTTATATTAATTCAGATGATGACAATATCATTCTAAAACTACTCAGGATAAGTCCAATTTTGTCTGACTATTCTTAGCATCGATACTTGTTCAAATGAGTTGCGATGCTAGTTTTAGTGTCAGTTAATATCTGTGAATAGATTTTTTTGAAAGCCATGTGTATATTTTTCAAATGATCAAATTATCACTTCATTCACTTCACTCCATTACAAACATTTTACTGACCAGACTAACACACATGTAGATCACACCAGACCATATTTTTGAACAGTGCCTTACAGAAGTTAGCGGCTGCACCTTCTTGTGAAAAGTCTAAGAAACTGCTTAATGGATGGCTGCCAGAAGTGAAACCTTGTCATCAGTCAAACCATAACTATTTCCTGTCATAGAAATTGGTCTGCAGATTAAAAAGAGCCAAGGTCTAGGCTTGTGGGCAGTGTTGTGGATTTGATATGGTCATTAATACTAAAACAACACCACTACATGCCCACGACCGAACTCTGGTTAATGATGGTCCAACGAGGTACTGACTGGACAGGGAGTGAGTGTTAGAGCCATTCATCATTGGCTGCTCCCACTTTGATTAATGCAGGTATTAGAAAAGGCTAAAGTCACACAAAGCGCGCAGTGTTCTACATGACAAATGGAAAAACACAGATATAATATAGCACATTTTCTGCCAGATGTTGTCAAATCAAATAACCAGATATCCAACATGTGATCAATTAAATGTCATACATAAAGAATGCGCTCATATTTTATTATTGAGTATTTAGGGCGCCACAAGACGGTAATAAATGCTATACGTCTAGTTCAGTGGTTCTTAAACTAGGGGTCGCGACCCCAAGTGGGGTCGCGGAAAACTTTTGTGGGGTCGCCAAATTTTTTCCAGTCGGGAATTAACGCGCTATTTTGTGAGGTGAAACTATGAAAAATATATATATATACAAATTCAGAGCTGCTGTTTCGCATTCCTAGGCGCTGTGTGCGCAGAGCTTAAATTCTTGTCCCGAGTCGAGCCGGCCCGAAACCGACCAAATCCGCTCTGCTGTCGGGCTGAGTCGAGCTTGGGCGAAGGGCAGAAAGCGTGCGCACGTCCGTAACATGCGCTCCACGGTGAAAGAGCGCGTGAGCAGCCAGTGCTGTGTTCTTTTCCTCCTCATCCTCGAATAGAGGTCAAGCCACCTTACCGAAAGAGCGCGGCTCTACGGAGCGGAGGAGAGAGAAAAGAGAGCGCCCAACAGAGGAGAGAGAGAGCAGGAGAAGAGAGAGAGTTAGCGCGGAGTGGAGGAAAAAGAAAAGGAGGAGAGAGCACGGATGCCTTCCCAAAAAGCTGAAGAAAGGAGCGAGGGAGAGAGCTCATGTGGGCCGGCGTCAGCGGAGGAACAGGCCCGTCTGGGACAGGAGGCGTCCCGTTGGTGCAGGTAGAACACTATACACTTGAAGCCCGGTCAGGCGCTTATTCTACCTATCTGCGGTCCGTGAGCGGGGCTCGTGCGGTCCGTGAGCGGGGCTCGCGCGGTCCGTGAGCGGGGCTCGCGCGGTCCGTGAGCGGGGCTCGCGCGGTCCGTGAGCGGGGCTCGTGCGGTCAGAGCGGTGCTCGTGCGGTCAGAGCGGGGCTCGTGCGGTCAGAGCGGGGCTCGTGCGCTCCGTGAACGGCGCGGTTCGTCATTCAAACCCGCTTCAGCGCTTCAGGTCTTCCGCTCCTCACAGCGCCTTTTGCGTGCAGTTTCACTCAGATGATGGAGAAAAGTCCCACCTGAGGCTGGGCCTCATGGCTCCTGTCGGTCCACGCCTTTTACTCTCTCTCTTCACAAAATCACAGAGGGCTCTGGCTCACTGCCTTGACGAGAAGTGCTTGACCGCTAACTCATCCTAACTAACTCGTCCTAACTAACTTGTGCTAACTAACTTGTCCCAGACAAGGACCGAGATGTGTCCAATACTAACTTTCTCTATAACCTGCGCAGCCTGACCTGCACCTCCAGTTTTATGTACATTTCTAAGCATATTATTTCATGTACAATTTTAAGTGTTTTAGTTTATATACATTGTAAGTGTATAGTTGACATTGGAATCTGTCAGATATAAGGCCATCAGTGAAGTGCAAGTGAAAGTTAGTTTTACTGCTGTACAGTGAGGTAAAGAAAATAAAATCCCACAGTACTTTTTTTGTAGGGCATTTGACCCAGTGACCCCTGTATTTTATAGACATAAATACAACATTATTTAGTGTATTATTTAATGTCATAATTATTCAGTGTTTATTTGTTCACTTTGTTCGCTTTGTTCCACTTCTTGTGAATTAAATTCTTGTAGTTCCTACATTGCGAGCTGGTTTTTAGTTGATTTAGTTTGACGGAATGACAAAAACCTTTTGAGGGAGTGTCAATAACTATAGGTCTGCCCAAAATCGGCGTGGGAGTAATGTGGGGTCGCCAGACCTCACAAGATTTTTTTGTGGGGTCCCCAGACAAAAAGTTTAAGAACCACTGGTCTAGTTAATTGTAAGTGCAGTAAAATTCAACACAACATCAATATGTTACAACTCAAACTGTCAAAATCAAAACTCTATCAGACTAAACAAACTATTCTGTTCTATCATTAGTATCTTAGACATACTGTATTTTGTATCAAATGTAGTAACAAGTAATTTAATTATGTATGATAAAGAATAACCTGATTTTTGGTCAACTTATTTTTCTTTGTTCAAAATTTACAGGCAAAATGTCACCATGAATAAGCTTAAAATATGTAGTAGAAATTATAGATACCTGCACTCTAATGTTGTGATGTAAAAGAAAAAAACTAAAAGTAATTGACTGTAGTACAGACACTTAGAATAGTTTTAACCACTTTCTGTATTAGAATCATTGCCTGAACTAACAATTCTGTTACCTAAGCATTCAATAAATCAATTAAAAAGTTAAACAACAAATACAGCGCTGTATGCATGTCAATTAAATTAGATGTAAATGCTACAAATGAAATCCCGTTTTCATGTTGGGCTAATTGGCGTATGAAAAGTCCGCTAGCTTAAATGCTATTGGCTAACCATATTGTCCATGATGCTAATAGGGTTTTCATAAGAGGCAAATTTTTTCTCACAGTAACTATGATAAGTGTATAAAAACGTTAGCTACACAACATTCGAACTAAAAATACATACTTACAGCATTTTTATGACAGACATGAGTTACATGACAGCGAACTTAGCAAAGCACTTGAGTTTACAGTAACATCTTTCGCCACATGAGGGCGCTTTGCACAAACCTAATTTAATTAAATTTATTTATTTATTTAAACATTTACAATATATTTACCTTGATGATCATGACACATGACACAAATTAAACATAAACTTGTAATATGGATATTGCTTAAGCATAAAAAGTAGATATATTAGCTATATTAGTTAATTGCTGGGTTTCAGATGACTTCTATGGGCCAATGATATGGGGCAGCTAAAATAAATATTGTTAAAATGCAAATTTTTGTTGTAATATAGCAAGTTCTCGGGTGTAGTTACTCATAGGAATTATCAGGTTGAAACTGTGGAAATTTGCTGTTTGAAAGTTTTACGCCAAAGTTCAATGTAATTAATAGGAAAAACTGCCTCTTTCCCCCCATCTGGTAATCACATTCTAGAATGTGAAAGCCACCAATATTGCGCAGCCCAGATCTACTGATTTATACAACGTTACAACTTAAGGCACATATTTCAACAGATAATTTGCTTGTCCTCATCTAAACTGAGCGTTACACCTCTGTAAACATCATAAGATAACGAAATGAGTATCATAAATATTTAGGGAAATTATAATGACAGTTCTCATACTAGTTACAACTGATAACCAATGAAAATATAATTTTGAGAATCAGATAATTTTTTTTCAATTAGCCGACCAATCAATTATTTCTACTGTACTATTGAGATTTTTAAAAATACATTTGTTACCAAATAAAGGTTGAAATACGACTGAATGCCAATATTTACAAATGTGTAATATTGATGAAAATGATTTATTCTTTTTTTGAAGTAATTTAATAACGTCACTGTCTATTTATATGTGTTTTAGAGTCTGTATAGTCCAGATATCAAAATACAATAATAATGCAATAAATTATTTACTATATTCGACTAGTCACTATTAATTTATCAGTTGCTGCAGCCCTAAAACACATGCCATTCCTTTAATCCTTAGTAGAGGCATGCAATTTGTTCATCACACAGCATGTCTTCAAATTCTAGCTTCACGTTGATTCAAACTAAAAATACGACATGCAGGTCATTCAACTCTAGAAAACATTCCAAGTAAACACAAGCAACGACCAACACAGTCTTTTTAAAGCCACAAGCTGAGCGTTATGTCACAGGTGAAGGAAAAGGGCCTTCTCATTGATATGAAAGGGAAACTCTTGAGCAAACATGCTGATTTACTTTTGGCATATTCATCATCTAAACGTGGACACATTTTAAATATACAAACAGCCAGTATATGCACTTGCTCCCACTGTGTCATGGACAAACTGCAGCTCAACGGCGTCGCCAAAGCTCACACAGAGTCCAGCGCTACTACATCAAGCTCGCATTCATGAGGCCAGCAGGCTATATAAACCAGGAGTTTGAGCAGTCATCCGATATGAAATCTAAAACGCTAGATGAACTGGTGACCTGGTGATCTGATCCAGTCGATATAGCGGTCTGTGATGCCATAACACAGCATCAAAATGGAAGAAATTGGACCTGTATTTTGTTAAGGAAATGTAAAATATTAAATTAGCTGGTCCAGTGCAGTAGAATTGAGCTCACCGGTTTCCTTTGTTACAACTCACATGCTTTTCTCATGCAATTCGTTAGAACAGGACAACTTCTATATTTAGATATTTTAGGTTTTGAATTTAAGCAGTGGATTTCAGTAAGTTGTTGATTGATATTTATAATGCAAACTGGACAAAAGTGTTTTTGGCTACATCTGAACTGCAAGAAAATTAAATACGGGACATAAGACTTAATTGGCCATTGTTGACAGTTTTTACAATGCTGTTGCACAGTAGATAGTTATAACTGCATATACTCAAAACTAGAGCATCGATCTTGAAAAACCAGGATCCTTGTGTTCATCTTTTTTGCAAACTTTTGAAAGAAAATTAATTCTGTATTTTATTTCAGCATTACGTCCTTTGAAATACATTCTATAATAAATTATATTTCCAAAAACAGCAATAAGGGTAATACAAAAAGTTGGATATTTGTAGCATACCAGCTCATATTACTTACGTCAAAATAACTAAAGCTGAATGATCATATAATGTTCAATATTCTACAGTGCAAGTGATGTACAGGCCAGGGCGCACAATCATGCAGAGAGAGGAGGTATCATCTGAGAGGAGTGGACCGTAAGAACAACAACAAGAAAAGGTTTTGTGTGTGGCATAAAGCTACGAAACAGTTTTGGAGAACAGCACAAGCAAAACAAAATGATTCACAAAGTTAAAGAGTCATTACTATTTATATTTTGGTTTGTAAATTTAAGAAGAAAAATATTACTGGCAAATTATTATTGGGGGGGGGCCCAAGAGATTGTTGGTTTGAAAAGGGGGCTGCGACGCTGCAGAGTTTGAGAACGCTTGTCTTAGTGAATATTATGGGTTTGTAAACAGTATGACTTGTATAGTAAATTAAAAGTATATTAAAAATGTATCTTACATGGACGCAATCGGGGTGGGATTTAAATAGTATATTAAACAGTATTCATTTTCGAGCAAAAATTAAAAATAAAACTTGTAAATGTGACATTCAAGTATATAAGTGATCTCTTCTTGTCATGTGTAAATTATTTACATCTATATTACAACAAAATACAGTCTATGTAAAAAAAAAAATTATATGATTAAAATGATAATGAAAATTGCTGCTTTACAGCCCTGAACTAACCACCCATTGCATACGGCTTCAATTGTCACTTTACCATGACTTACCATCAAGCAGCCTGCCCTGAACAGAGTGACTTTACGTTGTAATTAACAAGTAATTTATGTTTGCACACAAGCACATATTGGCAGTAATAACCTTCTTGAAGTGGTGACTCCCATTTGCCCTCTGCTACAGTTACTATGTCCACAGAACGCATGCCAGCAGCAGTGGAAGAAGATGTGAAGTCAGTGTTTCCAGAGGAGTATCTAATCGGAGGTTCTTGATACAGTTTTGGGGGGGTAGATAACAAACAGCTGTGGGGTCTGGGAGGCATGTGAGGGCAGTCGGTGTGGATGTCCTCTCGCTGTGGAGGAGGTATACCTGCCAAAATCAGCCTGCTGTTCCGTGCGCGCTGGCCCGGATCCCAACGCTCAGCTCAGTCCACGGGAGATCAAGACTCGGAGCAGACAAACTAAACGCTGGCAGCTGCGCACCCGATGGACCACGAGGAAAACTTTAAAAACAATCAGTCATTCGCACTGGCTTTAATATCTAT